>CM042164.1:37907086-37947086 GCA_023376005.1 Doryteuthis pealeii
GGTTGTATATCTATGAATTATGTTTTTGAGTATTTTTTCTATCTAATCTAAAATTCGGATACAGTTGATTGCAGTAAAATGAATTAATAGTATTATAATTATTTTCTATAATATAACTTTTATTATTTATTCTATTCTTATTGTTAATCATTAGTTTAATTTGTTCCTCTACTAAATAGTTTGGAAATTCATCTATATCTATCTATACATATATAAAGGGCAGTTGTGTGTATGTATGTCTGGAGGAAACTTCGAAAATAAAACAATTAACGACAAAGTAAATATATATACACATTAAATATCACCAGGGCTTGGTTTTTTATTGAGATCAATTAGTCTACTGTTGGCTTGAATAACAGCAACTAACTAAGTCAACTGGAGCAGTGTCCAAGACAGTTGGTATATATAGAAATCAAGAATGATCCATTCATGAATTTGGGTGATTTGGGTGATTCCATTCCTTGAGTTCTGATTGGCTGCTTGATTTGAATGATACTTTGTAGTTTTATAAATACTCTGTCATTCTGCAGTAGACTTGGCGACTATTCGGGTTTGTATTGAGTTACAACCGTCTGTTGCCTTGTCTTCCCAATTCAACGGTAATTGGAACTTTGATTATTCTTCAAAAAATGATATGAGTTATATTTGGGAAGATATTTAAAAATTTAAATTCAAATTTGAAAAGTAACAGAAGGGAAAGTCATTTGCATGTTATTTTGTTTATCTTTTTTTTGTATGTTTTTTTTTTTTTTCACTTTAAAATATAATATTGATTGATTGAATTAATTGCATTATTCATATCTTTTTTTTTTAATTATAAATCATTGAATGGAAATGTCTTACTATATTGTTATATATTTCTATGGGGATTTTTATGGGGCAACCAGAGAGGATCTCACTCACGATAAGTTATAATGGATCTGCGAGACTAACTTTTTAAAAAATCCTCCCCATCTACTCAGGCAATGCCGGGTAGCCACTTCTAGTTATTGATAAGGGTTTGTTTGTTATTTCTTAATTAATCATAAAATATTTTATTAGATGAAAGAGATTAGTTTTGCTCAATTTAACAGATTTTTTATAATAGCTATTTTATATTGATGATATTTTATATCTTACTGGCTTTTTTTTCTGTTTAGTTTAATGGCACGAAAGTTATACTAAATCATTCCTTAGTTTTAAGATTGAGTTATGCTTGAAAAAATTCAATTTTAATTGGTTCTAATTAGTCGTAATTTGCAATTAAGTCAAAAACTGACCTGTCTCTTACTTCACATTCTACCTGTAACTTTCTCCCTCTTTATGCATATTTTGATTACATCCTCGTTATATATGTTAGTTTCTTAGTGAGTGTAGAGAGAGAGATTGGAGAGTTTGAGACGGATTTATATGTTAGGTTTCATAAGCAGCCAATATTTTGTCTCTTAGTAAATTTAAATTAGGTCAAATGTTCCCTTTCTTAGATATCTAACAAAATCAGTGAAGAGGATGATTAACCTCAAAGGATGTGAGTTCAAATCCTGTGTCCGGTAGTGTTGAAATATACATCGGAGCCAGTGGAGAGGGGTACCAGAATTAGAAGGAAGAAATAATTCTTTATTAGAAGATCTAAAAATTCCAAAGGAAGGATACAAGACTTGACATATAAGGAAGGGGAAACGTCTTATCAGTGCGGTTTAAATAAGAGTATCGTTCCGAGATTTTGGATGGTTACCAAATCCGATAGGAAGGTCAAAGAGTACAATAGCTAAAATGGTGAAAAATCTCCAAGAAAGACAATGGAACTTGCCAGAAAGAATCAATGTATTGCAATGCCGAGTCTCAGAAATTTGGACAGAAAACCAGAAGTAAGTGGCATTGTCAAGAAGCCAATAAAGACAATCTGTCCTGGGTATGACACTAAACTGTATCTGGTGGTGAGGCTATACTTCTAGAGCTGTGGGGAGTGTGGAATTAGGAAGCAGAAGAGGAGCTCTTAAAACCATTTATTCAATTCACTGGGGTTGACTGTTATCATTCCATTAACCATGACGGGTACAAGTGTTAAGCTATATTATTATCACCCGTAGACAGGATTGAATCTGCAACCTCCAGATTGCAGCGATTTAAGTTTTTAAGGGCCATTGCTTGGCCTTATAGCAGAAGCGCTTATCTGGTGGAATCCTTGATAAAGAGTCAGTTGACTATGTGAATCCTTTGGTTACTAAAGTGTCCTGAGTTACTGGTAGTTGTATATATATATTTACCAACTCCTCCTCACGAGCAGGATGTGACACAATTTCTTAAGCGGAGTTCAACAGGTTTGAATTCAGAGTTTTCTTCTCCTAGACCGGTTGCCTAACCAAGGTTAAAGAGCCCAGTCTGCCCTACTATTTATCCATAGCTGGAGGGAGAGTAGGATTCATACCTTTCCCAAGGGTATTAGCGCAAAGTGAAAATGCAATTACCACATCTAGGAATTGAACTCGGAGCGACACGTTCATTTCCCATGACTTTAACCATTACACCACGCGCTTCCATACTGGTAATCATATAAGTCCTTTGTGAGTATTGGTAAAGATCCCAGCAATCCTATGTGTGTCGTCCAAGAGTGTGTATTTGATGTGTGACTAACATGGGGGGGTTTAAGTAGCTTATCAGGCCACTAGTACTGCCAGTGATTGGCTAGAAGAGTCAATCATGTGACCTTGGCCAGTCTATAAGTATAAGCCACCTCTTCTGCCTCACCAACCCATTTCAGCAGTCATTGTCAATGCTCGCCACCCACGCACAGCTGAGGGAGAGGAAATAAAGTCAGCAGTTTCTGCTATACACATGTATTGTGATTTTGGGTTAGCTCAGTCGGTAGAGCGTTCGGCTAGAAATCACAAGGTTCCTAGTTCGATACCGGTCCCACCAACTCAGCGTATGAGTAGCACAGGGATCTGTGCGGTAAAGTAAGGAGCTGATGGTAGGTGTGGCACTCCACCTCATATGCTAAAACAATCTCCTTGGTCTAGCGCTATTGAAAAGGGGATAGACTCCCTCGCCGACTGGCTGATACCAACTTTAGGCCGCCCGTCGACTTTACTTACTTTACTTAAGCTAAGTAGACAATATACACCAGAGATATCGATTTGATACCACTATACAACAATATTTACTTAGAACTGTATTAATTCAACGCTTATATCTGTTGTGCCATGTGTGTAACTGGAATAGTGGGTAAAATAAAAATGAAAAAGTTCTGTTTTTTTGGGGGGGGTGGAGTTGGGGGGGGATTTGGAGTTTGATTGGTTTAATTTAAATCTTCTCGCTCAATTCTCTTTCTGATTTTAAATGTTTTAAAATATTTTTTTTTCCTTTTGTCAAAACTTGTTTCATTGTCTTTTGAATTTTTCCTTTAAATTAAAAAAAAAAAAAAAATCTTTGATAGAGATTATCTCGGTAATTCCGTTTTCAAAATCCAGATTCTTAAATTCTAAATCTGTTTTTATGTTAATTATAAAAACTTTAGTTATTCTATGATCAGTGATGCTGAGAGCTCTTAGATGCTTCCTAGGATGCATGTATTTAATTTGAATGGGTCTCCAGGAAATTTTATGGGTCTCGACTAAAGTTTCTTAGTAAATTGTAGGGTTTTTTTTATGCTGATATGTATGCATGCTGCATCCCTGACGCATAAAAATCTAATAGGATGCAGCAAAAACCATATCTATGCATCCCAGTGTTTTTCTTTTTCCTCCCCCACCATTTCAAGCTAATTGTAGATACATTTCAATATTTTTTTAGAAACTGATTACACAGGAAAGGGTAGAAGGTAGGGGTTAGACGGCTTTAGTTGTTTTCTCGAGTACATAAATAAAAACCTTAAAATTTATTAAGAAACTTTAATTGGGACCCATCAAATTTCTTGAGGACTCATTCAAAGCAAATATGTGCATCCTTTGATTTAGTGCTTCCTAGGATACATGTATTTAATTTGAATAGATCTCCAGGAAATTTTATGCTGATAGGTATGCAATCTGCGTCCCTGACACACAAAAATCTAAAAGGACGCAGGAAAATCATATCCATGCATCCCAGTGTTTTTCTTTTTCTTCCCTCACCATTTCAAGCTAACTATAAATACATTTCAATAGTTTCTTAGAACTGAATTCCACAGGATAGGTTACAAGGTAGAGTTAGACAGCTTTAGTTATTTCCCCAAATCATAAATAAAAACCCTACAATTTATTAAGAAACTTTAATTGGGACCCATAAAATTTCTTGGAGACTCATTCAAAGCAAATATGTGCATCCCAGTATTTTTTCTTCTTTCTTCCCTCACTATTTTAATCTAACTGTAAATACATTTTAATAGTTTCTTAGAAATGAATTGCACAGTATAGGTTACCAGGTAGGAGTTAGGCAGCTTTAGTTATTTCCCCAAATCATAAATAAAAACCCTACAATTTATTAAGAAACTTTAATTGGGACCCATAAAATTTCTTGGGGACTCATTCAAAGCAAATATGTGCATCCAGGATGCACTAAATCAAAAAGCTATCAGCATCTGTGTTAATATTACAACTTGTTTACTATCAGTTGTAGACTAATGGTTTGAGTTGTTGTGATAAAAAAAACCCACTAAAATTAAGATGAAAGAAATATTAGTAAAAAAAAGAAAAGAGTTATGGTTTGTTTTTAATTTTCTTTGTTTTATTTTTTTGTCTTTTTTCTCCCTCTTAAAAACAAGTCCTTTCATTTTTGCCTTCCCATGATGCTCTTGTTATTGTTAATATCCTCCATTAATAAAGATTGTAGAAAGGAGACAGAATAAAAGACGAAGAGGAAGAAATCTTTTTTAAATTCATGGCAATGCCTTTACTGCATTCATTGTCCGATCATCGTTGGCAAGGCCTCTCTCTCTACAAAAGAGACAAGCTGGCAGCTATGAATGATAGGTGGACATTCCCTGAAGTGATGGTCAACAAGCCATGTTGACCAGTTCTTTTGAAACAACTGTCAATCACCTTTTACTACTTGCTAAACAAGAATCTAACAAAAGAGAACATTGTCCTTAATCTTTGAACATCATTTCTGGAGGGGGGGGGGGCTGAGAGAGAAATGAAAGAAGAAAAAGAAGGAAAAGAAGAAAAAGAAAGAAAGAATAGAAGAAGAAAAAAGAAGAAAAGAATAAAGAAAAGAAGAAAAAAAGAAAAGAAGGAAAAATGAAAAGAATAGAAGAATAGAAGAAAAGAAGGAAAAAAGAAAAGAAGGAAAAATGAAAAGAATAGAAGAATAGAAGAAAAGAAGGAAAAAAGAAAAGAAGGAAAAAAGAAAAGAATAGAAGAAAAGAAGGAAAAAAGAAAAAGAAGGAAAAAGAATAGAAGAAGAAAAAAGAAGGAAAGAAGAAGAAAAGAATAGAAGAAAAAATAAGAAAAAATGAATAGTTAAAGAAGGAAAAAAGAAGAAAAGAACTAAAGAAGAAAAAAAGAAGAAAGAAGAAGAAAAGAATAGAAGAAGAAAAAATAAGAAAAATGAATAGTTAAAGAAGGAAAAAGAAGAAAAGAAGGAAAGAAGAAAAACAAGAAAGAAGAAAAAAGGAAAGAAGAAAAAGAATAGAAGAAGAAAAAAGAAGAAAAAGGAAAAGGAAAGAAGAAGAAGAAAAAAAGAAAGAAGAGAAAGAATAGAAGAAAAAAAAAGAAAAAATGAAAAGGAAAGAAGAAAAGAAAAAAAGGAAAAGGAAAGAAGAAGAAAGCAGAAGAAAAAAGAAAAGAAAGAAAGAAGAAAAAAGAAGGAAAGGAGAACAAAAAAAAAAAGAATAAAGAAAGATATTCTGAAGGAAAATATTGCGTTTAAAAACAATTCAGTCTTTTTCATTGAAGAGTCTTGAAAATTAAACACATTTGAATAAATCACGGCAACCATTTTGTTTTTTTATAGTTTTTATGCTCGTCTTCTTTTTGAATTTGTTTAATCTTGTCTTTGCTTTCAACGGTGGAAGAATTAGATGTTGGATGGAGTTGATGGCTTTCACATTTTTTGTTTTGTTTTATTTTCCACGGATTCTTCAGACGAGTAATTGAGTAACTTTTAGAATAGAGACGATTTATTCATTTCAGTCGTTCAAACAATGGTGAAGTTCACAAAATGCATTGGTCTAAATGCAATGAAAGAAAGCAGCAAGGAAACACAACAATAGTTTAAAGTACTTCTGAAAATAATGAGGAAGGTTGTAAAGCACACTAACCAAAAATATCTTAATATAATGGAGATTATGTGTTTGTCTGTCTGTAATCAGAACTATATTACTAAGTAAGTAAGTAAAGTCGTCGGGGCGGCCTAATGTCGGTATCAGCCATGCAGCGAGGGAGTCTATCCCCTTTTCACTAGCGCTAGACCAAGGAATTATTTTAACTTCTGAGGTGGAGCGCCACACTTGCCATCAGCTCCTTACTTTACTGCACAGATCCCTGTGCAACTCATATGCTTTAGGCACCCCTTTTTGATCTCGATTAAGAAAGGACTGTTTTTCATTTACACCGTCAATATCCAGTTGTTTTAACAGACGATTTTTAGGTTTGATGTGCCATAAAACAATAAAATGTTTTGTGTGACATTATTTATATTGTGTAATGTGTGAAAATAAAACATTGTCTTCTTCTTGTTTCCCCGTTCTACTTCTTCTACGAGGGAAATTCAAATATTTCTGCATTCTTCTTTAGTGGAAGCTAAGCTCATTGTGGATGATTTGATAGGCAGAACCATGACCCACCCCGTCGGCTGAGGATGTAGAATATGACGACTGCACCTCTACTTAGGGGTAAGACTCCCCCTCCAAATGGGTCCACCTGTTTACTCCCTGGTCTATTCTGACTTGGATTGGTAGTACCTGTTAGGGTCCCATCTATGGGTTAAATAGAAAAAGATAGTTAATACTGTTAAAATATTTCTTAAAAGGCGCTTTTGAAATATGAGATCAATTAATGCTTTTATATTTACTAGCAAGAGTATCTGCCCTCTACCAGGCATAAGTACAAAATTAAATAAGAACGCATATAAAAATATTACACCTATTTTAATTGTTTTAATTGGTTTCTATATAAAATCATTCATATGATTGATTTTAATATGTTGGAGAATAAAACAATATTATTGGAGATCAATAACACCAAGTATTCATTTATTTATGGGCCGGGTTAGCTCAGTTGGTAGAGCATTCGGCTAGAAACCGCAAGGTTCCTAGTTCGATACCGGTCCTCGCCAACTCAGCGTATGAGTAGCACAAGGATCTGTGCGGTAAAGTAAGGAGCTGATGGTAGGTGTAGCACTCCACCTCAGATGCTAAAAAACAATCTCCTTGGTCTAGTACTATTAAAAAGGGGATAGACTCCCTGGTTGACTGGCTGATACCGACTTTAGGCCACCCCGTTGACTTTACTTTTTACTTTACTTATTTATTTATTAAATCCAGTTTTGTTAAAACGAGTATGATAATTAATCAAACCATATATTATGTATACCTTTATTTCTTACTGATATATAATACACATTGAAACCAGTATGATAATTAACCACACAATATATTATGTATACCTTTATTTCTTACTTATATATAATACACATTTATTTCTTACTTATATACAATACACATTTATTTCTTACTGATATATAATACACATTGAAACCAGTATGATAATTAACCAAACCATATATTATGTATACCTTTATTTCTTACTTATATATAATACACATTGCAGGATTTTAAATGTATTAATAACATGTGCTGTTTTGAGGCAAATCTAACTCGGATTTTCATAGAAACATCATTAATAAATAATTATTATCCTATGTATTCATAATTTTGACTATAAATTAAATACTTATTGATAAACTTATTCAATTCCTGATGGTATTGTGACAAAAGCAGTTTTGGTTACAGACAAACAGACACCGAATCTCCATTATAATAAGATATAAGATGTGAGATCATACAAATATTAGCCTTATAATGGAGTTGAAACCTTATCATAGCATTAACTAAGTATGATGGCCGAAGTAGTCGAAATAGATTTTCTATATTCGACTCGGAGTTCAGTTGGGAAAATATAAATCAGTTCCTTGGCGTGCCAACCCGAATGGCTTCTCGTTCGTTTATTTTCACTTCAAAGTCAAAAGTGACCATTACTTCTTCATCCTTTGACTATTGCTTTTCTTCTTCTTCTTCTTCTTCTTCTTCTTCTTCTTCTTCTTCTTCTTCTTCCTTTGACTATTCTCTTTTTCTTCTTCTTCTTCTTCTTCTTCTTCTTCTTCTTCTTCTTCCTTTGACTATTACTTCTTCTTCTTCTTCTTCTTCTTTGACTTTATCTTCTTCTTCTTTTCTTCTTCTTCTATTACTTCTTCTTCTTCTTCTTCTATTACTCTTCTTCTTCTTCTTCTTCTTCTTCCTTTGACTATTACTCTTCTTCTTCTTCTTCTTCTTCTTCTTCTTCTTCTTCTTCTTCTTCTTCTTCTTCTTCTATTACTTCTTCTTCTTCTTCTTCTATTACTCTTCTTCTTCTTCTTCTATTACTCTTCTTCTTCTTCTTCTTCTTCTCTTCTTCTTCCTTTGACTATTACTTCTTCTTCTTCTTCTTCTTCCTTTGACTATTACTTCTTCTTCTTCTTCTTCTCTTCTTCTTCTTCTTCCTTTGACTATTACTTCTTCTTCTTCTTCTTCTTCTTCTTCTTCTTCTTCTTCCTTTGACTATTACTTCTTCTTCTTCTTCTTCCTTTGACTATTACTTCTTCTTCTTCTTCTTCTTCTTCTTCTTCTTCTTCTTCTTCTTCTTCTTCTTCTTCTTCTTCCTTTGACTATTACTCTTCTTCTTCTTCTTCTTCTTCTTCTTCTTCTTCCTTTGACTATTACTCTTCTTCTTCTTTCTTCTTCTTCTTCTCTTCTTCTTCCTTTGACTATTACTTCTTCTTCTTCTTCTTCTTCTTCTTCTTCCTTTGACCATTTTCCTTTTAGAAGAGAGAAATGAGTTTGTTTGACTTTGGGAATAGTGATACCAAACACAGATAAGGTTAGAGATTTGCCAGGCCGCAACAGCCCTGTCAGTAGAGCTTTGAATATACTGACTGCATCCTTTGCACAAAGGTAAGACTACCCCCCACCCCACACACATGCCCAAAAGGGGTGTGCTGGGTTTTAAACTAATCTGCATCTAGTGGTGAGGCAAACACACATATACATATATATTTACCAACTCCTCCGCACGAGAAAGATGTGACACACCGTCAAAATCCAGTTGTTTGTTAGGGGTCAGGGTTAGGGGTTAGTTTTATAATTAAAAAAAAAAGCTCAAAAAATCATCTGTTAACAATTAACCGGATTTTGACAGAGTAAATGAGAAAAGTGTCCCCATGAATCGAGATCTCGGAAGGGGTGCCTAAAGGTCATATGGTCCCAAAGTCCTGAAGAAGGTCTAGCAGACCGAAACGTTATAATGTCGACATCACTACCTACAATAAACATCCATTTTCTACAGCATCCCGTGTTTGTCTACCTTTCTCCACATACTGTCAGATTAATTTCCTCTTATTTCTCCCATATATATATATATATAATATATATATATATATATTTGGGATTTAATGTGGAGCATGAGTAATGTATGAAATAAACGAGAAACTGAGTTGAATGTAATGTACTTTTAAGTTTAAACATACAAATATATTTCATACTCTCTAAATCACTCTCTTTAAGTTTAGCTGGTGTGCAGTATGATAAATTATCGCAAGATGTTGTAGAATGAACATCATACTCACCTTCACAGGAAGGCTGTGACTAGCATCCAGTCACCAGACAAAAAAGAAAAGACAGCGTAACCGAATACACTCTGTAGCAACTGAGAGGACATGGTCAAATGTTCAGTATAATGGATAAAAATATACACACTAAAACCACCAGCCAATCAAAATCTTGGAAATAGACTTGACCATTCCACAAAGTAGAATAGCCCAAGCTGTTATTTAAACCATTTACCAAGTCTGGATTCTCAGAAGCAGATTCAACTTGGCTGTTGTTTTTTTTCAGAACATATGACTTTTTGGCACCCCTTTTATTTTGCTGATTCATAAGTACATTTTTTCATTTACACCGTTGTTTAACAGACGATTTTTAGAGTTAAAAAAAAATATGATAAAACTAACCCCTAACCCTAACCCCCAACAAACAACCGGATGTTGATGGTGTAAATGAAAAAAATGTACTTATGAATCAGCAAAGCAAAAGGGTTTCCTAAAGATCATATGGTCCATTTTTTCATATATACTGAACATTTGACCATGTCCTCTCAGTTGCTACAGAGTATATTCAGTTACTCTGTTTTTCTTTTTTGTCTGGTGACTGGATGCTAGTCTCAGCCTTCCTGTGAAGGTAAGTATGATGTTCATTCTACAATGATGAGGACAACAGTCAAAAACATCGACCCTCCGATCAATCAGCTGATCACGTCAAGCCCTAGCACCTATATGATTTTCCCAACCCTATTGCCCTTATGGCAAGCCCCAACCCCTTTTTATCATATGGGTGCTAGAAGGTGGTGGCTGAGGGTCTACATGTCCTGGGAATGACATTAAACTCTATCTGATGGTGAGGTTCCAGGTTTGGGGAATGTGGAGCACCCTTCATCACCATTGCTCCCTGGTCCACTCTGACCCGAAGTGGCAGTACCTGTTAGGGTCTCATCTATGGGTTAAATAGAAAAACATGAGTTGATAAACAAAATTGTATTATGCATTAAGAATGAATTTATTTCACAACTTTGTCGGCAATAAATGACCCACTGAGGTTGATATGATATGATATTAATGAATAAAAGATATAATGCACTAGTTATTTTATTTAAAAACTTTTACATTTTTTCAGGTCAATTAACTTTGAACCACGTATGTTTGTGAATCTGTTTTACACCTCAAAGATACGTGGTTCCAAGTTAACTGACCTGAAAACATGTAAGAGTTTTTAAATAAAATAACTGGTGCATTATATCTTTTATTTATTAATACTAGCAAATATATGCACCCTCCGGGTGCAAGTATTTAAGTTTTAATGTAATGAAATATCGTATTAAATTAGAAAGTCTAATAAGAAGGCAGATAAAAAGATATGTAACAGAGTGGGGGTATAATAGAAAAATAGAAATGAAACTTACTCTTCCATCACTCCCGTCTTTCATTGCTGAATTTTACTTATTTAACTATTTAGTTAAATTAGAAAATAAAGAATAAAATGACAGTTATTTTTTCTTGTTAATGGATTTCATTTAAGATTCATTGAAGAGAATTTTGCTTATATTCATTAAAATAAAACCAAACAATTAGAAATCAATAATACTAAGCACATATTTAACAAAATCACATTTTTAATATCAATATGCAAATTAGCCTTCCCATTCACACTGTAAACTGCTATTTTTTGTATATATATAAATACAATTGCATGTTATTTGTATGTAGATATGGACAACACTAATAAAAAGGTGAAGCAATTTTATTAATAATTGAGGTTAAATATAAATAAAATCATGGCGAATGTGATGTAAATCATGAAGGGAATTGTGACTTGAGTAGTTACAGACAGAAAAACACACAATTTCCATTATAATAAGATATCAACACTGAAAATTTCATTAAATTTGGTTAATGAGTTGATAAACAAAATTGTATTATGCATTAAGAATGAATTCATTTCACAACTTTGTCGGCATTAAATGACCCACTGAGGTTGATATGCCGTAAAACAAACCAAACCAAACCAAAAACATTGGAATAATACAAATTAACAATATCCGTTTTAATTATGTAATGTTCTATAATAATAAAAAGTCCTGGTCTATTTGGTTTAGAGTAAAAGTTATTTTTTTATAAAAAAGAATTGGTAGTAGTGTATTTATTTGCAGCCGAGACTTTCTATTTATTTTATGCGTATATTCATATTTGTTTAACTTGCATAGGTCAGCACTTTCCCACCATCAGGTCAATAAATCAGATTTATTTTTACTTCCCCATTGCACCCCCTTCCCCATTCACCTATTTCTCTCGTTGCTCACCTTTCCTTTTCAATCTTGTATCGTTATTTTGTCTTTGTTGTTGAATTTCTAAATTTTATGGTTACCTTTATTTGCCTCTGTGTCCGTGTTTGCGTTTAAAACGTTTCTTACACGCCTATTCAATATTTGCTTTTTTTTTTTTTTTTTTTTTTTTACATTTCTTTTTCTTTGGTTTCTTTATTTAAAAAAATTATTTTCATATTTGTGTTAGGATATTCTTTTATTCTCTCTTTCTTTTTTTTTCATTCTCTCCTTCTTTTTTTTCTTTCATTCTCTCCTTCTTTCTTTTTTTCTTTCTTTTTTCTTCTTTTTCCTTTTTTTTTTTTTGTTTTCCTTTTTTCATTGCCACTCTTTTTCTGTCTTTCTTCTTTCCTTTGTTTCTTTGCTCTCACTTTCCCTTTCTCTCTCTCTGTCTGTCTCTTTCTCTCAGTATCTCTCTTTCTTTCTCTGTTTCTCTGTCTTTGTTTCTGTCTCTCCCTCCCTCTCTCTCTCTTTGTCTTTGTCTCTCTCTGTTTCTATCTGTCTCTCATTTTGTCTTCATACATATTATCTATTTATTTTTTTCCTCTCACTGCTTTTTTTTTATTTAATATTTTAATTTCCCTTTCTCTGTTTCTGTCCCTCTCACTCTCCTTCTGCCCCTCTCTCTATCTATCTATCTCCCTGTGTGTGTCTCTCTCTCTCTCTCTTTCACTCATTCTCTCTCTCTCTTTGTCTCTTTCTCTCCCTCTTTGTCTACCCAGAGCTCAAGGGGTGACCCAGTGGGTCACATTTTATCTAGTATATATATATAAGAAAGTACAGAATGGATAATAAAAGATGAATTTAATCAATATCACTTACACATGTGTTTCGGTCAGTTTATCTATGTGTACACGATTTAAACTATTATTATTATTAAATAAACAAATGAAATGAAATAATAATAATAGAAAAATGTAAAAATATTCCGTACACAGAGAAAATTTGACCTTCATCAGTGGGAAATTTTATTTTGAATGAAAAAAAAAAAATTTGTTGGAGAAAAAATTCACTTTCAGGACGCTGAACGATATAGAGCTGTTTTGCAAATCTCGAGAATTTGAATATTTGATTTTTCTAGGAATTATGGTAGATACAATTATGTATTGCAAAAATAAAGTGTTATTATTTATCCCTAACTTATTGATAAGTCCCGGAACCGAGAAATATATATATATATATATATATATATATATATATATATATATAAAATGGGTGCATTTTGAATTCAGTGTTTTCCTTTTCCTATACTTATATCTAAAATAAAAATGGGGCATTTTGTATTTAGAGTTTTCCATCTCCTAGACTGGTTGCCGTACTTATACCTAAAATAAATAAAAATGGGTACATTTTGAAGATTCTGGAAAAATCTATCAAGACTGACCGAAATCAGCTCACAACTTGGGCCACCCTGTTGGCTGGGGTGTTAAAATGCACTGACTGCACTTCTGCAGAGGGATAAGACTCCCCCAATGGGGCCACCTGTTGACCATGGGTGGCGACCTGTGATGCTTAAGGATAGAACCCAGGTGGCTGAGCAGTCCACTTGGGTTAGACGGGCGGTCAGAGAGGCCCCCTCCGATCAATTGGCTGATCACATCAAGCCCTAGCACCTATATGATTGCCCCAACCCTATTGCCCTTATAGCAAGCCCCAACCATTCTTATCATATGTGCTAGATGGCAGTGAGGGCCTACATATCCTGGAAATGACGTTAAACTCTATCTGATGGTGAGGTTCCAGTTTTGGAGGTTTGGGGAATGTGGAGCACCCCTTCATCACCATTGCTCCCTGGTCCACTCTGACTCGGAGTGGTAGTACCTGTTAGGGTCCCATCTATGGGTTAAATAGAAAAATGTATTTATAAAAAAATTGTATTATCCATCAAGAATTAATTTATTTCAAAACTTTATCGGCATTAAATTACCCACTGAGGTTGATATGCCATAAAACAAAACCAAACCAAACCAAACCAAAAACACAAAAGATCTAATTCTAGAGACATCTCTTCATCCGCTCGGTTGTTCTTCTGCCAAAATAGATGCGTACGCTTAAACGCACACACCCAAACACACACACAGCTGTGTAGAAAAGCAGCATGTGATTCTGTCATGACTAAAATATTATTGATTGATTGATTGATTGGTGGTGGGGGGAACAACCTTTTCAGTTCATTGGCCCAAAACATTTGCAGACAGGTAAAGCATCTTTGTGGATGAAATTCTGGAAACGAAAATGAAGACGGCTATTTTTGTCCGGTAAAACGTTTAAACTCTTCAACAATATCAAATGTCATGATATTAGAATTTAATTCTAAAAAAAAAACATTTTGACAATAAAAAGACAGATATTGGCAGAACTATATCTGGATATTTCTGTGCATATCTCTCTCTCTATATATGTGTGCGCATGTGTTTATGCATATATATATATATATATATATATATATATATAGGGTCATCCACAGACACGTGTTTCGATTTATCAAGTCTCTTCAGTGTGGCTAGAACATTTTGTAAGCTACCTACAGCCGGAATTGAAATCCGATCGGTTGTCAGTCCTGCACCTTAACCATTAAGCTGTCTTCACTTACAGAATGGGAAGGGGATTTTAACTGTTTTAATACACACATCGCTTTGTGTGTAAAGGCCGTCACAAAGTGCTCCATTCCTTAGAAGAGCGTTGCGTTTACGCTTGAGTTGGAGGCTGTCAGCGAGATACTTCATGTGTATGTATATGAGATATATACATGCAACTGCATGTGTTCATATATATATATATATATATATACATGCACAACAGTATTATGTGTGTGTGCATATGTGTGTATGTGTGTGTATATATATATATATATATCTATATATATATATATATATATATACATGCAACTACATGTGTGTGTATATATATAAAAAATTACATCTTTTCATATGTATACATACACAACAGTATTAAATATGTGTTTGTACACACATATATATATACTGTAAATATGTTTGTGTGTGTGTGTGTGTATATAAATATATATATATATATAAATATACTATTGTAGATCTGCAGCATATGGGAAGGAACGCTGTTTGGATTTTAAAAATATATATACACCACTTATTTCACAGAAAAATAAAACAAAATACTGTTCAAAATTTAACTGTTTCAAAAAGAAAGGCGACATCTCCATACTCAATGGTAAGCCTCTAAAGCCAGTAGAACAATTCACATACTTAGGTTGTAATATCTCATCTACAGAAAGCGATGCTAATATACAAATAGGAAAGGCATGGTCGGCTATAATATGGAAATCTAATCTCACTGACTATTAAAACGACAATTCTTCCAAGCTGTGGTTGTATCAGTGCTGCTGTATGACAGCACCACTTGAACCCTAACGAGGTGCCTTGAGAATAAGCTGGATGGGAGCTGCACAAGAATGCTATGTGCGGCATTGAACAAGTCGTGGAAACAGCACTCCACAAGGAAACAACGGCCATCTGCGCCCAATCTTTATGACATGCTGGACACTGCTGGAGAAGCAAGGACAAACTCATAAGCGACGTTCTCCTGTTTAAGCCAACACATGGACATGCTAATGTGGGCTGCCCAGCAAGGACCTATATTGACGAATTTTGCGCGGATACTGGATGCTGCGTGGAGGACCTCCTTGGGGTAATGAATGATAGAGAAATTTGGCGAGAGATAGTCATGGATATCCGTGCTAATTGCGCGACCTGATGATTATAACGAAATATATTGGAAATGATTTTTACTATAGAAAATTCACTGTAAATTATTTTTTTTACTAAAGAAAATTATTTTTTATTATAGAAAATGCATTGGAAATTATTTTTTTACTTAGAAAATGCATAGGAAATTATTTTTTTTACTATAGAAAATGCACTGGAAATTATTTTTTTATTATAGAAAATGCATCGGAAATTATTTTTTATTATAGAAAATATATTGAAATTATTGTTTTACTCTAGAAAATGCACTAGAAATTACTTTTTTACTCTAGAAAATGCATTGGAAATTATGTTTTTCAATATAGAAAATCCATAGAAAATGATTTTCTTCACTATAGAAAATGCATTCAAAATTATTTTTTTCTTATTATAGAAAATGCATTAGAAATGATGTTTTACTAAAGAAAATGCATTGAAAATGATTTTTTTAACATAGAAAATATATTGGAAATGATTTTTTTACTATAGAAAATGCACTAGAAATGACTTTTTTTATTCTAGAAAATGCATTGGAAATTATGTTTTTCAATATAGAAAATGCATTGGAAATGATTTTCTTCACTATAGAAAATGCATTGGAAATGATTTTTATTGTAAAAATCCATCAGCGGTCTATTCTATACAAGCACCGAAAATCTGATAATCTTATGTGAAGAAATCTTTTCTGTTTGAGCAGTGATGCCTAAATTCTTTCACTGCTTCAACCCATATAAAAGAAACAAATCATCCCTGCCTAATTTATGTTTAACCAACATCAAGATAGACATCTTCATCTTCTCCCTTTGTTCTTTGTTCGTTTTTATTGTGTCTTCAGTGAGAGCTTAAATCAAGTGAAGCAAAGGCCCTATTTTTCGAGAGAGGAGCTAGCCACCCACCTACTGATTCTGCCTGGCTGGATCCACTCTCCAAGAACAACATTGTCATTATCAGCTCAGATCTTCTTGTGTTCTTTATCTCCGAGTGGATTCCGCCTCTCGATTCAAACTCAATACGCCACCGCTGCCGACTGCTCACAAAACAGATAGACTAAATAGGTTAAATCGCTCTCTGCAAGTCGTTCTCTATATGGAAACCGAAACGGATGGATTTAATGTATGTTTTTAGTCTGTAATCTACTTAGAGAGAAAATACAATGTGACTTGATATATATTTATCAATCATTCAACCTGGATTCACTACAGAGTAACAAGAACTAGTGTTGCTATGGCAACACAAGGCATTACTCAATGCCACTGAAAGCCATTGGTTGGCTGGATTTACAGCATGTCAGTTTTTGATGAGATATTTTATGCCAAAGTCAGTTTAACAATTATGCTCTCCATATGGTACAAAAATGTATCATGTCAACCCTTGTTGGGTTATTTTATGCCAAAGTCTGTTTAACAATTATGGTCTCCAATTATATACAGTACAAAAATGTATCATGTCAACCCTTGTTGGGTTCTTTTATGCCAAAGTCTGTTTAACAATTATGGTCTCCAATTATATACGGTACAAAAATGTATCATGTCAACCCTTGTTGGGTTATTTTATGCCAAAGTCAGTTTAACAATTATGCTCTCCAATTATAAACAGTACAAAAATGTATCATGTCAACCCTGGTTGGGTTCTTTTATGCCAAAGTCTGTTTAACAATTATGGTCTCCAATTATATATGGTACAAAAATGTATCATGTCAACCCTGGTTGGGTTCTTTTATGCCAAAGTCTGTTTAACAATTATGGTCTCCAATTATATACAGTACAAAATGTATCATGTCAACCCTTGTTGGGTTATTTTATGCCAAAGTCTGTTTAACAATTATGGTCTCCATCATGTCAATTTATGCCAAGTCTGTTTAACATGGTGCAGTACAAAAATGTATCATGTCAACCCTGGTTGGGTTATTTTATGCCATTATGGTCTCCAATTATATCTCTTTGAATTTTGGTTATTAATCCTTATCTTATATTTTTCGATGCTTCCGATACAACCATTAAAGTTTACCAACATCAATTGCATGCACACACACACACACACACACACATATATATAATATATATATATATTTATTTATCAAGGTGAAAATTCCTCTAAAGAATTCCAAATCCACAATGCAAATTGTATCTAGATATGTAAGTACACCTTATTTTAATAATCCCCCCCTCTCTCTTTCTTTAAAATATATATATATATATATATATATATATATATATATATAACCAGAAGTTGGTTTTCACTGAACAAATGGATTGTCACTTTTACCAGTACATTTTAGTGGTTTTTCAGACACTTTGAAAACTTTTTAAAACACTTTCTTAAAAAACAGTGTCTTTCATGAGAAATGTTCTCCTGATGATAACCTAAGGTCGAAAGTGGTTGAAAACAATAAGAAAATAAATAACATAAAAGAAATATTCCTTTTTGTCTTATCACTTTTTGTTCATCATATATATATATATATATATATATATATATATATATATATATATATATGTGTGTGTGTGTGTGTGTGCATTTGGGCAGCATTCTTTCATTTATACATGTATCATTAAACAAAAGGCACATCTCCTGTTTAACTATTTTATTTTTGATCTTTTCTAATTTTCTAGCCAACTTTTTAATGTTTGGGTGGAATATCATCCACCAAAGTTCAGTTCCCGAGTACTTTCTGCAATTCGAAGTGCCATCATTTTATACATAAAACAATACAAACCATCCTTAAACAAAATTAATTTCTAATACAGTACACACATTCTAAAATGCCTATAACACCTTTCTCATCAATTCTTCTCCTTCCAGCCTCCACATTAATATAATTTAAAAAAAAATGGAATACTTCGAAGTGCCGAAAGTACTTGGGAACTGAACTTTGGGAATTCCACCCAAATATTAAAAAGTTGGCCAGAAAATTAGAAAAGATCAAAAATAAAATAGTTAAACAGATGTGCCTTTTGTTTAATTATAGATGTATATATATATATATATATATATATATATATAAGTTAAAAGAAAGGAAATGAATCCGACAATATGAGTATGAAAAGGTGGAATGAAAACATCACACAATGCTGTTTAAGAGAAAACAATTTATAATATAATCATAGCTGATACTGATCAATATTTCGATTTTACAAAAATCATCATCAGAGCTCATTCACTCCATAGTTGTTTGGGTCGGAGAAGAATGTCAAAATCAGTTCACAAACAAAAAACCTTAATACTGCAAAAAAGAATGAAAGTCGTTACATTATTCACCAATGTGGGCATTCGCGCCATATATATGTCGGTCATGTCTCTATGTATACCTTTTGTCGGTAAAACATATCCAAATGTAGCAGATTTTGAGATGCTGGCAACAAGACGAAACAATTTAAACGGAAGGGGATGGGTATTAAAAAATGTGAATTCAAAAGGTTTTTAGTAAAGGAATTTTTTACGATTAATTATTTTTAATTTTTTAATTTTTATTTTTAAGTTCTGTATTTCATAAATGATTAGATATTTACTGTATTTTGTTTTTATATATAAAGTTAAAAAAAATTATATATATATATATATATATATAGTAATTATATTGTTGATATTTATTAAAGTGAAAATAGAGTAGCTAGTTATACTGTTGGAGAACTGCACATTGACTATTATTTATATTCCTGTACAAAAAGTTATAAACCTTTTTTTCGGATTTTCAATGTTGTTAATTGATCAATTTGGTCATATCAGTTTCTATCTCAGAGAATTTTATAAATCTCATTCTTTAGAATGGATACGGTTTGTGCATATACCATTCCCAGTAGATTACCTTTCTCACCTAGTCATGCTTATTCTTATACTACTTTTGTGTTGTCGTATACACCTTGTGAGTTTTGTCAAACAGGTGTTAGCCGATAGTCTTTCACTAGAGTTTGAGTGACAACAAGCCTTCTTAGATCCCCAGAATTCTTCTGAGTATTCTAGCTATTTCAACAATGCTGGATGTCTAAATTCTTTCTCTGATTTCCAGTTCCTCTAGTTCCTCCGGACCATATGACCTTTAGTCACCCCTTTTGCGATCTCGATTCATAAGGACATTTTTCATTTACACCGTCAAAATCCGGTTGTTTGTTAACAGATGATTTTTAGAGTTTTTTTTTTAATTATAAAACTAACCCCTAACCCTAACCCCTAACCCTAACCCCTAAAAAACAACCGGATTTTGACAGTGTAAATGAAAAACATGTCCTTATGAATCAAGATCGCAAAAGGGGTGCCTAAAGGTCATATGGTCTGGAATTCCAAATGCACAATGAACATTGTATCTAAACATGTTTGAACACATATCTCCATGATTTTTTTATTTTGTTTAGAAATAATATTTATAGCATAATGTCTGTCAAAAATGACAGCTAATGTCTTCTCTCTCCCTGCTCATAGATAGACAGATACATGTAATTTGTTTCCCCCCATACATCTTTATATTGGCTAATGAATTTAGATGTTAGGTGATTGCCCTTCCATTCTTCTATTGACCTCCCTACGTCTCTTTCTTTTTACGATCGTCAGATACTCGGTCATTGCCCTCGAGTTTGTCTTGACTGAATTGAGCAACAAAATTTCTAAAAGATTATTTGCATTTGTTCATTAAGCATTTGTGCAAAGTTATTGATACTAGCGGGTAATGTGTTGTCTTTTTCACACCCCCAGCCCAATTGCATCCCCCCTCTCAGTCTTGTTGCCTCCCCCCTTCAGCCACAATTACCTCACCCTCTCAGTCCAATTTGCCTCCCCCCTTCAGCTACAATTACCTCACCCACTTAGCCCCCTCATGCACAATTGCCTCACCCCTTCAATCCAATTGCCCCCCCCCTCGTGCACAATTGCCTCACCCCTCTCAGGCAGAATTACCTCACTCCCTCAACCAATTGCCTCACCGCCCCTCAGGCACAATTGCCCCACCCTCAGCCACAATTACCTCACCCCACAGCCCAATTGTTTCACCCCCCTCAGCCAAAATTACCTCACCCCCTCAATCCAATTGCCTCACCCCACTCAACCACAATTACCTCACCCCACAGCACAATTGCCTCACCCCCCTCAATCCCAATTGCCTTACCCCACTCGGCCACAATTACCTCACCCCGCAACCCAATTGCCTCATTCCCTTCAGCCCAATTGCCTCACCCACTCAGCCCAATAGTCTCACTCCCCACCCTCAGGCACAATTAATGACTGCCAACAGGTGGCCCATTGGTGTTGGTGGGGGAGTCTTACCCCACTGCAGAGGTGCTGTCAGTGTTTTCTACAGCCCCAGCCGACAGGCACTTAAATTTATTATTGCAACTTACATGCTTGTGACCTTCTGCAAAAATTGTCACAATTATTATCTTAGGAGCCCCTCACGTGTAACAGTTATCTAGTCAGATTAGTTGATTGTTAAAGATTGTGTAAAGCCTGTAGATTGACTTATATATATATAATCATCATGGAAATGGACACAGTGAACCGAGTTCAAATCCTGGATACGGCTGTTTTGCATTTCACATAGCGCTAATACCTTTGGGAAAGGTATGCATCCAACTCTTCTCCCTCCAGCTATGGGTAAATAGTAAGGCAGACTGGGCTCTTTAACATTGGTATGGCAACTGATCTAGGAGAAGGAAAGCACTGAATTCAAAACTGTTAAACTTTGCTTGAAAAAATTGAACTTGTTGCATCTTGCTCATGTATATATATATATATATATATATATATGCTCCCCATCCTAGTAGGTTGAGCTCTTTGGAAGAGATTTTGCTGCCGGCTGTCGATTATGCTTAAAGGCAATGCTCTCCTATAAAACAGATGGAGCTCTTTCTTTCTGATGGTCTTTACATATATACATATGTATGTATTTATCAGTTAAATTTGCACTCCAGTTTGTAGGTGTGCTGATGGCTAGTGGTTAAGAACTCTGACATGATAAATCAGTTGGGTTTTAATCCTGGCTGGAGGTTGCCTACTAACATCTAGCCACACTGAGGAGACGTAATATATCGAAACACAGCGTCTGTGGATGATATATTCATATACATGAAAAATCTATTTTGCCAGAAAGGAATCCTGTATATTGGTTGGTTGGCTGGTTGGTTACCTTAATGAAAAAAATCCAATTCCACTGAAGACTCTGAGAGTTTAATGAGAAAGATAAAAAGTTCTATGGATGTGGAGAGAATAGAATTATATCATTGCTTGAATTTTAACAAAAGGTTTGAAAAAAAATGATCAAAGTATATTTTTCAATGAAGTATAAATCTTTTATTTTAGTGAATAATTGACCTAATTTTAGTTACCATATATATATATATATATATATATATATATATATATGCATAGAAAGTTTTTAGAAAAAACAAAAGTTGTTATTAGTTTGCTGACAGATCTGTTTCGACCTTTTAATAAAGCGGTCTTTTTCAAAGCAACTACAGCCCTGTCGGATGGGGCGTTAGAATGCACCGACTGCACCTCTACAGAGGGGTAAGACTCCCCCAATGGGGCCACCTGTTGGCTGTGGGTGGCAACCCGTGATGCTTAAGGATGGAGTCTTGGTCCATGACCTGCAACACTCCACTTGGAACCTTACTTAGGCTAGACGCGCAGTTGGAGAGGCCCCCTCTGATCAACGTCACATCAAGCCCTAGCACCTATATGATTGCCCCAACCCTATTGCTCTTATAGCAAACCCCAACCCTTTTAATCATATGGGTGCTAGAAGGCGGTGGCTGAGGGTCTACATGTCCTGGAAATGACGTTAAACTCTATCTGATGGTGAGGTTCCAGTTTTGGAGGTTTGGGGAATGTGGAGCACCCCTTCATCACCATTGCTCCCTGGTTCACTCTGACTCGGAGTGGTAGTACTGTTAGGGTCCCATCTATGGGTTAGATAGAAAAACATGAATTGATAAACAAAATTGTATTATCCATTAAGAATTTATTTATTTCAAAACTTTATCGGCATTAAATGACCCACTGAGGTTGATATGCCGTAAAACAAAACAAACCAAACCAAACCAGATACAGTTTAATGTCATACCCAGAACACAAATCCTATGTGCTGCTGCGGTAAAATTGATATTGGTTTCCTTCGATCGATTTACTATCTCTGTTCAAGTCTTCCACCATTATTGAGTCGGTCAACCAATTTTAATGAGATGTCTCTGCGCTGTTTTCTATATTATGTCTGTCTTCACATCTGTCTTTCTTTTATGGGAGGTATATAAAAGATAGTGATATATATATATATATATCGGCTGGGTTAGCTCAGTCGGTAGAGCGTTCGGCTAGAAACCACATAGTTTCTAGTTCGATTCTGGTCCTCGCCAACTCAGTGTATGAGTAGCACAGGGATCTGTGCGGTAAAGTAAGGAGCTGATGGTAGGTGTGGCGCTCCACCTCAGATGCCAAAAAACAATCTCCTTGGTCTAGCGCTAGTGAAAAGGGGATAGACTCCCTCGCTGATTGGCTGATACCGACTTTAGGCCGCCCTTGACGACTTTACATATATATATATATATATATATATATATACAGATATGGATAGAGATAGAGATATATATGGTGATTGCCACTTCTTCACAGAAGAAGGCCATTTCTACAAGTAGTTTGGTTGTGAGCACGCAGATGGCCCATGCGTCCAGCTTTGTTTTTACTCACTGTCACAAATATGAACCCCTTCCTCGGCTTCCTCTTTTATGCAACTGTACGTGACCGAGAAACCCAGCCCTCGACAGGCAGGCCCTGCCACACACGTCACATATATGGTCCGGCTTAAATGTAGGAAACGTGTCCATGACATCAATAATATGCTGCTTATGTAGAGACTGCTTCAGGATGGAGTTCTCGAGCCACCTTACTTCAGACCCCTTAAGCTACCATAAACAAGTTTTTTCCAAGCCGCACGATTTCATAGCTATACTCTGCCACTCGTGAACGTTTATCCCCCTTTAAATAAGTTGTCCCCTAAATTCATTCACTCGTTAACATTCCTTCCCCCGGGTAGCTGAACTGGCCAAGTTGCTGTACATGACAGACAGTTTTAAATTCTCTGATAAATTGAAAAGATATATATTATATATATATATATATATATATATATACATAAATATATATAGATATTGATAGACAGAGATATAGATAGATTTGGTTTGTTTTGTTTTATGGCATATCAACCTCAGTGGGTCATTTAAAGCCGATAAAATTTTGAAATAAATTCATTCTTACTGGATACTCAATTTTTTTATAAACTCATGTTTTTCTATTTAACCCATAGATGGGACCCTAACAGGTAAAACCATTCTGAGTCAGAGTGGACCTGGGAGCAATGGTGATGAAGGGGTGCTCCACATTCCCCAGACCTCCAGAACTGGAGCCTCACCATCAGATAGAGTTTGTCATTCCCAGCACATGAAGACCCTCAGCCACCTTCTAGCACCCATATGATAAAAAGGGTTGGGGCTTGCCGTAGGGGCAATAGTGTTGAGACAATCATATAGGTGCTACGGCTTGACATGTCCAGCCGATTGATCAGAGAGGGCCTCTCTGACTGCCTGTCTAGCCCAAGTAACAACCAAAATGGAGTGTTGCATGTCATGAACTGCTCATTCAACAGGGATCTATCCTTAAGCATCATGGGTCACCACCCACGGCCAACAGGTGACTCCATTGAGGGGGTCCCCTCTGCAGAGGTGCAGTCAGTGTATTCTAACACCCCACCGACAGGGCAGGAGATAGATAGATAGATACATACATATATAGATAGATAGATAGAAAGATACATATATAGATAGAGAGAGAGAGAGATAGATAGAGACAGATACATATATAGATAGAGAGAGATAGATAGATAGATACATATATAGATAGAGAGAGATAGATATAATAGAGACAGATACATACATATATAGATAGAGAGAGAGAGAGATAGATAGAGACAGATACATACATATATAGATAGATAGAGAGAGAGATAGATAGAGACAGATACATACATATATAGATAGATAGAGAGATAGATTCATATAAAGATAGAGAGAGAGATAGATTCATATAAAGATAGAGAGAGATAGATTCATATAAAGATAGATAGAGAGAGATAGATTCATATAAAGATAGATAGATAGATAGATTCATATAAAAGATAGATAGAGAGATATAGATTCATATAAAAGATAGATTAGAGATAGATAGATTCATATAAAGATAGATAGAGATAGATACATATAAAGATAGATAGAGATAGATAGATACATATATAGATAGATAGAGATAGATACATATATAGATAGAGAGATAGATACATATATAGAGAGATAGAGACATATGCAGATAGATACATATATATATATATATATATAATAGATAGATAGAGAGAGAAAGAGAGAGAGAGAGAGAGAGAGACATGTATAGATAGAGAGAGAATAGATAGATATATAGATAGAGAGCTAAATAGAGATAGATACATACATATATAGATAGATAAATAATTAGAAATACATATTGATATAGAGATACATATTGATATATAGATAGATACTTAGAGATAGATATAGAGATAGATATAAGAGCTGACATCTCAAACAAACTAAATGCTATTACAATCTACTTATTGTTTTGGATTTCCATTTTTTTTTGTTTTTTTTTTTCATCCTTTAGTTTCTTTTCCATTCTGTTAGGGTGCGGCACCACCAAGGAATAATAGAAGAGCTGTAGATGTCGGAGGAGGCACAATGAAGTTTTGTGTTGCTAGTGTAAACAGTTCTCTTTGGCAGCAAAGCACTTGTCCCCCCTCCTCCCCGAGCACCCTCTTCAAATGTTCCTTTTAAGAAAACCCCCACCCACAGAAGGTGTCCTTGACACGGACATCATTGGACTACAATAAGGAAACAAAAGACTGAATTCAAGATGGAGATATTGCTGGTGTGATTGGGTACAATGGGTGTTGTCTTGGCCGCCTTTGAGAGAGAAGAGTGAGACCAGTCTTTATTGATAGATCAAAAACATGTTTCTGAGAGAGAGAGAGAGAGAGAGGAGAAGAGAGAGAGAGAGAAGAGAGAGAGTTATATGAAAGAGAAATGGGGAAGGGAGCAGAAGCAAACAGCTAAAAAACAATTCTGTATATATATACATATATATATATATATATATATATATATATATGAGAAGGGAGAAAAGGATGTGAAGGGGAGTGAGAGTTTGAGAGAGAGAGTGAGAGAAGGGGAGTGAGAAGGAGAAAAGAGGATATGAAGGGGAGTGAGAGTTTGAGAGAGAGAGAAGAGTGAGAGAAGGAGTGAAAAGGAGAAAAAGGATGTGAAGGGGGTGAGAGTTTGAGAGAGAGTGAGAGAAGGGAGTGAGAAGGGAGAAAAGAGATAAAGGGGATGTGAAGGGGAGTGAAAGTTTGAGAGAGAGTGAGAGAAGGGAGTGAGTATGTGAGTGAGAAGAAGTAGTGATAATGTGAGAGAGGGTGAGAGAGGGGAGTGAGAATATGAGAGAGAGAAAGAGATTGAGAGAAGGGTAGTGGTAGTGTAAGAGAGAGAGTGAGTGAAGGGAATGATAATGTGAGAGAGAGTTATATGAAAGAGAAAGAGGAGAAATCTGGAGGGTGGGAGAAAGAACCAGCGAAAAAATGATCATGTTATCTTAGAAAATCTTAGAAAATTTAACCCTCTGAAACCATAAACCTGATATTTCGTAACTCTGTCAACTGGGCCTAGAAGGAAGCAGCTGTATGGCCCCCTGTCACACAAACCATCAAAGTGAGATGATCAAGACATGCTGGGCACTGCTGGAGAAGCAAGGATGAACTCATAAGCAATGTCCTCTTATGGAAACCAGCATGTGGGCACACAAGTGCAGGCTGTCCAGCAAAGACCGACATGAACCAGTTCTGTGCGGATGCATAGAGGACTTCCTGAGAGCAATTAATGGGCTGAACTTGCACAAAGGTGTCCTAATTAGGGTGACCCAGAAAAAATAGAACCCACAAATTTTATAATAAAACTGTTAATTTTAACTATGGGGGTCTAGGGTTAGGGTTTAGGGTTAGTTTAATGGGAAAATGAATAAATAATTTGGGTTCTGTTTTTTCTGGGTCACCCTGCATACCGGGGACCCAGAAAAAAACAGAACCCACAAATTTTGTAATAAAACTGTTAATTTTAACTAGGGGAGTTTAGGGTTAGGCTTAGGGTTGGGGTTGGGGTTTAAAGTTAGTTTAATGGGAAAATAAATAAATAATTTGGGTCCTGTTTTTTCTGGGTCAATCTAATTTTGACACCTTTGTGCAAGTTCAGCCAATTAATGATAGGGACAGTTAGTGAGAGATTGTCATGGATATCCGTGCTGCTGGCATGACATGATGATGATGATTCAAAAAGAAAAAAAAAACTTTAACTATTGTAAGTAGAGTTTGCAGAGTGGCCTATTGTCGGTATCAGCTGAATAGTGAGGGAGTCTATCCCATTTTCAGTAGTGTTAGACCAGGAGACTGTTTTGCTGAGTAGAGCAATGAATGATAGGGGCAGTTGGCAAGAGATTGTCATGGATATCTGTGCTACTAGTGTGATTATGATGATGATGATGATGATGTCTTGTAATTACTATTGGATCCCATGAATAAATAATCCATTGAACTTAATCCCTTCCTAATCCATATTCATCCTTTGATATTTCGTCATTTTACTTTGATAGAAAAAAAAAATAAAGTTCATCTGGTGCATTGTATTTTTCACAAGGCTCGGGTTAACATCAAACCATTTTACCAATGCATAAACATCCCGTGTATGAGACTAAGCTTCATCTGAGGATGAGGAAGGTGGTGACTGAGGGTCTTAATGTCCTGGGTATGACATTAAATTCTATCTGATGAATTCTGAAGCTCTGAGGAATCTGGAGTACCCCTTCATCACCATTACTCCCAGTTCCACTCTAACCCAGAGTGGTAGTACCTGTTAGGGTCTCATCTATGGGTTAAATAGAAAAAGATTGTTAATGCTGTTAGCATTGTTAATACTATTAAAATATTTCTTAAAGCTTCATCTGAGGGTGAGGAAGGTGGTGACTGAGGGTCTTAATGTCCTGGGTATAACATTAAATTCTATCTGATGAATTCTGGAGCTCTGAGTAATATGGAGTACCCCTTCATCACCATTACACCCAGGTCCACTCTGACTTTATTTTTTAAGTTTGGTATTGTATATAAATGTGGATGTAGGTAATCTTTCATTTAAAATTAAAGAAATAAAAAAATGTTATTTTTTTTGTTCGTTCATCCGTGTCATTCAGGTTGGCAAATTGCACATGCCTCTTGACCTTAAATGACTCCAAGAAATTTGAAACACTTGAGAGAATTTTATTGAACTGATTGATTTCTCGTCTGTTCAATAACAATCGGAATGTTATCTCATTTTCTCTTTGGTGAAATTTGAGGTGGAATTGGAACGAAAGAAAAAAAAAAATCGGGTGAAAGAGTCAATAATTCATTGATCCGATTTATAATTGAATTACCTGTGGATTATGGATTATCATTGGATTACTTTTTTTTTTCGATTTTCTTTTTTGTTTTACATTATTTTTTCATTTTTAAAAATGTTTTTTTTTCATTTTTTTTTTTTCATTTTTAAATTTAAAAAAATTCTTTCTTTCATTTTTTTCATTTTAAAAATTAATTTTTATCTTTTTATTTTTTTTCCTTTTTTTTCCTTTTTTTTTTAAATCTTAAAATTTTTATCATTTATTTTTATCTTTCATTTATTTTTTTCATTTTTTCATTTTCAAAATTCATTTTTTAATTTTTTTAATCTTTTATTTTTGTTTTTCATTTTTTTTCATTTTTTTTTTTTATCTTTTTTATTTTGTTTTTCTTTTTTTTTTTTTCATTTTTTTCATTTATTTTATCTTTTACATTTTATTTTTTAAATTTAAAATTTTTAATGTTTGACCTAATTTTGAAAGTTACCAGAGCAAAGAATTTCCCACAAGTAACAATGTTATTAAAACCTTAATCATCATTGATAAAAATAAAAAAAATAAAAAGATTTTTTTTTTATACAAACAACAACAAAAAATAATACCCTCAACAACAAATAAAGCTTTTCATATGTTTAGCCTACTAACACAATTGATCTATCTGATTCAGGACCCAGATTAGAGATCAATAACACCAAGTAATTATTTATTAAACCCGGGTTTGTTAAAACTAGTATGCAAATTAACCACACCATATATTAGGTAAATCTTTATTTCTTAGTGATATATAAGACGCATTGCAGGATTCTAAATTCACTAATAACTTGGCTGTTTTGAGGCAAATCTAACTCAGATTTTCATAGTGACATCATTATTAACTGAGTTGTATTTTATTCTATGTATTAATGATTTTGATTATAAATTAAATACTCATTGATAAACTAACACAGTTTCTGAGAGTATTGTGATGTAACCAGTGACATAGTTTTGGTAATTGAATGGACATTGAATCTCTATTATAATAAGATATAATAAAAAAAATAAGACAGAATTTGTTAGGGAAAGAAAAGAAACCAGTTAAACAGCTTAATTAGGTCGACCAGACATATATGATTTTTTTAGTTTTTTTTTAGTTTTTTGTTGTTTGTTATTGTTTTGTTTCTTGGGTTTTTTTTTGTTTTTGTTTTTTTCTATATTATCTTGAATATATCCAACCACTAACATAATCTTGATCATTTCTATTGTACTCTTACAATTATTTTGTTCCATATTCAATGACTGAATGGAAACACTTGAAACATAAAAGTGTAAAATTTTAACTGATGTTGTAGCTTCAGTTCTGTGTAATGTTCAATATATCTTATTATAATGGAGATTCAGTATCTGTCTTTCTGTAACTGAAACTACATCACTGCTTATGGCACAATACCCTCAGGAATTGCATAAGTTTATCAATGAGTATTTAATTTATAGTCAAAATCATTAATACATAGAATAAGTTATTTATTTAAAGGTCTCTATGAAAATCTGCCAAAGATTTGCCTCAAAACAGTCCATGTTATTAGTCTGTTTAAATTCCGGCAATGTGTATATCACTAAGAAATAAAGTTTACATAATATATGGTTTGATTAATTTGCATACTGGTTTTAACAAATCCGGGATTAATAAATAATTACCTCAATCGGCTGGTCATGTCAAGCCCTAGCACCTATATGATTGTTTCCAATCCTATTGCCCTCAACCCTGTTTATCATGAGTGCTAGAAGGTGGTGGTTGAGGGTCTCAGTATCCCGGTATGACATTTTATCTGATGGTGAAGTTCCAGTTCTGGAGCTCTGAGGAATGTGGAGTACCCCTTCATCACCATTACTCCCAGGTCCACTCTGACACTGAGTGGTAGTACCTGTTAGGGTCCCATCTACAGGTTGGATAAAACAAAATGAATTTTTTAAAATGTTAAGGAAAATTTAGTTAAAAAAAAAAATTGTGTGCCTGTCAAGGATGAATAAAAACATCTTTGGCATAAAATTATCCAGCAAGGGTTGACATACCGTAAAAAAATTGAAAGATTTTCTGGGGGGATTATGTCACATAGTTTTAAATAAAGACCCAATGTTAATCAGCATTTTAAATATGTCTTTTCTTTTTGTTGATATTTGGAATATCAACAAACGCAGCCACATACTAAAAGCAGAGGCTCACAGACTTTTGTTTTCATTGATAATTCATTTTTCTTAAACCAATGAAGGCCCCGAGGAAGGTTTGTTAAACAAACCGAAACACTGCAGCAACAGCAGGTTTTTTTTGTGGGGGGAAGTTGCTCATGATTATCTATACATATATAAAGGGCAGTCGTGTGTGTTGTATATCGTGCAACGGAAGAGAAGTCTTCTGGCGAGGAGACGAAAATAAAGAAATATATTTTTTAAAAAGGGAGAACGGAAGAGAGGTCTTCCAGTCAAGAAGCAGGGAGAAGATGAAGAAATATATAAAAAAAGGGAAAACGGAAGAGGGGTCTTCCGGTGAGGAGGCGTAGAGAAAGATAAAGAAATATATAAAAAAAGGAAGTCTGTCTGTTATCAGATCAAAAGATAAAAAAAAATGTGTGGGCATATTTATGTATATAAAGGTTAATGGATCTCGAAGGAGTCAGTCCACAGCGAGTCAGCCGTGAGCATAACCTCGTCACCTCCCGTCACCAAACCCACTTGGTCATTTTCATTGTGAACGCTCTGCGCCCCTCACCACCCACAAACCGAAGAAAATAAAGACAGGTCATATTTTTATATACACATGTCTGAGGTTTCATTGAAGTCCAGTAGCAGGCTACACAACAGTGTGTGTATGTATATCCGGAGGAAATTCAGAAAATAAAACAATTAATGACTAAGTAAATCTATATACATATTCTCTATCAGCAGATCTTGCTTTTTGAGCAAAAATAATCAAGATTTGTTTATATTTGTAAAGATAATTAAAAAAAATAAAATTAAATAGTAACAATGATGATATTTTTTGCATTTAATATTCTAAATGGGAGACTCTTTCTTTTCAGAATGTCTGTGCACATTGGTCTTTTTTACATAATGGGTCATACTGTGAGAATCTAACTCAATGATTCAGTAATGATGGATCTGCAAGACTAACATTTTTGCACCCCTTCTACCCAGGTGATGCCTGGTAGCCACTTCTAGTGTGATATAAAGTGTAGATTGATGGCTTCTACTTAATTTCATTTTCAAATTGGGACTTTCCTTTTCTATGAAGACCATTATTTTCTATCTCCCTTTTGTAGAATAATCATACTAAGTTCCAATTACCGTCGAATTGGTAAGACAATGCAACAAGTAGCTGTAACTGAATACAGATCTAACCTTGTTGCAATCCTACTGCAGAATGCCAGGGTATTTATGAAGCCTCATAACATCATAGAAACCAAGCAGCCATTCAGGACTCAAGGAATGGTATCACCCAAATATGTGAATGGACTATTCTTGAGTCCCATAAGTACGAGTTGTCTTGGGCACTAGTTCAGTTGTGCTTAGCAAGTTTCTGTTGTCCAAACCAACAGTATACTGACTGATTGGCAGGTTCAGTTGTGCTTGGCCAGTTGCTGTTATCCAAACCAACAGTATACTGACTGACTGGCAGGTTTAGTTGTGCTTAGCCAGTTGCTGTTGTCCAAACCAACAGTATACTGACTGACTGGCAGGTTTAGTTGTGCTTAGCCAGTTGCTGTTGTCCAAACCAACAGTATACTGACTGACTGGCAGGTTTAGTTGTGCTTAGCCAGTTGCTGTTGTCCAGTCCAACAGTATACTGACTGACTTCAATACCTTTAGAAAAAAAAAGACGTGATGGGAAAACAAAACCTGTAAAATAAAACGGAATTGAAAAATAAATGAATATCTGGCCAGGTTAGCTCAGTCGGTAGAGCGTTCGGCTAGAAATCACAAGGTTCCTAGTTTGATACCGGTCCTTGCCAACTCAGCGTATAAGTAGCACAGGGATCTGTGCGGTAAAGTAAGGAGCTGATGGTAGGTGTGGCACTCCATCTCAGGTTTTACTTTACTAGCAGTATTGCAGATTAACATTGTAACTGATTTTGTTTGTTTGGGTTTTTTTGTTTTGTTTTAATGGTACATCAATGTTCATATGTTATTTGAGACCAAAGCCATCCTTGTAGAAGAACAGTAGTGGTGATATTTGATATTCTTAGTTGTTTTTTTGTTTTTTTAAAGTTTGTTTGAATTTATTATTTAATTGTAATTTTTTCTTATTTTCAATATTTCAGGTTTAGAAGCCAGTCTTTTGATAGTGGGCCAGCTTCGGCTTCTCCTGAGCCAGCCGATGAAGAGCCCGTATTTGATGAGGAGAAAAAAGAGAATGCTGATTGCAAATGGAAGAAAAGCTTCCAACACAATTCCTCCATTCCAGGTTGGTGTCTTGTTTTTATTGTTGCATACTCATCTTTTTAACATTACAGCTCTTATGTCGAAATGGAGTGATGACGTGTTGATAGTAAAAAAAAACAGTTGTATACTTATCCAGTGATGCGGATAGCTTTTTGATTTAGTGCATCCTGTTGTCCAAACCAACAGTATACTGACTGACTGGCAGGTTCAGTTGTGCTTGGCCAGTTGCTGTTGTCCAAACCAACAGTATACTGACTGACTGGCAGGTTCAGTTGTGCTTGCCAGTTGCTGTTGTAACCAACAGTATCTGACTGACTGGCAGGTTCAGTTGTGCTTGGCCAGTTGCTGTTGTCCAAACCAACAGTATACTGACTGACTGGCAGGTTCAGTTGTGCTTGGCCAGTTGCTGTTGTCCAAACCAACAGTATACTGACTGACTGGCAGGTTCAGTTGTGCTTGGCCAGTTGCTGTTGTCCAAACCAACAGTATACTGACTGACTGGCAGGTTCAGTTGTGCTTGGCCAGTTGCTGTTGTCCAAACCAACAGTATACTGACTGACTGGCAGGTTCAGTTGTGCTTGGCCAGTTGCTGTTGTCCAAACCAACAGTATACTGACTGACTGGCAGGTTCAGTTGTGCTTGGCCAGTTGCTGTTGTCCAAACCAACAGTATACTGACTGACTGGCAGGTTCAGTTGTGCTTGGCCAGTTGCTGTTGTCCAAACCAACAGTATACTGACTGACTGGCAGGTTAAGTTGTGCTTAGCCAGTTGCTGTTGTCCAAACCAACAGTATACTGACTGACTGGCAGGTTCAGTTGTGCTTGGCCAGTTGCTGTTGTCCAAACCAACAGTATACTGACTGACTGGCAGGTTCAGTTGTGCTTGGCCAGTTGCTGTTGTCCAAACCAACAGTATACTGACTGACTGGCAGGTTCAGTTGTGCTTGGCCAGTTGCTGTTGTCCAAACCAACAGTATACTGACTGACTGGCAGTTCAGTTGTGCTTGCCAGTTGCTGTTGTCCAAACCAACAGTATACTGACTGACTGGCAGGTTCAGTTGTGCTTGGCCAGTTGCTGTTGTCCAAACCAACAGTATACTGACTGACTGGCAGGTTCAGTTGTGCTTGGCCAGTTGCTGTTGTCCAAACCAACAGTATACTGACTGACTGGCAGGTTCAGTTGTGCTTGGCCAGTTGCTGTTGTCCAAACCAACAGTATACTGACTGACTGGCAGGTTCAGTTGTGCTTGGCCAGTTGCTGTTGTCCAAACCAACAGTATACTGACTGACTGCAGGGTTGTGCTTAGCCAGTTGCTGTTGTCCAAACCAACAGTATACTGACTGACTGACAGGTTCAGTTGTGCTTGGCCAGTTGCTGTTGTCCAAACCAACAGTATACTGACTGACTGGCAGGTTAAGTTGTGCTTAGCCAGTTGTTGTTGTCCAAACCAACAGTATACTGACTGACTGGCAGGTTAAGTTGTGCTTAGCCAGTTGTTGTTGTCCAAACCAACAGTATACTGACTGACTGACTCAATAACGGTCAGTTTTGGTTATGCTCTCATATTTGAATCTTTTACTTATTTGCATACTATTGGTACCTTACTTTCTTCAGTCATCTGTTTCTTAAATTCTTATACTCTTCTGCTTTTTGTGTAGCTGGGGCATTTCTTCTTACTGTATTTTTTAGTCTGTCTAGTTCTACTATAAGTCTGGTTCTTCAAGATGGTAGTCTGATTATGCCAATGCTGCCATTAGTTTTTAGAAACAACCAAGGCATATATTTCTTTGTGATCACATTTTTATTAAGTCAGAACCAGAATTTTCTCAACCGTGCGTAGAGCAAAGCCAAGCCGGTCATGCTTACATTACAACATCTATGGCTTAACTGACTCTAAGCTAACTCAACTTCCGTTTCAAAAGTCTTCGTAACCAGAAGGAGTCGGGTTAGCATGAAGTCATGGAGCATCAATCACCTAAACCCATAAATTTTGAATTCAACAACACCTGGACACAAAATCCTGGATAACACAATGCAAACAAATTTTGTTGTTGGATAGGATGTGTTATTTCTTAATTGTTTTTTATGTTTTAAAAGTATAGAAAATGGCCGTTATTCCCTGCTAACATTGCTTTTCCGCCTTGGATAACCATATGCAAGACAAATTTTATGTTAATTTATAAATTCCATTATCCAGGGCTGAAAAGCAATGCTAGCAGTGAATAACGCCCATTTTCTATACTTTTACAACATAAAATTGTTTATGTTGTAAATGTATAGAAAATGGCCGTCATTCCCTGCTAACGTTGCTTTTCTGCCTTGGATAACCATATGCAAGAAAATTTTATTGTTGGATAGGATGTGTTATTTCTTAAAAGCTTATGTTGTAAAGGTATAGAAAATGGCTGTTATTCCCTTCAAACTTTGCTTTTCTGCCCTGGATAACACTATGTATAACAAATTTTGTTCCTGAGTAGTATATGTTATCCTTAATTACTTATGTTGTAAAAGTGTAGAAAATGGCTGTTATTCCCTTCAATTTTGCTTTTCTGTCCTAGATAACACTATGTATAACAAATTTTGTTCCTGAGTAGTATATGTTATCCCTTAATTACTTATGTTGTAAAAGTGTAGAAAATGGCTGTTATTCCCTTCAGATTTTGCTTTTCTACCCTGGATAACACTATGTATAACAAATTTTGTTCCTGAGTAGTATATGTTATCCCTTAATTACTTATGTTGTAAAAGTGTAGAAAATGGCTATTATTCCCTTCAAACTTTGCTTTTCTGCCCTAGATAACACTATGTATAACAAATTTTGTTCCTGAGTAGTATATGTTATCCCTTAATTACTTATGTTGTAAAAGTGTAGAAAATGGCTGTTATTCCCTTCAGATTTTGCTTTTCTGCCCTAGATAACACTATGTATAACAAATTTTGTTCCTGAGTAGTATATGTTATCCCTTAATTACTTATGTTGTAAAAGTGTAGAAAATGGCTATTATTCCCTTCAGATTTTGCTTTTCTACCCTGGATAACACTATGTATAACAAATTTTGTTCCTGAGTAGTATATGTTATCCCTTAATTACTTATGTTGTAAAAGTGTAGAAAATGGCTATTATTCCCTTCAGATTTTGCTTTTCTACCCTGGATAACACTATGTATAACAAATTTTGTTCCTGAGTAGTATATGTTATCCCTTAATTACTTATGTTGTAAAAGTGTAGAAAATGGCTATTATTCCCTTCAGATTTTGCTTTTCTACCCTGGATAACACTATGTATAACAAATTTGTTCCTGAGTAGTATATGTTATCCTTAATTACTTATGTTGTAAAAGTGTAGAAAATGGCTATTATTCCCTTCAGATTTTGCTTTTCTACCCTGGATAACACTATGTATAACAAATTTTGTTCCTGAGTAGTATATGTTATCCCTTAATTACTTATGTTGTAAAAGTGTAGAAAATGGCTATTATTCCCTTCAAACTTTGCTTTTCTGCCCTAGATAACACTATGTATAACAAATTTTGTTCCTGAGTAGTATATGTTATCCCTTAATTACTTATGTTGTAAAAGTGTAGAAAATGGCTGTTATTCCCTTCAGATTTTGCTTTTCTGCCCTAGATAACACTATGTATAACAAATTTTGTTCCTGAGTAGTATATGTTATCCCTTAATTACTTATGTTGTAAAAGTGTAGAAAATGGCTATTATTCCCTTCAGATTTTGCTTTTCTACCCTGGATAACACTATGTATAACAAATTTTGTTCCTGAGTAGTATATGTTATCCCTTAATTACTTATGTTGTAAAAGTGTAGAAAATGGCTATTATTCCCTTCAGATTTTGCTTTTCTACCCTGGATAACACTATGTATAACAAATTTTGTTCCTGAGTAGTATATGTTATCCCTTAATTACTTATGTTGTAAAAGTGTAGAAAATGGCTGTTATTCCCTTCAGATTTTGCTTTTCTACCCTGGATAACACTATGTATAACAAATTTTGTTCCTGAGTAGTATATGTTATCCCTTAATTACTTATGTTGTAAAAGTGTAGAAAATGGCTGTTATTCCCTTCAGATTTTGCTTTTCTACCCTGGATAACACTATGTATAACAAATTTTGTTCCTGAGTAGTATATGTTATCCCTTAATTACTTATGTTGTAAAAGTGTAGAAAATGGCTGTTATTCCCTTCAGATTTTGCTTTTCTACCCTGGATAACACTATGTATAACAAATTTTGTTCCTGAGTAGTATATGTTATCCTTAATTACTTATGTAAAAGTGTAGAAAATGGCCTCCTACTTATGTTGTAAAAGTGTAGAAAATGGCTATTATTCCCTTCAGATTTTGCTTTTCTACCCTGGATAACACTATGTATAACAAATTTTGTTCCTGAGTAGTATATGTTATCCCTTAATTACTTATGTTGTAAAAGTGTAGAAAATGGCTATTATTCCCTTCAGATTTTGCTTTTCTGCCCTGGATAACACTATGTAAAACAAATTTTGTTGCTGGATTGTATGTGTTATTTCTTAATTGCTTATGTTGTAAAGGTATAGAAAATGGCTGTCATTCCCTGCTAACGTTGCTTTTCTGCCCTGGATAATGGAATTTATAAATTAACCTATTTTCTACCTAAAAATGAGCAAATTTGCACATTTTCATTTACATAATGTCTGAATCAAACATCATAGGAATTAATATTTACATGTTTTTCTACTAAAAAGAAATGAACAATTTTATTTTTGAGATTTGCAATTGTTATGTAAATCACCTTTACATATCTGCCAAATGTATTGGGGGTGGGGGCCCAATACACTTTCTCCCAGTTGTTTTGAAATTTTCATTAACGAGAACATAAAAGTAAATTTTGAAGAGAAAAATAAAGTCTTCTCTATTTACTAGCAAGAATATTCACCCTCCAAGTATAAGTATTTAAGGTTTAATGAAGTGAAATATATTAAATTAGAAAGCAAACGAAATTAAATAAGAACACATATAAAAGATTAAACTTATTTTAATTATATTTTAATTGGATTCTATATAAAATCAATCATAGGATTGATTTTAATATGTTGGAGAATGAAACAATAGTATTAGAGATCAATAACACCAAGTAATTATGTATTAGCCCGGTTTTGTTAAAACCAGTATGCAAATTAACCACACCATGGCCTCCTGCCTTAAGACCCTCCCCCTCTCTGAAATATTGGGGGGGAGGGCTAAATATTTACTTGTCAATAAAAATATGGCTTACTTTTGATGCCTCCAAACCACTAAAATAAATAATAATTTGTCAATAAAAACAACAGCTATGAATGAAGTCCCTAGCTGTTGTTTTTAGTTAAAATAAAAAGAATATCTAAATATTTTGAATTTTTTATTTGTAATTGATTGTTGGAAATAAATATATTAAAATAAAATAAAAATACCGAAAAAAATGTTTTGATTTTTTATTTGTAATTGTCAAAAAAAAAAAAATGGAAATATCAAAAAAAAATAAAGATTTTTTTTAGCAGATTGAAGGCGTTTTTATCGACAAATTATTTTTCTTTAGTGGTTTGAAGACATTAAAAGTAAGCCATATTTTTATTGACAAGTAAATGTAAATATTTAGCCCCCTCTCCCTTAAAATATTTTAAAGAAGGAAAGGGTTAAAATATTTACATTTACTTGCCGAAAAAAGACTGGAGGGAGTAAAATATCACATTTACCTTTTTTCAGCTATCACCGCTTAGCGTTTTTAAGACAGGAGGCCAGGACGGAACTCTGTGAATAGTACCGAGAAAAAAAATACATAAAAACAAAAAAAGAAAATACCAAATCATATGCACCACTTGAAAATAATCAGTTGGCACTATTATAATGGCTAAAAGAAAAAATATCAAAATGTTACATAATTATTAGAAACCTAATATTTATGTGCAATAGTGTAGAAATCAAAATGGCTGGCATAAGCTGCAGCCCATGTCCTTGAAGGATTTGAATGACAAGGCTTAACCTGTCCTGATCCTTCCTTCTGGTGGATACCGTGAGAATCGGCGGAGAAGACCCTCTTCCGGTTTAGATTAGAAATAGATTTTAGTCAGTCGGCGAGAAACCACGACGGTGGTGGGTTGTGTTATACACGCTCCGGCTCGATCTGCGCAGGTGGTCTGGTGGGGGATATCGAGAATAAAATATGATCAAAGTAAATCGAAGTCTTGTGTTATTATCTAAAAACTAACAATGACACAGGGTTTCTGATAAAGAGAAATCTCCAATGGAAGACCAGACACGAAGTCCCCAAGAGAAGTCCAGACGTTAGAAGAGACCTAGAAGAACTTAAGATGTCAGAAGAACAGAAGAAGAATAGAAGTAAGAAGTAAGTAATGAGAAGGGTATGCAACAAAAAGAGTTGCCCGAGTTAAATATACTAAAGTGCTCAATACACTAAGTAGAGCCAATAAATAATCTTCTCATTTTTATATATTAATTTTATGCTTCCTTGTGTACGTTTTTAACAATAGAATGTATTTTGCAGTCAGAATTATCCTGATGATCCATTAGGGTTCCCCTCCTGTACTATAAGACAAAGTTAACCAGGAATGCTAAAAAAAAAAAAAGAAAATAGTAAAAATCTTTTCATGTTATTTTAACAGTTGTAAATCAATAAAAACGAATCTTAGAATAACATTTGGCTTGTCTATTTCTATGCTTTATCCAAATATCCGTCCAGTCTGATGTGTGGCTATTGTTTAAATCTAAAAGGGAGATAACACTGATTGATGATGTTTAACTTGTGCTTTGATTGGACAGTTTTTTTTTATTCCACCCCCCTACACACCCACACCCTTTGATGTAACTGATAATAAATTCATAGAGAACAAAGAAATGGAATTAAAAAAATAAAAATAGAAATTGGAAAAAAAAAAAAGAAGACGTCCATTGTTTTGTTTTTATTTCCTCCAGGCTGGATCCACTGCACTATACAGTTTCATCTCCTCAGTTATTTTCCTTCTCTATAGCCATCATGAACTATATATATATATATATATATATATATATATATCAATGTGTATGGTTGGCACTTTTATACTTGAAAAAGCGGTAGTAATCAAACGTAGTGTTATTAGAAGAGTGTTCAATATCTGTGATAGAATGTTGATAGATAAATAAATGAATTCATTTTCGAAAGCAATTTCATTTTACCTGACGAATGTCATAGCAAGAAACTGAACGGTTGTAATAATTGTTCCAATGACATTAAAAAAAGCTAAACCTTTTATTCATTATATATATATATATATATATA
>CM042164.1:37952086-37962086 GCA_023376005.1 Doryteuthis pealeii
TGAGTTAGTGAAAAAGTAAGAACCAACACTACAAATGTAGTGTCTTAAGAAATAAAGAATATAATTATCACAAAACCTTAAAAAACACTAAAAACGCATTTTAATCATATTTATTCTCTAAAAGTTTTTTTATCATATTTTGATAATAACAATGGACGACTGAATGCAATTTACTTGGCTATGATTGTATGCATGGGCTTACTCACTTAGGAAGCGCGTGGTGTAATGGTTTAAGTCATGGGAAATGGACTTGTCGCCACGAGTTCAAATCCTGGACGCGGTAACTGCATTTTCACTTAGCGCTAATACCCTTGGGAAAGGTATGAATCCAACTCTCCCTCCAGCTATGGGTAAATAGTAGGGCAGACAGGGCTCTTTAACCTTGGTTAGACAACCGGTCTAGGAGAAGGAAAACTCTGAATTCAAACCTGTTGAACTCCGCTTAAGAAATTGACCTTGTGTCACATCCTGTTTGTGCGGAGGGGTTGGTAAATATATATATTTCTTGTTTTTTACAAATTATCAAAATAACTCTTAACATCCTGTTGAGAATTTTCTAAGTCCAGAAGCATTCCTATAAGGATATATAAAAAGATGTCTAAAAATGACCTTTGCATCTAAAGTTACCTGTTATTTCCCTTAAATCAAAGACTTCTAAATATATTTAATATTACATTTAAACAAGGGCTATTGTTTGGAGTGGATTAGGAAAATGAATGAGACTCCTGGCCAGGTGGAATGAAGTGGTATAGGATAAACATTGATAACAGTCAAATGAATTTGATTTTAAATAACCTGAAATCATTCACATATGTGTACCAAATTTAGTGAAAATCGCTCTTAAGTAAACATATCAAACATTGTAATAATTAAATTATCATACTGTGGTATATCCACAGGTCCAGCTAGTTTCTATATATAGTTGGCTTCATTTCCATTATATATCTATATACCGAAGCTGAGCGAATCAACTTTTGTCTCCTAAAGGCTTTTTTACTGTTTAGTTTGATGACACAAAAATTATACTAAATCATTCCTTACTTTTAGGATTGAGTTATGTTTGAAAAAAAATCCATTTTAATTGGTTCTAATTAGTCGTAATTTGCAATCAAGTAAAAAACGGACCAATCTCTTACTTTACATTCTGCCTATCACTTTCTTCCCCTCTATGTATATATTGATTACCTCCTTGTTATATATGTTAGTTTCTCTATCTGAATGAAGAGAGTGATTTAGAGAATGTGAAATAGATTTGTATGTTAAGTTTCAGAAGCAACTAGCCCATAGCTTAAATTAGGTCAAACGCTTCCTTTCTTAGAAATTTTACAAAGTGATTTTAATGTTTTTATTTTTTTTAATTTTTTATTTTTTCAAATTCTCCGGCAGAATCTTTTTTTTTTTTTAAAATTTAATTTGCTTTGCAAACTCATTTTTCCCTAATCCTAATTATCTATCTAGAGTTCAATGGGTGACCCAACAGCTCACTGTTTGTCTAGTATATATATATATATATATATATATATATATATGTGTGTGTGTGAAATTGATATGTTGAAAAAACAAAAGATGTTTATAAAAGCATGGGATCATCAGGAGAGAATGTGCAACCGTTTCGGGGCCTTCCTCTCAACGGTTAAAAAAAAAAAAATATCTGAAGATATATATATATGTGTGTGTGTGTGTCCTGATGAATATGTTAGCATCTTTGTCTAATGACTATTTATTGGTAGAAATTTTTCCAATTATCTTTGTGTGTAGAAAACCTTGTCTAAAATAACTGTGATGTAATGAAGTTTATTTTTCATACTAGTTGTGCTAATGGCAGTAAAAGCTAGGGAAAAAAATCCCCCCTGAAAGTGTCCGTCACTCAAAAGAGAAGCTTTCTTCTGTTCCCCCTCATCGATCGATCTTGCTCATGCTATTATGTCAAACTCTTTAAAGTGGGTTACCATTTTTTTTACCTGGACTTATATTCTAAGTATATTCTTTTTTTTCTCTTTTCTGAATATTTTTAGCAAACGTGTTTTAAATGGCAAAAATTGAATAAATAATCAAGCTGGTAATTTCTTTAAAAATGTTAATTACTTTTTGCTAATCAATTCTAATTGCTTTTTTTTTTTTTTTTTTTTTTTTTTTTTCGCTTGAGTAGAAAATAAATTCATCAATACGTTTTATGTCTGAAAAATCTAATTGGGTTTTGTTGGTTTTCATATCTTATTATAATGGAGATTGTGTGTTTGTTTGTAACCGAAACTATACCACTACTCAATTCACAATTCCTTTTGTTATTTACATCACATTCTCCATGAATTTATTTTTATTAACCTCAATTATCAATAAAATTGTTTTAAATACCGTTGACCATATCTACATACTAATAACATGCAATTGTATTTATATATACAACAGTTTACAGTGTGAATGGGAAGACTAATTTGCATATTGATATTAAACATTTTATTTTAATAAATATGTGCTTAGTATTATTGATTTCTAATTGTTTGGTTTTATTTTAATGAATATGAGCAAAAATCTCAGGGATAAATCTTAAAAGAAATCCATTAACAAAAGAAATAATTCTAATTTTATTTTTTACTTCCTATTTTAACTAAATATTTTAACTAAATATTTAAATTAGGAAAATTTAGCAATGAAAGACGGGAGTGAAGGAAGAGTAAGTTTAAGTTGTTCTATTTTTTATTTTACCCCCCCTGTAAATACTGTTGGCCTTATCTACATCATCATATTATAATGGAGTGTAAATCTGGTAAATATGGAGGATGTAATAAAGTTGTCCACCCAAATGAGGTGATTTTTTCTCTTTTGTCCTGATGTTTGTGTGTGGTCGAACATTGCCATGCAGAAGGAGGACATTGTTGATTGGCAAGTTGTGTCTTATTCATCGGATTCTTGCTCAGAGCTTCATTAGGGTCTCAATGTAGGCCTTAGTCTTATAAAAAAAAACTTTACATGAAATAAAGAAAATGGCTTTACTTTTTGACTTACCCTCGTATATAAACACTGCACATTGATATAGACACAGATTTTTATTAACATAGACTTTTCATTCCCAGATGAACATAGACACAGAAATATGAAGAGGATAATTGTATTGATCAATGGTAATAACACTCAATAAATATTTAACACATTTGCTAGAAAATATAAACACACCCACTGTCTCACAATAACACATATTGTCCTGATCAACACAGATATTTCATCGCCCTGTTGGCTGGGGTGTTATAATGCACCGACTGCACCTCTGCAGAGGGGTAAGGCTCCCCCAATGGGGCCACCTGTTGGCCGTGGGTGGCGACCCGTGATGCTTAAGGATAGAGCCCAGGTGGATGAGCAGTTCATGACATGCAATACTCCACTTTGGCCTAGACGGGCAGTTGGAGAGGCCCCCTCTGATCAATCAGCTGGTCACGTCAAGCTCTAGCACCTATATGATTTTCCCAACCCTATTGCCCTTATGGCAAGCCCCAACCCCTTTTTATCATATGGGTGCTAGAAGGCGGTGACTGAGGGTCTACAAGTCCTGGGAATGACATTAAACTCTATCTGATGGTGAGGTTCCAGTTTTGGAGGTTTGGGGAATGTGGAGCACCCCTTCATCACCATTGCTCCATGGTCCACTCTGACCTGGAGTGGTAGTACCTGTTAGGGTCCCATCTATGGGTTAAATAGAAAAATGTATTTATAAAAAAATTGTATTATCCATTAAGAATTGATTTATTTCAAAACTTTATCGGCATTAAATGACCCACTGAGGTTGATAAAAAAAAACAAACAGACAGATATTTCACACACACACACACACACACATATGTAAATATATATATTACAGTCATCCACAGACACTGTGTTTCGACGTTTCACATCTCTTCAGTGTGGTTAGACTTAACAACTACTTCTAGCCAGGGCAGGGATACATGCTCTCATTCAAAGGTGGAACATTGCTATTGAGAGAAATGGTAACTATGTGGAGAAGTAGGGATGTGATCCACAGAAGACCAGTTTCATTTTGATGTATTATATATGTTCCTGTGTTGGTAATTATACCTGTCCTAAACAAAATGGCATTACTTTTTGACTCACCCTCGTATATATATATATATATATATATATATATATATATAAAAGAAAGTTTGGTGTGTACATGTCGACTTATAACTCCGAAAAGAGAAGTCAATCAGATTCAAAATCTTGCATACACTTTAATATCCTTTTAACTAAGAAACACACCAAATTTGGTTATTGATTTTTACTGATTAAGGGATATAATTAATTAATTAAACAAAATCAACCAATTTGCTGAACTGGCCGTATACCAGCTGTTGCTGATAATAAAATTTGCTTGCTGCCTGCTTTCTATTGTAGCGATACCAGCAGTTTAGTTTAATTTTAGTAAACAAAATTGCATTCTAAGCAGTTCAGCTTGGAATTTCTTGCATATCTCTGGTGCAATCTTTAAAATATTTATTTGGTTCGAAAAAAAAAAAAAATCTTTCTAAATATGTAATTTGTCTGTGTTTTTATCCATTGAATTATTTTTTACAGTGAATTAAAAAAATGAAATACCAATTTAAATGAAAACATTTAACAATAAATTTTTCTCATTAATACTTTAATTTTAGAATAAAATATATGAAACTATTCATGAAATAAACATTTTTAAATTAATACGTGAAATATTTCACCTACAAGTAAGGTAATGTTTAGTTATTAGTGTTAAGTTTTTAAGGGCCATAATTGGCCAGTTGATTCTAGGTAGAGAGTCCTCCGATTTGGTTCCTTTGGTAATCCTCTCAGGTAGAGAATCCTAGGTTCCCTAGTAGAAGGTCGCTAGTAGACTGAGAAAGAATCAGCGCTTAAGTAATATATCAGCCATGCAGTATGGCCAGTGATTGGCTAAGGAATAGACCATATGATCTCACCTAGTCTATAAGTATAGGCAGGGAACTAGCACACACCTTATATAAGTAAAATAACCCCACAATTAGCTTCTTTGTTACTTTTAGGGGTCAAAAAAGGAAATAAATTCAACTGATACATTTTTAGAGGAATTAATTGAATTTAAATTTGTCACATGTAGAAAAGAGTTTTAAACTAAAAAAGAAATTGTAACACGGAAAATTGTTTCAAAAATGTAAACAATAAAAAGACTATTCTTAAAATAAACGAATATTATAATACACTAATTAAAATTAAAAATATTATTTAGAATTAAAATAATATTTTAGATGAAAAAAAAAGAAAAGAATTCATCAAATAAACAAACATTGTACTATACCAATTCTCAGTGATTTTTTTAATTTGATATATCATTTATCTCTTATTCTCTCTCTTACTCCTGTTTTCTCTTTCTCACTCACTCTCTAGTGTTCCTAATTTTTTTTTTAGTCCGATCATGGACCAGGTACTTTTGCTAGTATGAAATTAAAGCCTTGCTTCATCACAGAGGCACTAAAACACCTTTTTCCCCAGAAACAATACAGTCATACCAATATCTTATAATAAATAATCACATTTTTCATGGGTATTATGCTGATATATATTTCTATTTTTGGCTGTGCTTTTTCACACAGACACTACAACAGTTTCTTTTATACACATTGTAGACACACATCTATTGAGATTCCTCAGTCAATACACAAGCACCCCCTCCTCCAACACACACACCCCAACATTGTTTTCTAGTCGCTTCTACCTGATTCCTCCTCACACCTTTTCTTTGCTTTTTCTTTTTTTTTCCTCTCGCGTCTCTAAAGAACAACAACATCACCATTGATAGTGTCTTGCATCCACATTTCCAAACTGCTCGCGTTTGGTTTTGTTTTGTTTATTTTTCTCTCCTTTTGAATAGTAAAAAAAACCCCAAAAAAACAAACCTTCAGCTTTTCTAACCATCGACTTTGTCTCTGGTGCCTTGTTCGTTCATTCGCTTGTGCTTGGGTTTTTTTTTTTGGTTTTATTTCTTTCCTTTTTTTCCCCACTTTCGATCAATGTTGGTTCTGACGTCACTACTTATGTGTAACGTCTCTGAAATCGTTTTTCTTTTCTTCTTCTTGTTCTTGTTCTTCTTCTCTCGCACTTCTTCTTCATCTTCTTTTTCTTCTTGTTCTTCTTCTCTCACTTCTTCTTCTTCTTCTTCTTCTCTTCTTTCTTCTCTCACTCTCTTCTTCTTCTTCTTTCACTCTTCTCTCGCTCTTCTTCTTCTCTCACTCTTCTTCTTCTTCTTCTTCTTCTTCTTCTTCTTCTCTCTTCTTCTTCTTCTTCTTAGTAACTCCCAAGTTGTGAGTTGATTTTGGTCAGTCTTGATAGATTTTCCAGAATCTTCAAAATGTGCCCATTCTACTTAACTTTGGTGATCAAACAGGAACTGGTGCTTTCAGCATGACTTGACCATAATATCTTAAAATAAACTTAATTATAAAAATGAGTGGGATCTAAGAAATGGGGGATCAGTTTACAACAGGATTATAATACGAAAATGATCTCTCACTTTATATCAAGAAAATCAAATGTATAAGGTTTTGTCTTACAGCATATCAACCCTTTTTGAGTCATTTAATGCTGAATCAATTAATTTTGATAAACAAAGGACTCTGGTTGCTTATAGTACCTACTGTTGCTTAAGTGGTCACCCAATTAAGTATTGAACAGGCTCATCACTGCTTAACTTTGGTGATCAAACAGGAACCAGTGATTTCAGCATGACTTGACCATAATAGAAACTAAGTTGAAAGAAATCTTGAATTGTTTACAGTTTGCAATGTATCAATAATAATTCAGAACTCAAATGTATAAGGTTTTCTTTCACAACATATCAACCCTTTTTGGGTCATTTAATGCAGAATCAAGACATTAATGTCTTAAAATAAAACAATTATAAAAATGAGTGGGATCTAAGAAATGGGGGATCAGTTTACAACAGGATTATAATAAAAATGATCCCTCACTTTATATCCAGAAACTCAAATGTATAAGGTTTTCTTTCACAACATATCAACCCTTTTTGGGTCATTTAATGCAGAATCAAGACATTAATGTCTTAAAATAAACAATTATAAAAATGAGTGGGATCTAAGAAATGGGGGATCAGTTTACAACAGGATTATAATATAAAAATGATCCCTCACTTTATATCCAGACTCAAAGGTATAAGGTTTTGTCTTACAGCATATCAACCCTTTTTGGGTCATTTAATGCTGAATCAAGACATTTTGATATATGGTTACTTATAATACATGCTGTTGTTTAAATGGTCACCCATTTGTGAGCTGATTTCGGTCAGTCTTGATAGATTTTTCCAGAATCTTCAAAATGTACCCATTTTTATTTATTTTAGGTATAAGTACGGCAACCAGTCTAGGAGATGGAAAACTCTAAATTCAAAATGTCCCATTTTTATTTTAGATATAAGTATGGCAACCAATCTAGGAAAAGGAAAACTCTGAATTCAAAATGCACCCATTTTATATATATATATATATATATATATATATATATATATTAAACAAACTGAATAACAAGGACCACCACTCGCTTTTCTCGTTATTCTGTGATAAAAAAATTCTTATTACCTTCCATATACCAACAAATGCCCTGAAGATGATCTAATTAATAGATCAAAACACTGCAGCGTCGGCCAATAAACTCATCACTTAACCCATTTAAACCTGTGTTTTTTCATTTTTCTTAATATACTACATACCGTCAGATTCACTTCCTTTCTTCACACACACACACACACACACACATATATATATATATATACTAGAAAAATCGTGACCCATTGGGTCACTCATTGAGCTCTGAGTAGATAATTGGGAATAGGGAAAAGTCAGTTTTCAAAGTGAATTAAATCTTTTTAAAAAATGCGGTTGGAGAATTAAAAAAAAAAACATTAAAATCATTTTGTAAGATTTCTAAGAAAAGAAATGTTTGACCTAATTTAAGCTATGGGCTAGTTGCTTTTGAAACTTAACACAAAAATCTATTTCACACTCTCTAAATCACTCTCTTTATTCAGATAAAGAAACTAACATATATAACGAGGAGGTAATCAAGGTATACATAGAGAGGGGGAAAGTGACAGGCAAAAAGTGTAGTGAGAGACTGGTCAGTTTTTGACTTAATTGCAAATTTCGACTAATGAAAAAGACAGTTATAATGATGTCATGTCGCATGCAACTGATTTTGAAGTGGAGTGATGATGGCTGAAATAAAGTTTTGTGGAATTTAAATTTTCAAAGCATGAGAGATTTTTATTTATTTATTCTAAAAAAATTTTTAAAATTATATAATATTATATTATAATTTAATATTTATATATATATGTCCGGTCAATAGTGGACATATATATATATATATATATATATATATATATATATATATATATATATATATATAAATTTAATTTAAATTTAATTTAGATATATATATAAAAATTGATTAAATATATATATAAATTTAATTTAAATTTAAATTTAATTTAGATATATATATAAATTTGATTAAATATATATATAAATTAATTTAAATTCAAATTTAATTTAAATATATATATATAAATTTAATTTAAAAATATAGAAAATATACTAGCAAATATATGCAAGTATTTAAGTTTAATATAATAAAATATCATGTTAAATTTGAAAGGCTAATGAAACTGAATAAAATGCAGATTAGAAGATTTGGAACAAAGGGGGTATGATTGAAAAATAAACAATTTGGAACTACTCTTCCATCATTTTCCCTTACCCCAGTCTTCATTGTAAAACTTTCCTAATTAACTATTAGTTAAAATGAAGTAAAGAAAATATTACATATTTCTTTGTAATGGATTTCTTTTAAGATTTATCCTGAGATTTTTGCATATTCATTAATATAAAAACAATTAAATCAATAATACTAAGCATATATTTATTAAAATCAAATTTTAATATCAATATGCAAAATTACTTTCAATTCAATGTAAACGCTATTTGTTGTATATAAAATACAATGCATGTTTTATAGTATGTATATATGGTCAACAGTATTAAGATGTAAAACAATTTTATTAATAATCGAAAAAAATAAAAAATGAAATCATGAGAAGTGATGAAAATAACAAAGGAATTCGTTACTTGAAATTAATATAGTTTCGGTTACAGACAGAAAAAACCCACAATCTCCATTATAATAAGAAGATATATAAATTTAATTTAAATTTAAATTTAATCTAAATATATATATAAATTTAATTCAAAATTAAATTTAATTCAAACCTATATATAAATTTAATTTAAATTTAAAAAGTTAATTACTTTTTCATTGAAAAATCATGGATTTTGCTTTATTGGTGTTTTGTGCCGAAATAATCTAAGTTCAATAATTGGACTGTCAATTTCTCTTAATCCTAATCCTAATAATCCTAATCCTAATTTTTTCTTTCTCTCTTTTCAGGTAAGTCGTCAAAGTTCTTCCTGATTTGGTAAGATGCATTAGTTCATCTTTTTTATTTTTGATAAAGGACAAAATATTGTTCCTTTACAAATTTTCGATGTTAAAACATCTATAAACTCTAAATCAGTGGTTCCTGTTGTGGACAAGACAAGCTTAACTTATACTGATATATATATATATATATATATATATATGGGAGGATCTCATTTACACAAGACAGGGGGTGCGCAACAAATAATTGATTTGTTAGGAGGAAATGTAAACGTTATCAAGGATTTGAACTCAAGTCAGCCGTGTCCATTTCCTACGATGATAACCATTATACCATGAGCACTTCCTCATAAACACTTCTGGCCCACTTATTATACACTTACCACATCCAAGTACTATAAACAGAACTGGACAACAAACAGATAAGTTAGCAAAAAAAAAAAAAAGACTGAGTTCAACATTTCTTCCAATGGGATAGGTGTAATAAGATATGTTTTGATCAATCTAGAACCTGAACTGGTCTTGCCAAATGATGTCACCCACCCACCCA
>CM042164.1:37967086-37973502 GCA_023376005.1 Doryteuthis pealeii
ATAATAGTCATACAAATAAGGAACAACTTCCTTATTCTTTCTGATGGTGAGGTTTCATTTCTGGAGATATGGGAATATGCCTTCATTACCATTACATCCCAGGTCCACTCTGACTAGGAGTGGTAGTACCTGTTAGGGTCCCATCTATGGGTAAAAAAAATCTCTTTAAAAACTATTCATATTTGATATCAACCTTCATGGGTTATTTAATGCCAAAGCCATCCTTGTAGAAGAACAGTAGTGGTACTATTAAACCCATAGCTGGGTAAAGTGGTAGCATTTGTTTGGGTCCCATTTACGGGTGAAATAGATCTATTTAAAAATTATTTTGATTTGATGTTGGGGTCGGTTATTTCCAATAACTCCAACCTAAACAAAGGGGAACCACTCTTGACTGATAAATTATTTATTTATTTTCTCATTAAACTATCCCTAACCCTAAACCCATCTTCTTTTTTCCTAGTAGATCAATAAATAGATAAATAATTTATCAGTCAAGAGTGGTTCCCCTTTGTTTATGTTGGAGTTATAGGAAATAAACTTGGGGGTCTATCTTAAAATTTTGAGAAAGAGGGATACACCTCAAAATATTGGTAAATAAATGAGATTAAGAACATCATTTTGTTTCTGATCTTCATTTTTTTTCATGCTTCTAAAACAACCAAAATTTCCCCTAATAGTCGGTAGAGCACTTGCCTAGGAATTGGTAGGTTCCTGGTTCGATACCGGCTCTCACCAACTCAGCAAATGAGTAGCACAGGGATCTGTGCGGTAAAATAAGGAGCTGATGGTAGGTGTGGCGCTCCACCCCAGACGCCAAAACAATATCCTATGTCTAGCACTAGTGAAAAGAGGATAGGCTCCCTCACTGTCTGGCTGATACCAACTTTAGGCCAACCCAACAACTTTACTTATATATATATATATATATATATATATATATACATACACCAACAAAGAAGCATATGTGGACACCATAACAACATCATATATAATATATATATATATATATATATATATACATATATATATTTATAATGGAAAAGTTGACTTTCTTCCACTGAAGATCCTTATGGCGAAACTCGAGTAGGTTATCTATTGTACCCATTTCATAATATATATATATATATATATATATGTAAGTAAAGTAAAGTCGTCGGCACGGCCTAAAGTCGTTATCAGCCAATCAGCGAGGGAATCTATCCCCTTATCACTAGCAGTAGACCAAGGAGATTATTTAAGCGTCTGAGGTGGAGCGCCACACCTACCATCAGCTCCTTACTTTACCACAGATCTCTGTGCTACTCATACGCTGAGTTGGCGAGGTATCGCACTTGAAACCTTGTGGTTTCGAGCCGAACACTCTACCGACTAAGCTAACCCAGCCCTATATATATATATATATATATATATATATATATATATATATATATATATATATATATATATATATATATATATATAAAATGGAAACTTGAAAGGAAACTTATGTTTACTAATGTTTGACTAATTTTATATGTACTAGACTGGGTATTTTAATATGATTCGGTGATAGCCTTGTAATCATGTGCCTCACCAACCTAGCTGTGCATACATCACATTTAAATATATATATCTCGATGTTGAAACATTGATCAATATTGTTCCTAGCCTTGTTTCTGCACCCTCCCCTTCCAGATTCCACGACCCCCCCCCAATGCATAATACGAACGGATCTTTCCTCTCAGTTCCTCCTCATCCCCCCCCCAACTTTTTACTTCATCGTTGGCACTATGCCAATTCCAAATTGTCTTTTATCAGTATTCAAATGTTACTCAATGCCTCCGTACTGCAACTCCTTAACGCTACCATGCTGGCCGTACTGTTGCGGATAAATGCGGTTTTCAAACAAAATCGTATTAAGGACGTAGGTAATTACAAAATAAGGCCTACTTTTTTTTTTTTTCGGTTTGTGTTTTTGAGATAAGGCTTGATATGAATATTTTTGATATTTTGGACTATTGTCCTCATCTTTATTTTGATATATATTAACACAATGTTCAGGTCACTGTTTTTTTTTTAAAAAAACACAATGCTTTGATATTATTGAGAGATAAATCTAGCTTTGATGAGTGGAAGGACACAAAAATATATTTCATGTGCAAAAAAAAAAAAAATTCAACAAACTATTCAACAATATAATGGCTTTAAACTAGTAGTAAAAATTAACTGATTAAACATATCTTACATTTGTAATTATAATTTTGATATTTCGAACTGTTGTCCTCATCTTTATTGTGACCACTGTAACCTCGGGTCTTATTTAGTTGTTTTTTTAATTACCGTATTTGATGGCATATAGGACACACTTTTTTTCCAAAAGTTTGGCTCAAAAAATTGCCCTGCGTCTTATACGTCGTAGGTGAAGTTTTATTATTATTATTATTAATTTTATTATTATAATTATTTCCTGCTATTGAGATGTCTTGTGTATGCTTATTGCTTGTCTGTACTGCCAAATTACTTTTATGCAGCTATGTTTCTGCTTGTGTAATGCACAGCTAGACTGATTTTAACTACATATGCTTAAATACACTTCCTGAATCTGACCTGCTGAAATGGGGATGCGTCTTATATGCCCGTGCATATTATATGCCGTCAAATACGGTACCTTAAAATAAGACATTAGATGATAACCTTAAATTTAAATATTTTAGATCTGAAACCACATTCGAATTCCAGTTTATCAACTAATAATGACTTATTTTAAAGTAATTATAAAAACATTTTAGTTTAAGGTAAATAAGAAACACCTAAATAAGGCCCGAGGTTACAGTGGCCTGAACATTGTGTTTATACATACCACAATAAAGATGAGGACAACAGTTTGAAATATGAAAATTATTCAAGGCTGATTCTGTTGTTGGTTTTATTCATATATCTTTCTTTTTTTTTTTTAATATGTCAATTTAATTTTTTATATATACCTTTATACATATTTTTGTATATGTATATATTGTATATGTATTGACATTATACATACTATACATACATACCATGCTATTCTGTAACTTAAAAAAAAAAAAAAATATATATATATATATATATATACAGTGATGCTGATAGCTTTTTAATTTAGTACGTGAATGAGTTCTTATCAATAAACAACTAAAGCCATCTAACCCCTATCTTGTACTCCATACAGTGTAATTCGACTTATTTAACCGTATGGAAGGGTCCTGATGAAATCATTTTGATTGAAACCAAGGTAGACCCTTAACTCTTTTCCTCTACTATTATTACTAATATTATTATCATTATGGCTCTATATTTTTAATATATTGAGTACTTTTGGATAATTTACTAATGCTACTGCAACAGAAATGTTAAAGCGGCAATTGGATACTATATATATAATAATATATATATATATATATATATATACTTTCAGTGTCTTCTTTGAATGGATTATTAAAATGTTCTGTCCCTTTCTTTATGTAGTCTTTATATGTATATATATATATATATATATATATATATATACATATTTATTTATTTATTTAAGTCACCAATACAAAGTCCGTCTTACCAATGGTTTCAGATGTTATATAAATATATCATATATATATTATTATATTATATATATATATATATAATATATATATATATATATATATAAATATATTATTATATTATATATATATATATATATATATATATATATATATATATATATATAAATATATTATATATTATGTATATATATATGTGTGTATATATATATATATATATAAATATATTATATATTATATATATATATATATATATATATATATATATATATATATATTATATATATTATGTATATATATATATATATATAAAATATATTATTATATATGTATATATATATATATATATATATATATATATATATATATATATATATATATAAATATATTATGATATGTATATGTATATATATATATATATATTATATATTATGTATATATATATTATTATATTATATCTATCTATCTATCTCTATATATATATATATATATATATACACCACACACATTATGTTTGGATGTTCTTGATATACATAGTGTGTATAGTATCATCTGTTAATGGTTTATTGAAGTGATCTGTTCCCCTTTTTTATGTAGTCTTTATATAAATATTTACATATATATATATATATATATATATATAATATATATATATATATACCCACACATATAAATGTAAATTTATATATATATATATATATATATATATACCACACATATAAATGTAAATTATATATATATATATATATATATATATATATACAAGTACACATATGTATATCTATCTGTACACACACACACACACACATATATATATAGACTAATTTTATGTATTTGTTGATATACTCAATATGAATAGTGTGTATAGCTTCATGTTTCAATGTATCATTGAAGTGTTTACTCCCTTATTTATTTTTTGTGTAATATATGTATATATATATAATATATATATGTAGGGGGGAGGTATTCTCGATGTTTCTAGTTCAAGTCTGAATCATTATGTGGAAGTATTGATGTATTTTTTTCCTTTTTCGTCAGTTAAAATATTCATCTATCATTATAATTTATAAACATGCGAATGATTTTAGGTTTTTATAAATCTCTTTATGCATATGCGTATCCGTGTTGTTAAGCATGTGATGTCATTCAATGTTTGTATACAAAGGATTAAAAATAAATATACGATACGACCAATGAACCGATTGGCTCTTGCTATGATGATATTAATGCTTCTATTTAGGAGTGAAAGGTTCTAATTAATATTTTATAATTAACAGCTGTCCATGATGATATTAATGCTTCTATTTAGGAGTGAAAAGTTCTAATTAATATTTATAATTAACAGCTGTCCATGATGATATTGATGCTTCTATTTAGGAGTGAAAGGGTCTAATTAGTTTTTTTTAATATTTAACAGCTGTCCATAATGATACTGTTGCTTCTATTTAGGAGTGAAAGGTTCTAATTAATATTTTATAATTAACAGCTGTCCATGATGATATTGATGCTTCTATTTAGGAGTGAAAGGGTCTAATTAGTTTTTTTTATAGTTAACAGCTGTCCATGATGATATTGATGCTTCTGTTTAGGAGTGAAAGGTTCTAATTAGTATTTTATAGTTAACAGCTGTCCATAATGATACTGTTGCTTCTATTTAGGAGTGAAAGGTTCTAATTAATGTTTTATAGATAACAGCTGTCCATGATGATATTGATGCTACTGTTTAGGAGTGAATTTTATTCATTAACAAGGTCTTTAGACAAATCTGAATTAGATTTGCCTCAAAACAGCCAACATTCATTTAAAACCCTGAAATGTGTTTTATATATCACTAAGAAATAAAGGTTTATATAATATATCATCATCATCTTCATCAAGTCGTGCAAGTAGCATGGATATTCATGATAATCTCTCACCAACCGTCCCTATCACTCATCGACCCTGGGAGTTCTTCTGCCAGCAACCAGCGTCCTCGCATAGTTGGTCAATGTAGGTCCTTGCTGCGTGGTCCACATTAGCATGCCCGTGTGTTGGCTTCCATAAGAGAACGTCACTTATGAGTTCGTCTTTGCTTCTCCAGCAGTGTCCTGCATGCCTAGTCTGTCTCACTCAGATGGTTTGTGAGATGGGGGGAGATGGCCATACAGCTGCTTCCTTGTGGGATGCTGTTTCCATGACTTGTTCAAGAATGCACGCAGCATTCTTGTGCAGCTCCCATCTAGCTTATTCTCAAGGCGCTTTGTTAGGGTCCAAGTAGTGCAGCCATACAGCAGTACTGATATGACCACAGCCTGAAAGAATTGTCACTTTAGCTTGTCAGTGAGATCGGATTTCCATATGACTGATAATTTGTTTGTGGCCAACCATGCCTTTCCTTTTCATGTATTAACATTGCTTTCTGTGGATGAAATATTACTACCTAGGTATGTAAATTGTTCTACTGGTTTAAGAGGTTTACCGTCAAGTGTTGAGATGTCTCTTTTCTTTTTGAAACTCATGAACTCAGTTTTATCAGAATTCACATAGAAGCCGATGTTCTTTGCTGCTTTCTCCAAGCTATGTAGTAGTGACTGTGCCGGTGTATCTGCAAGAAGTGGAAGGTCATCAGCATAGTCTGCATCTGTGACTGTTTGTGTGGGATATCACCTGCTTCTTGCCTTTCTTAGTGTGAAACCTTTTTCTTTTATGGTATCTAATTATGTTCAGAGTACATAGTCTAGGCATAATTAAAAAAAAATTAATTTATTGGGTTGCTAAATGTATATCCTTTGTAGGGAACCCCTTTCCTTTGGGGCCAAATGATGGTTTTTTTTCAAAGGGGAAAAAAAATTTTTTTGTAAAATGCCCCCATTAATCTCTCTTCTT
>CM042164.1:37973602-38008602 GCA_023376005.1 Doryteuthis pealeii
AGGTCGCAAATCAATGAAGAGTCCAATACTATATATATATAAGCATTTTTGATGTTTTGTTTTTTTATAGAAGCAGTTGAATAATTATTATTTATATTTCTGCTTGAAGGCAATTATAAATGCATTGTATCGAATAAGATTCGATAATTATAGAAAATAATTCTTGACAAGTAAATCCCGCCAAAGGATGGCCGCTATGCAGAAACACCGTACAGACTGTTTCGACTTTATTAAGTCTCTTCAGCAATGTATACTAACGACCTCCCCCTCGACAGGAATCGAACCGGGACTTCCACAGCATAGTCAGAGACCATATCCGTTCGGCCGCCGGTACATAGCGAACATCCCTGCCGAATTAACCTTGTCAATGATTGATACTATTACACGCCCCTGCCATAGCAGGCAAGTGGACGTTTATTTAGTATAAATAAACGTCCACTTGCCTGCTATGGCAGGGGCGTTGAATAGTATCATCATTGACAAGGTTAATTTCGCAGGGATTGTTCGCTATGTACCGGCGGCCGAGGGGAGTCGTTAGTATACATCGCTGAAGAGACTTAATAAAGTCGAAACAGTCTGTACGGTGTTCTGCATAGCGAGCCATCCTTTGCGGGGTTTACTTGTCAAGATTATTTTCTATAATTATCGAATCTTATTCGATACATGCATTTATAATTGCCTTCAAGCAGAAATATAAATAATAATAATATATATATATATATATATATATATATATATATCATGAAGGATATCAAATAGGAAATGTATTTGCATACAAAAGTGCTCAATGCTAAATTAGCAGAGCAGATTTAGATCATTAAATACAATATTATGGGACTATATTACTGTTACTAAAGTTTCATGTGTATTAGGCAATCTTCAACCGTCTGAGGATTGCATAATACTCATGAAACTTGAGTAACCGTAAGATAGTCCCATAATATACCAACACTATTATTTAAAACAGGCAAGCACTTCTATCTGACCCATAGAGAAAACCCTAGAAGATGATCCTAAAATACCTGGTGTATTGATTTGTTCACTTATTTGATTCAAAAACACTGGACATTTTTAAGTAGAATTTCAATGCTATTTCTATGTATATTTTGATTTTTAAATATCTATGAATATAAATCAAATCTTCATAATTTTTTCACAAAAAGCAAGAACCAGTGATATCTAATGTGTGTATATATATATACATATATGTATATATATATATATATATATATAGATAGATAGATGTGAGGTATCCAAAACTTGGTAGTAAGGGTCGATTCTATATGTGATATCTAAGTATTATTATTGTATGATCCAGTATGTATAAATACAGTGAATCTTTAAATCACTACAGAGAGCTCAATGTATCTTATGGAATAACGGTGTTGAGTTTTTCCTTCCTTTCAAAGATATATATAGGGTGTGTATGTTTATAGGTGTGATCACATGAACACAAATTTTTAAATGCATTATCATAAAATCTTTCTCTGACATTTCCATATATCCTCATTGGGGAATTGCTATATTGGATGCAATTCATCTTCATCTCATTCATTTTCACATTTTAAAATGCTGGCAATGGGTCCTCGACATAAAGCTTATTGTTGTGGGAAATTAATTGGAAATTAGTTGGAGGCGTGTGTTGTATATGGTTAGAGTTGTAGGAAATGGACTCGTTGGCCCGAGTTCAAATCCTGGACAAAGCTTCAGTCCACATAGCGCTAATACCCTTGGGAAAAGTATGAATCCAACTACTCTCCTCCAGCTATGGGTAAATAGTAGAGCAGACTGGACTCTGTAACCTTGGTTAGGCAACCAGTCTAAGAGAAGGAAAACTCTGAATTCAAACCTGTTAAACTCAGCTTGGGATTGTCCCTACTAGAATAGGCTCAGTCCTAATTAGGGATCTATTTCACTGGGCTCTGTAACCTTGGTTAGGCAACCAGTCAAGTGAAGAATAATCAAAGTTCCAATTACCGTCGAATTGGGAAGACATGGTAACAAACAGTTGTAACTCAATACAAACCCGAATAGTCGCAAAAGTCTACTGCAGAATGACAGGATATTTATAAAACTACACAATATCATTCAAATCAAGCAGCCAATCAGAACTCAAGGAATGGAATGATCCAAATCACCCAAATTCATGAATGGATCATTCTTGATTCTATATATACCAACTGTCTTGGACACTGCTTGAGTGGTACATAGTTAGCTGCTGTTATTCAAACCAACCAGTAGACTAACTGACCTCAATATGGCGCTGCAAACAGCAATGGAACCTGAAGATTGGGAAAGCTACTTCATCAAAGCTGGTATCTCTGCTGACTCAGCCAAAAGCTATGCTGCAATATTTGCAAGTGAAAAGCTGACCAAAGAAAACCTCCAAATGATGGATCGGGCAATGCTAAAAGAGTTGGGAATAACAGCAATGGGAGAAGCCCAGTCTATCCTTAAACAAGCTAAGGAGACCTCTACCCAGACGACCTATACTAAGGCACCATCAGCCAAGCCCCCCCCCCCTCCAACTCCACTTTGAAATGACCCCCCAACAATTCAGAAAATTTTGAATTGATTGGGAAGTTTTTACCAGAATGACGCCGTTTCCCGCCATCCAGTGGCCATGTTACAGACACTCCTTGGTGTATTTCCATCTGAGCCCTCCCAGTCAGACATTCTAGAGTCTGATGACATAAGGGATATGGTTGAATCAACAGCCTTGATGGCAACATTTGCAGGCAGCAATAATACTGCCATCACGTCCCTAGATCTAATCCGTGCAGCAGGTGGTGCTGATCCACAATATAAAAAATTGATCAGTATCATTCAGCAAGGCTTCCCAAGGATATGTAATCTTACCGCACCTGAGGTCTGCGAATATTGGGAGGTGAGGCACTGTCTCAGCAGACAATGGCCTGGTATTGTTGGATCAAACCTAAGTAGATAACAGTGGCTCAGAACCGCGAAATTAGCCTATCTCAGCGGAATGCTACTGCTAATAGAGAGATACAATCGTACAGCACATACACTGTACCCACTTCAAAAGGGAGACACAGTGTCTGTACAACGTCCAAACAACCGTCGGTGGGACATAACAGCACAGTTACTCCCCAATCACCAATACCGAATCAGGATTGATGGATCAGGTAGAATCTGTAACCTTGGTTAGGCAACCAGTCTAGGAGAAGTAAAACTCTGAATTCAAACCTGTTAAACTCAGCTTGGGGTTTCCCTACTAGAATAGGCTCAGTCCTAATTAGTGATCTATTTCTCTGAGCTCTGTAACCTTGGTTAAACAACCAGTCTAGAAGGAAAACTCTGAATTCAAACCTGTTAGACTCAGCTTGGGGTTTTCCCTACCAGAATAGGCTCACTCTTAATTAGTGATCTATTTCTCTTCAAGGGGAGTTAAAATACCAGACAGCGCTCTTTGCATTTTCACTTTGAGCTAAGGCACGAAACTATCTCTCCCTCACTCACTCTGTAACCTGGGGCAGAAGAATATACTGACTGCACTTCAGCAGAAGGATAAAATCTCCCCAATGGGTCCACCTGTTGGCCGTTGGTGGCGAACCATGATGCTTAAAGACGGATTCTTTGTGTCTGAGCAGTCCATGACATGTAACACTCCACTTAGGCCCTTATTATGGCTAGATGAACGGTCAGAGAGGTTCCTTCTAATCAATCGTCAGGTCATGTCAAGCCCTAACACCTATTGCTGTTATGGCAACCCCCAATCCTTTTTATCATATATGTACTAGAAAGCGGTGGCTGAGGGTCTTAGTGTCCTGGATATTATGTTAAACTGCGTCTGTATATAAATAGCCAGGATGGAAACCCAATCAAATTATCATCAGTCAGGCTTCTTAACCATTAAGCCATCAGCACCTACTGACTGGGACAAGGATTTTAACTGGTATATACATACATATGTAAAGGCAGCCAGAGATGTGTTCCATCCGTTATATATATATATATATATATATATATATATATATATATATATACATACACACAACCTTTTTTGCGTCTATATATGTCTGTTTACATAAATCATATATATAAACACTGTGTGTACATGAGGGCACACTCACATATATCATATATGTGAGTGTGCCCTCATGTACACACAGTATAAGAAATATGCCTTTTAGAGCCAGGAAGCTAGAATTAATTTCCTGAATATATATATATATATATATATATTATATATATATATATATATATATAAATCAATATTTTTCTTTGTATCCAGCCCAGAAATCAATAGAGGTCAATGGTGAATGATTGGTCCAGAAAAGTTGATCAAATCACCAAGGCCAGCCGAGAATTCAGTTGAGAATTAGTTCACTTGGCAGGCAATTTCTTCTTTTTTTTTTTTCTTTTAAAAATTTTTTATTTTCTTTTTTTTTTCATTTCTTTCTTTTTTCTTTCCATTTTTTTTCTTTTCTTTTTTTTTTGATTTTTGATTATTTTTTTTTTTAACTCGTGATGTGACTTTTTTTTCTTTTGATTAGATTTTTCTTTCTCTCTTTCTTTCTCTCTTTCTTTCTTTCAGATCCTACTTCCTCTTTGTCTTTCTATCTATTTCTTAATTTCACACCTTTCTTTCTTCCTTTTTCTTTTTTTTTCTTTTCTTTCTTTTTTTTAACTCATGATGTGACTTTTCTTTCTTTCTCTCTTTTTTCTTTCTTTCTTTGTCTTTGTCTTTTCTCTTAATGTTAGACCTTTCTTTCTTTCTTGCTTTCTTTTGATTTCTTTTTTTCTTTTATTTCTTTTTTTTTTTTAAAACTCGTGATGTTTTGTGCAACTTGATTCCTGATAAAATGGTAAGGAATTTTCACAAAGTAAAATTCTCTCAGATCCATATATATATATATATATATATATATATATGTATAGTTAGGCAGCATTTCTTCCTTAAGACATATTTTGTTGAACTGCGCAGCCGTTTTCTGTCTGCAAATCCTGTTCATGGTCCTTTTGAGTTGCAGTTCAACAAAATAAATAAATATATATATATATATATATATATATATCCTAGACAAAACATGACCCATTGGGTCACCCATTGAGCTTTGAGATTTGGGAAAAGGGAGTTTGCAAAGTGAATTAAATCTTTTTTTTAAATAAATAGGACTGGACAAAACATCAAAATCATTTTGTAAGATTTCTAAGAAAGGGAATTTTCATCTAGTTTAAGCTACAGGTTGCTACTTATGAAATTAACATACAAATACATCTCTCTCTCTCTACTCTCCCAGAGAAACTAACATATGTAAGGAGGAGGTAATCCAGATATACATAGGGCGGAAGAAAGTGATAGGCAGAATGTAAAGTAAGAGATTGGTCAGTTTTTGACTTAATTTCAAATTATGAGTAATTAGAAGCAATTAAAATGGAATTTTTTCAAAACATAACTCAATCTTAAAAGTAAGGAATAATTTAGTATAACTTTTGTGTCATTAAACTGAACAGTAAAAAAGGAGACAAAAGTTGATTCGCTCAGCTTTAGTATGATAATAGATATATATATATATCGTTGATTAAAAATGAATGGTTTAAGACAGACAGACTCGCATTTCTCATGGATAGAGAATCTTCAGGGTATTTTTTGTCCTGTATCATTCTACAATATAGAGGTGGGCTGTTCCCATTTTCAATAAATAAAGACAGAATAAAGATGGTGTGTAATACCCTTGCCACACCGAAAATGGGTACAACCCACCTCTATATTGTAGAATGATATAGGACAAAAATACCCTGAAGATTCTCAATCCATGAAAAACTCGAGTCGGTCTGTTTTAAACCATTCATTTTTAATTGTTCATTTAGATCTTTTTATTGAGCACTTTTACACATTTTTAGTGCAAAAAATCCCAAAGTATTTTTATTTACTTTGTGGTTTTTAATCGTCACTATGGTATATATATATATATTATATATATATATATATATATATCATATATCATCATCATCATCATGTCGCACTTTCCGCGTGGATATCCATGACAATCTCTCTCCATCCGTCCCTATCACTCATCATTCTCGGGAGCTCCTCTATGCAGCATCCTGCATCCGCACAGAGCTGATCAACATACGTTTTTGCTGGTCGGCCCACACTGGCCCGTCCATATGCTGGCTTCTACAGGAGGACGTCACTTATGAGTTCGTCCTTGCTTCTCTAGCAGTGTCTACATAAGGTGTGTCAAAAAGTACAAAAAATCTCAATACTTTTTTGACACACCTTATATATATATATATATATATATATATATATATATATATATATATATATATAGGTGTATCAAAAAAGTATTGAGATTTTTTGTAATTTTTGACACACCTTGTATTCTGAAAAAAAAGTTACCGTTCCATTCATTCTCCATTTCTGTCTTCGTAAATACAACTTTAAACTTGGTACTTTTTTGATACACTTTGTATTCTGAAAAAAGTTAATGAATGGAACGTTATTTATCTTATCAAGGTGTGTCAAAAATTATAAAAATTTCAATACTTTTGTGACACACCTTGTGTATATATACATATATATATATATATATATATATATATATATAAAGGGAAAGAAATAGAGAAAACATTTTTTACGAGACCCAGGGGTTTAAGATGTGCCCAGAAAAAGTAAAGATGAAACTATTAAGAAAAAAGGAGAAAGTGCTAAAGAGAAAGAAAGAAAGACCTAAAGAATGAAAAATGAAAGAAAGAAAGAATGAAAAATGAAAGAAAGAACGAATAAGCGTGTAAATAGAAGAATTAAAATTAGCGAAGGAAACTGACAGATAAAGAAACAAGAGAAGAATGAAAAATGAAAGAAAGAACGAATAAGCGTGTAACTAGAAGAATTAAGATTAGCGAAGGAAACTGACAGATAAAGAAACAGGAGAAGAATGAAAGAATTAAGAAAAAGAAGAAACGTGCTACAGATAGAAAAGAAAGAAAATAAATTCTGAAAAGCACCAAAGAGCTTGTTCAATACTTAATTGAGCAATTGCTTAAGCAAGAGCAGGTACTGTAAGTAACCTAAGTCCTTTGCTTATCAAAAATTGACTTGATTCAGCATTAGATGACCCGAAAAGAGTTGCTATGCCATAAAACAACCAACCAACCTTCTTCTTTTTTAGGGGAAGGGATATAGCACTGTTGTGCATAGATATAAATTGTAAATGTATCTCCTTTCTTGATTGCTTTCAAGTTTATTGCTCTAATAGAAATCTTGCTATGGTGTGCCTTTTTTTTTTTTTCAGGCAAACATAATGAGAATTTTAGTGATGTATTCTAAGTAACCTGAGTCTTTTGTTTATCAAAATGACTTAATTCGGCATTAAATGACCCAAAAAGTATCAACATGCCATAAACCAACCAACCAACCCTCTTATTTTTTTAGGGGGTGGGGTCTTACCCCTCTACAGGGGATACAGTCAGTATATTCTGACTCCTACCAATAATGTGACTGGATATTTCTTTATTATTTAAGTTGATTCATTTTAAGCATATTGCTCTAATAGAGATCTTGCTATGGTGTGCGTTTTTTTTGTTTTTTTTGGGGGGGTTCAGGTTTATATAAGCAAACAATGAGAATTTTAGTGATAGATATAGCACTGTTATGCATAGATATAGTTTCTTGATTGCTTTTATGTTTATTGCTCTAATAGAAATCTTGCTACGGTGTGCTGTTTTTTAGGAGGGGTACATAGGCAAAGCTAATGAGAATTTTAGTGATAGATATAGCACCATTGTACAAAGATATAGTTTGTAAATGTATCTCCTTTCTTGATTGCTTTTATGTTTATTGCTCTAACAGAAATCTTGCTATGGCGTGCCATTTTTTTTTTGTGTTTCCATAGGCAAACCTAATGAGAATTTTAGTGATAGATATAGCACCATTGTACAAAGATATAGTTTGTAAATGTATCTCCTTTCTTGATTGCTTTTTCGTTCGTACTAATGGCTTCTTTCTGGTGAGATGTTTCCCTTTCTCTTGGAGAAATGCTTTGTTTTGCCTTCAGCTAAAGAACTCACTTTATTGATTTCCTCACTTCTTTTCATAGCCACCACCACCACTGACTGGGGGGAGGGTGGGCTTACTGGACGGTGAGGAAGTGGGCATTGTCTTGGCTATTTCTCCTATCCTTCCCTTCTTCCTTCCTTCCTTCCTTTCCTTCCTTTCCTTCCTTTCTTCCTTCCTTCCTTTCTTCCTTCCTTCCTTCCTTCCTTCCTTCCTTTCTTCCTTCCTTCCTTTCTTCTTCCTTCCTTTCTTCCCTTCCTTCTTTCTCCTTCCTTCCTTTCTTCCTTCCTTCCTTTCTTCCTTCCTTCCTTCCTTTTCCTTCCTTCTTCCTTCCTTTCTTCCTTCTTCCTTTCTTCCTTTCTTTTTCTGTAAATACTTGAAAATCTCTCTTTAGTGTGACTACGAGCTCTTTCATTTTGCTTGTGTTTTACTCTGACTTGATAGCACGAAATGGCAGAATCTCATATGCAGATGAGATTTGCCTTCTTCGTATTTTTTTGTTGTTGTTGGGGGGGGGGTATTTTATTTTATCTTATCTATTTATTTATTTATTTTTTTTCTTGAGCTTTGCGTCAGACATTTTAACAGATTTTCCATTGGTAAAAGTAGCTTCAGGAAATACTTCATCGTTCGGTTTTTTTTTTTTCCCTTTCCAACTTCTTTTTTCGTTCCTTTCCGTTCGTTCCTCTTGTGCCAATATTATTTTTCCTCGCACTTCTTTTTGATTTTATATCCTTTTCTACATTGTCCGGCTCCATTTTGACTTTTCCTCATCTTCATCTACAAGTCTTCTTCCTGTTTCTTCCTCCAGTTTTTTTTTTTTTTTTTGCTCTTCTTTTCCTGCACTCTTTTGTCTCTACTTCCTCTTTGTCCATCTCTTCCTCATCCCACTCTTTCATTGCACTCCCTCCTACACTATCTTTGCTCTCCACTTCCCCCACTATATCTTTGCTCTCCACTTTCTATCTTTGCTCTCCACTTCCCCCACTCTATCTTTGCTCTCCACTTTCCCCACTCTATCTTTGCTCTCCACTTCCCCCACTCTATCTTGCTCTCCACTTCCCCCACTAACTTCCCCCACTCTATCTTTGCTCTCACTCCCCACTCTATCTTGCTTCCCACTCTATCTTGCTCTCCACTTCCCCCACTCTATCTTTGCTCTCCACTTCCCCACTCTATCTTTGCTCTCCACTTCCCCCACTCTATCTTGTTCCCCCACTCTATCTTTGCTCTCCACTTCCCCCACTCTATCTTTGCTCTCCACTTCCCCACTCTATCTTTTGCTCTACTCTCCACTTCCCCACTCTATCTTGCTCTCCACTTTCCCACTCTATCTTTGCTCTCCACTTTCCCCACTCTATCTTTGCTTTCCCCACTCTATCTTTGCTCTCCACTTCCCCCACTATGTATTTGCTCTCCACTTCCTCCACTCTGTATTTGCTCTCCACTTCCTCCACTCTGTATTTGCTCTCCACTTCCTCCACTCTGTATTTGCTCTTCACTTCCTCCAATCTGTATTTACTCCCCACTTCCTCCATTCTTTCTTTGTTCCCCTCTATTCCACAATCTTTTCTCTCTACTTCACTCTTTCTTTGTCTATCCCCTCCTCCACTCTAATTTTTCTGTCTCTTCTACCATCATTTATTTGATACTTTCCCCACCTTTACTTTGTCTGCCTCTTCCTCTATTCATTTTTAGTCATGTTTTTTCCTCCACTCTTTCCATATTAATCTCTACCTCCACTCTTTCCTTACCGGCATCTTCCTCCATGTGTCCCTGTTCTACTTTTCCTCCACATGTCTCATCTTCCTCCCTCTTCCTTTGTCAGTCCTTCTCTCTTGTGTTTTTTCCTCCACTCTTTCCTTGCAGATCTCTTCCTCCACCTTCCTTTTTTTCCTTACTGGCATCTTCCACCACGTGTCCCTGTTCTACTTTTCCTCCATGTGTCCCATCTTCTATCTTTACACTTTAGGGCCGGTTTAGCTAAGTTGGTAGAGTGTTTGACTAGGAACCACAAGAGGCTGATGGTAGGTGTGGCGCCCCACCTCAGATGCAAAAACAAACTCTTTAGTCTAGTGCTAGTGAAAAGGGGACAGACTCCCTCGCTGTCTGGCTGGTAAAGGCTTTAGGCCATCTCAGTGTATGAGTAGCACAGGGATCTGTGCGGTAAAGTAAAGAACTGATGGTAGGTGTGGCGCTCCACCTCAGACACAAAAACAATCTCTTTGGTCTAGTGCTAGTGAAAAGGAGATAGACTCCCTCACTGGTTGATACCGACTTTAGGCCACCCTGACGATTTTACTTATCTCTCTTCTAATTCTCCTTTTCCTTTTTTTTGTTTTGTTTTATTACCCTCCCCCTCCCCATCTTAATTTCTCCTCTTACACTACAATTACATTTTTCTCCCTATTCTTTTATTACCACCTTCCTTTTTTCTTCCTTTTCCTTTTTCCTTCTTTTTCTCCTTCCCTCTTTTTTCTTTACTCTTCCTCCTCCTTCTCTTATCTCCCCCTTCCTCTATGCAATTTCTTGAACATTTTTCTCTCTACTTTATTATGACTGCCCTCCTTCTTTTCCTCCTCTGCTTCTTTTTCACCTACTCCTCTTCCTCCTCCACTTCTTTTTCCCCTATTCCTCTTCCTCCTTTTCACCTCTTCCTCTTCACCTCTTCCTCTTCCTCACCTATTCCTCTTCCTCCTTTTCACCTCTCCTCTTCCTCCTTTTCACCTCTTTCTCTTCACCTCTTCCTCTACACCTCTTCCTCCTACTCGTCTTTTTCACTCCTCTTCCTCCTCACCTACTCTCTTCCTCCTCCTCTTCTTTTTCACCTACTTCTCTTCCTCCTCCTCTTCCTCCTCCTCGTCCTCCGCTTCTTTTTCACCTACTCCTCTTCCTCCTCTGCTTCTTTTTCACCTACTCCTCTTCCTCCTTTTCACCTACTCCTCTTCCTTTTCACCTACTCTTCTTCCTCCTCCTCTTATTAACCACTCTTCCTAAATGCAATTTTTTTCCCCAAAAAACGTTCGTCGGATACGGAGACCATAAACATAATTTGTTTTTAATTCTCCGACCAGAAGTGTCCCCCTTCTGAACTGAATCACAATCAAATATCTCTGGACACAATTCTGACATTATTTTTCTTCCCTTCCCCCTCTTCCATTTATCTACTTAAAATGTTTATATGTACCTAAGTATATATATATATATATATAAATATATAGATACATACACATATATATATATATATATATATATATATTTTTTTTTTTTTTTTCAGTATACAAAAAGTACAAAAAATCTCAATACTTTTTTGACACACCTTATATATATATATATATATATATATATATATATATTATAAGGTGTGTCAAAAAAGTATTGAGATTTTTTGTACTTTTTGTCACACCTTGTATTCTGAAAAAAATAAAGTTCCATTCATTCTTCCCTTCTATCTTCGTAAATACAGCTTTAATTTTGGTACTTTTTTGACACTCCTTGTATTCTGAAAAAAATTAATGAATGGAACTTTTTTTTCTCCAGAATACAAGGTGTGTCAAAAAGTACAAAAAATCTTTATACTTTTTTGACACACCTTGTATATATGTGTGTGGAAGAATAGAAAAACAACATATTCCGAAAAAGATGAATTTATTTTTGATGGCAAAGTCAATATTTAAATGTTTCAGTTTATGTTTAACCTTCATTAGTGCAATAGAAAATAATGGAAAAAATGATTGTATGAACAATAATGGATGTTTTTAAAACGTCCATTATTGTTCACACAATAATTTGTTTAGTGAGAAACCATCTACAGTTATATAAAGGTCAGTTAGTGTGTATGTATGGCTGGATGAAACTACGAAAATAAAACAATTAATGACAAATTAAATATATATACACAGTAAATATCACCAGTTTTTCCTTTTTATGCTAAAATTATGAAGATTTGACTTATATTTGGAGGTATTAAAAAATTAAAATATACATAGATATAGCATTGAAATTCTACATAAAAATGTCCAGCATTTGTAAATCTCAAAAGTAAACAATTCAATATACCAGTTATATGGTTTTGTATGGATAACAATGAAGATAAGGACAATAGTTTGAATAACACAGATAATACTAGCTTCAAGTAACTATTCTTATTTAATAATAATCTTTTGTTTGTACACAGTTATATGGTTTCAAGTAACTATTTCTATTTAATAATAATCATTTGTTTGTACAGTTATATGGTTTCAAGTAACTATTCTTATTTAATAATAATCTTTTGTTTGTACACAGTTATATGGTTTCAAGTAACTATTTCTATTTAATAATAATCATTTGTTTGTACACAGTTATATGGTTTCAAGTAACTATTCCTATTTAATAATAATCATTTGTTTGTACAGTTATATGGTTTAAAGTAACTATTCCTATTTAAAATAATCATTTGTTTGTACAGTTATATGGTTTCAAGTAACTATTCCTATTTAATAATAATCATTTATTTGTACACAGTTAAATAGTTTCAAGTAACTAATAATAATCCTTAGTAAACAATCCTATTTCAAGTATCTATTTTTAATACAAATAATTTACAGTTATCTTATCAAATATTCCTATCCAATACTAATAATTTTTGAATTGATTTAAAAAAAAAAAGAGAAAAGATTTTAATTGTCAAATTAGTTACTTTAAACGGGTGCTGATTATTTTGTATTTAAAAAATTGTAAAAAATTTTTTTTAAAAGAATCCTAGCAGAATGTATTTTCGGTCTACAGACCTTCATAATACTTAGACATTAAATTTTCTAAAAAACATAAAAATATTTGGGCTTTTTTTTTTATATTGCCAGAAAACTGATTTCAATGAAATGTGTGTGAAATGTGTTTGTTTTGAGATGAAATCGATAAGAATTTTCTTTTTGAGACTTCCATTGGTTAACAGTTATTCACACATAAATTATTAATACTTTAGCGGGACCCACCGTACAATTTCTGATGCCCCAGGCAAACTGAACTTCTTTCCCTCCTAAAATATTCATGTTTTACAATGAGAAAAATAAATTTCTGCAGTCTCACCTATAAATAAGCCGCCCTGTTCGCTAGGACTGTAGAATACACTGACCACACCTCTGCATAGGTGTAAGACCCCCTCCACCTCAACAGGGCCACCTGTTGGCCATGGGTGGCAACACATGATGCTTAAGTACGGAATCCTGGTGGCTGAGTAGTCCACTTAAGCTCTTACTTAGGCTAGATAGGCAATTGGAGAAATACTCTCCAATCAATCAGCTAGCCATGTCAAGCTCTAGCACCTATATATATATAGATATTTACTAAGCTTAGCTTAGATGTGGCACAAGGCCAGAAGTATGGGTACCTAATGAGAATCAAACTCACTAGTCATGTTTTGCTAGTCTACCTTGCTAACCATTACACCACGCGAGTTGCCCTTTATTTACTAAGCTTAGCTTAAATGTGGCACAAGGCCAGAAGTATGAGGTGCCCAATGAGAATTGAACTCACTAACAATGGTTTGCGAATTTAGCTTGGTAACCATTACACTACATGAGGTGCCCTCTAGCACCTATATATATGATTGTTTCCCACCCTATGGAAAACTTCCAACCTTTTTTATCATACGTGCTGGAGGGTGGTAACTGGGGGTCTTAGTGTCCTGGATATGACATTAAACTGCATCTAGTGGTGAGGTTCCAGTTCTGAAGATCGGCGAGTGTGGAGTACCCCTTCATCACCATTGCTCTCAGGTCCACTCTGCTCCGGCAGGGTAGTATCTTTTTAGGGTCCCATCTATGGGTTAAATAGGAAAAAAATGAGTTTTAAAAAATGCATTTTAAAAAATTATTGAATACCCATGAAACCTGAATAGAACAAAATGTCTTTGGTATAAAATAACCCAAGAAAGGTTGACATGCCGTAAAATTCAACAAACTGAACCAAACCAAAAGTATGAATATGTTGCAATCCAAAAATAAATGAAGCACATCTCTAAAATTGTCGAAAGGGCTGAGGGCATCTGGGCATCGCTCAACAAGACCTTTGTTACCCACTCCCCGGCTATCTATCTAACACTGTATAAATCTATGGTGCAGCCACACTCAGAATTTGCATCACCAGTCTAGAACCCCTACTTTGCTCAGAACATTAACCTCCTGGAAACTGTACTGAAACATGAAACCAAACAAATACCCTCCATCAGGCATCATATGCCATATTCTGAACGTCTTGCTACCCTGGAAATGGATTCATTGAAACTTCAGCGTCTGGCAACTGACTTGGTAAATGCTCATAAGGTCATTAACTCTTAACATCCTGTTGAGAATTTTCCAAGTACAGAGCATTCCTATAAGGATATATAAAAAAGATGGTTAAAAATGACCTTTGCATCTAAAGTTACCTATTATTTCCCTTAAAACAAAGATTTCTAAATATGTTTAATATTAAATTTAAACAAAGGCTATTGTTTGGGGCTGATTAGTTAAAACTAATGTGACTTCCAGCCGGGTGGAATGAGGTGGTATAGGACTTTAAGAGTTTAACCAATTGAATTTGCAGCAAAATTTGTGGGTCATTTATTATTTTACTCTTTGCCAGTTCCTATAAGGATATATAAAAAAGATGGTTAAAAATGACCTTTGCATCTAAAGTTACCTATTATTTCCCTTAAATCAAAGACTTCTAAATATGTTTAACATTACATTTAAACAAAGGTTATCATTTGGGGTGGATTATGAAAACGAATGAGACTCCGGCGGGTAGAATGAGGTGGTATAGGACTTTAAGAGTTAATCATCTTACCAACAGCAACCTTTTTGATTTCAATGTTTCTAACACATGTGGACATGCCTTCAAAGTCCGAAAACAGCATAGTTCACATGACTTTCAGAAACATTTTTTCATGCTCAGAATTGCGGAGGCATGGAATAAACTGCCTGCATTCGTTGTAGTCTGTTGAAACACTGCATCTTTCAAAACCTCCATGCTTCCTGTAATTCGACAAAACTATACCTGATACCCTTGTTTTCCCCATTTTCCCTTGGTTTTTCTTTAAAACCATACCCCCTTTGCCCCTCTCCCTCCTCCTGCAAACAATTTTGGTTGCACTCAAAGACTCTGCTTTTAACCAGAATCTATTTTTGTCAAATAATTTTGGATCTTACTATAGCCATTGCCACTGCCACCGCCAAAGTAGAGTAAGGGGGTCAGAAGTGACCAAATCTGATCTATTTCACTGTCCATTTTGGAATTAGACAAGTCCCAAAAAAGGTCACAAGGTCATCAATGAAATGACACAACAATCAATCAATCTGGAACAGTTTTATAATATTAACTGGTGCTAATTTTGGAAATCCCTTTTCTCTCTCTCTCTCTCTCTCTCTCTCTCTCGCAAGAGCCATTTTTTGATCTTGTATCTTTTTGAGATTCACCAAATAATGTAATCTCTCTCTCACTCTCCTTTCTCTCTCTCACACACACTTTTTTCTCTCCTACCTTCTCTCTCTCTCTCTCTCTCTCTCACCAGATGAGTAACAAAGATGAAATCCTTTTGGGATTTCGATTCCTAATAGGTTGTTATCCACTGGATTATGTGAAATGGTTTCTCTTTGCCTTTCCTTTCTTGTCTCCCTCTCTCTCCGTAATCCTTCTCTCTCTTCCTCTCTTTCCTTTCTTCCACTCTCTTTTCTCTTCCACCTCTCTCTGGCTTTTCAGTCTCTTTCCTTCTATATCACTTGTTTTCTCTCCCCCTCTCTCTCTTGTCCCTTTCACTCTCTCACTATCTTGTCCCCTTCACTCTCTTTCTCTCTCTCTTGTCCCTTTCACTCTCTCTCTTGTTCTCTTCACTCACTATCTTGTCCCCTTCACTCTCTCTTTCTCTTGTTCTCTTCACTCTCTCACTATTTTGTCCCTTCACTCTCTCACCCCCTTCACTTTCTCTCTCACTATCTTGTCCCCTCCACTCTCTCACTATCTTGTCCCCTCCACTCTCTCACTATCTTGTCCCTCCCCTCCACTCTCTCACTATCTTGTCCCCTCCACTCTCTCACTATCTTGTCCCCTCCACTCTCTCACTCTCTCTATCTTGTACCCTCCATTCTCTCTATCTTGTACCCTCCACTCTCTCTATCTTGTACCCTTCACTCTCTAACTATCTTGTACCCTTCACTCTCTAACTATCTTGTCCCCTTTACTCTCTCACTCTTGTCCCTCTCCTCTTTCATTTCTCTCTCTTCTCTCTCTTGTTATTCTTTCCTCTCATTCTTGTTCTCGTCACTTTTTCATTAGTTTGCCTCTTTTTCACTTTCTTTCCCCTCTTTTCTCTCTCATTCTCTCGCCTTTCTCTCTTCCCTACTATTTCTCTTTCCAACTTCTTTTTTATTTGCTTTTTAATTTTTTACTTAATTCCCCCCTCTCTCTCTGATTTGCTCTTTGATTTTACTCCCCTTCTCCCTCATTATTTCCTCCTTCTCTCATTCTTTCTCCCCCTCTTCCTGTCTCTCTTCCATTTGCTCTAATTTTTCTCCTCCCTCTCCCTCTCTCCCTAGACAACAGGGAAATGACAGGTTCTCTCCTGAGTGTCACCTTCATGAAAAAAAATTAAACCTGGTTTCCCTAAGAGCCCCCCCCCCAAAAAAAAAACTCTAATTTCACTTACGATCAATACCCCCCCCCCCATCCTTTAAGCTGTCAGTCTTTTTCTAATCTATACTCGATCTCGAACACCGTCTAGACAGTCAACGTTTCAACATGGCCTTGGAATCTTTCAGATTTTCTTTTTAGCATAAGATTCGGTTTAGCTCAGTCAGTAGAGTGTCCTCTTCAGAACCACAAGGTTTCAGGTTCAATACCGGCGCTCGTCAACTCAACGCATGAGTAGCACAGCTTCTGTGCAGTAAATAAATATATCTATTTACCAACCCCTCTGCAGGAGCAGGATGTGACAAAAGGTCAATTTCTTAAGTGGAGTTTAACAGGTTTGAATGCAGAGTTTTCCTTCTCCTAGACTGGTTACCTAGCCAAGGTTAAAGATCCCAGTCCGCTCTACTATTTACTCATAGCTGGATGGAGAGTAGTTGGTTTCATACCTTTCCCAAGGGTATTAGCACTAGTGGAGGAGCTGATAGTAGGTGTGGCACTCCACCTCAGATGCAAAAACAATCTCCCTGGTCTAGCACTAGCGAAAAGAGGATAGACTCCCGCAGTGTCTGGCTGATATTGACATTAGGCCACTCTGCTGATTTCACTTAATTTTGATTAATTATACAAAGGAGAGTCAATTATTTTCTCCATTTATTTCACTCATTTCATGCTTCTAAACAACCAAATAATTATTTTCCCATGAATATATATATATATATATATATATATATATATATATATATATATATATATATATAAGAGATTTATCCAAAACTTGGTAGTAAGGGATGATTCTATATGTGATTTCTAAGATCCACTGTACTAATATTGATGATCCAGTATGTATAAATACAGCGAATCTTTAAATCACTGAAGAGAGCTCAATGTAAAATAACCTTTTAGATTATATACAGAGCAATATTTATCAATAAAGGAAGGAAGAACTCAATACAGTAATCCCATAATAAATTTATTTCGATGAAAATTGGGGCCCATATAAATCTAAGTTGATTTAAACCGGCTCCCCAAATTTTCGTCTCATCAGATGGGTCTCAATTCACTTATGGACCTATGAGACAAAAATTTGGGGAGCCGGTTTAAATCAACTTAGATTTATATGGGCCCCAATTTTCGTCGAAATAAATTTATTATGGGATTACTGTATTGAGTTCTTCCTTCCTTTATTGATATATATATATATATGTTGTATTTTAGGGGTCTCCGTATGCTTCTTTCGGTATATATTTTTATGTTTTTTTAAGTTGGGCGTTATTACGAAGCATCTAAAAATAAATGAATGAACTCGATGTTATGGAGTATTGGATTCACTTATTTTTAACATCTTTTTGTCTTTATTTTTTACGCATTGTATTGCCTTCGAATTTTATTATTTTTATTATTATTTTTTATCATAAATTTTCGGGTTTGTTAGAAACCCTTAATCAAATGACTGTTGTTCCTGTTCAACGGATCTTTTGTCTCTGTTGTTATTGACAGCGGCAGCGTCTGTAAAAAATTTAAATTCTAATAGAACACGCATTTCCAACAACGCAATCTCGAAAACAAGCAGAAACTAAATGGATTCTAAAATTACAAACTCACGTGAGGGGACTGAACGCTGACATCGGAATACTCCGTTATTATAAATTTTTTACCGCTGTCAATAACAACAGAGACAAAAAATCCGTTGAATCGGAACAACATTCATTTGATAAAGGGTATCTAACGAACCCGAAAATTTATGATAAAAAATAATAATAAAAAAATAAGTGAATCCAATACTCCATAACATCGAGTTCATTCAATTATTTTTAGATGCTTCGTAATAACGCTCAACTTAAAAAACATAAATATATATATATATATATTATAATATATATATATATATATATATATTTATGTTTTTTAAGTTGAGCGTTATTACGAAGCATCTAAAAATAAATGAATGAACTCGATGTTATGGAGTATTGGATTCACTTATTTTTTTATTATTATTTTTTATCATAAATTTTCGGGATTTACTTCCACTTTTTCTTCATATATATATATATATATATATATATATATATATATATATATATATGAAGAAAAAGTGGAAGTAAATCCAACAATATGTAACATTATAAAAATTGAAAAAACACAAGTTTCAATCACAAATGATGTTTAATGAGCCAGCGCTGCAGTGTTTCAGTTTTTTTTAACAAACCTTTCTCAGGGCCTTCATTGGTTTAAGGAAAAATAGATTATTAATGAAAACAAAAGTCTGTGAGCCTCTGCTTTTGGTGTGTGGCTGATTTTGTTGATATTCAAATATGAGGAAAGAAAAGACATACTTTAAAATGATGATTAATGTCGGCATCTTAATTTCAAACTGCATGACGTAATGTTTCCCGAAAATTCTTGGAAACTAATTTTAATGAACGGAAAATTTATTTTACATCGGCGTTCCCATTTATACTATATATATATATATATATATATATATATGTGTATGTATGTATATATATATATATATAAATAGACTTGTCTTATATACCAACAAAGAAACATGTGGACTCCACAACATCATATATATATATTTTTTAAATAAAAAAAATAAACAGATATATAAACAAAAATAATAATAAATAAATAAATAACATATATATATATATATATATATATATATATATATATATATAAATTCAGAATGATTAGAATTTAATGAACATGGCTTCTTCTCAATTGACCCATTTTTGATTTTTCTCCTCCAATCATTTTAATTGGCTCAGATATAATTTTGTTGTAAAATTATAGGGTTGGGGAAACAAAATTATAGGGATAGAAAAACATTTTCTCTCTAAACCTACTATGAAATATCAAGAGAAGAATTCCCAACAAAAATATCTGAAGAAATGATTTCCTTTTATTCTTTTCAAAAGGCTTTTTTACTGTTTAGTTTAATTACATGAAAGTGATACTAAATTATTCCTTAGTTTTAGGATTGCATTATGTTTGAAAAAAAATTCATTTTAATTGGTTTTAATTAGTCGTAATTTTCAATTAAGTCAAAAACTGACCCGTCTCTGTCTTAACATTCTACCTATCACTCTTTTCCTCTCTATGTCTCTCTTGATTACACCCTCGTTAAATGTATTAGTTTATCTAGAGAGTAAAAGGGAGAGTGATTAACAGAGACACATGTGTGTGTTAAGATTCACACCAGCAGCGAAGAACCTGGACGTAATAAAATTCCCTGATCCATTTCAATTTGAATTAGGTCAACCTAGGTATACCCAATTCGTTGAAAAATCCGTGTTTTTTTTTTTTTTCAATACAATTTCTAAAAGAAATTACCAAAAATCCAGGAATTATTTGATTTTAATGAAATTTTCAATGTTGATTTATCAATGAATGAATTTTATAATGCATCAGTTATTTTATTTCAAAACATTCTAATTTTTTTCAGGTCCCTTAATTTTGACCCCCCCCCCCTTGTTTTGGGGGTGCAGAATATCAGTGTGGTATATATGTGATTGATACTGATTTCTGCATAAATAAAAAGACAAAAGATCGAAGGTTTGAATAGAAGAAAAAAATGTTTTTTTTTAAGAATCTGATTGGATAGTAAATAAGTACTGAAAATCAGAAAATAAAATGAAAAAAAAAAACTTACAAAATAATTCTTGGAAATTTTTTTTACTCATTTCAATAATTAATTATTTGGCTATTATTCTATATAAGAAAAAAATATATACATCAATATTTGTTCCGTTTAAAAGGTGGGGGGGCTAAATTTCCAATACAGTTTTTGACCAAAAATATGGGTGATTGATACTAAAGTAAAGTAGTTATTAAAAAAAATATTTTTTAGAATATAATAATATGACATTTTAAACTTAAAATTTTGCTGCTCATATTTTAAATGAATTTCATATATTAATTTATCATAGCAGAAATACTTAAAATTTTGAAATAAAATAACTGATGCATTATAAAATTCATTCATTGATAAATCAACACTGAAAATTTCATTAAAGTCAGATAATTCCCTGATTTTTGTTAAATTATTTTGCAATCGCGAATATATATGTATATGTATGTGTCTATGTACCTTTGTACACCTGTATATATTAGTGTGTATGTATATATAGTGTGTAGACTCTTAACTTTTTTCCTCTACTAATATAATATATATATATATATATATATATATATATATATATATATATATATATATATATATATATATATATATATATATATATAACTTAACTCTAAATACTTGTCTGTTAGCTTTATTAATAAAATATGTCAACTAGAAAATGTGCTGCTTAAATACAATGAATGTATGTATATATATATATATATATATATATATATATACTCTTCTTTGCTGGGGTACCAAGTTTCTTGGTACAAGGTGATTCTTGGCTGGTCCTATTCTCTAACAGTAGTTTGTTGTAGAGTTCAGGTTCTGTATGAGAGCAAATTTATTTGTGAATAAAAAGGCCTTAAATACCATGGGTATTGTGATTATGGACCATTTCCACTCGTGGGTATCTGAGGCTCATTTCCACTCGTGGGTGTCTGGGGCCCACCAAGCTTCGTCAGACCAAGTTTTTATTTTATTAAGACTGACGAAGCTTGGTGGGCCCCAGATACCCACGAGTGGAAATGGTCCATAATCATGATATCCATGGTATTTAAGGCCTTTTTATTCACAAATATATATATATATATATATATATATATATATATATATACTGAAGATCATCTTTTTACTGAATTAAATGTTGTTGTTTTTTAATAATAGAATAAATATAGAAATTGAACTGGTGAAATCTCTTGGCTTTTCTTTGTAAAATTCAAAATGAGTTATCTCCCTTGCAAGATAATTCCTTTTAACATTATTTCATGCTCTTAATTCCCAAACGAGATGGTGCAATTGTTGATTTTCCCAAAGAGGCAGAGATTTATTTGGCGTTTGCTACAAAGAATTAGGATTCTTCCACCATTTTGCACATCTCACTTCTTATCTAATTAGCAGACCTAAATTCTTTGTTTCATTATTTGGAATGAGTTAGCCAAAATATCTATGGGGCTATGTTATGTTCGTTGGTACTGGTATCTTGTCCCCAATAAAAGCTGTTTCTTTGTTCTTGTGGGCTGAAATGGAACTTAGGAATGAAAAGAGACAAAGGCAAGAGGTAGTTTTACAACTTAGGCTTTATTGAATGGGGCATAGTCGGCTGTAGCGAGGGTACATGCCCCTTTGACTAGCAGCAGCAACCACACTTGGTTGCAGCCTAGATTCCAATGGCCGAGGTATTATTTTGGGGGTAGGGAATCAATCCTTTTTTGTTGGACAAGGCCTCATGGGAGTTTGTTGCTTTTTTATTTTATTTTAATTTTATTTTTATTTTCGTATTTTCTAACCCCCACATATCTGAAGATTTCTTGGTTCTGTGCAACAAAACATTTCTAAGTAGACTGAACCAACTCAATACACACACACATCGAGATGCTAATAGGTACGTGTTCTGTGTCCCTGATGCACAAAAATCTAAAAGGATGCTGTAAAATCGTATCCATACATCTCAGTGTTTTTCTTTTTTATTCCCTCAACATTTCAAATAGATTGTAAATACATTTCAATATTTTCTTAGAAACGAATACGGGATATATGCACGGCTTTAGTTGGAACCCATAAATTTTCCCGGGGACTCATTCAAAGCAGATATGTGCATCCCAGGATGCACTAAATCAAAAAGCTATCAGCATCACTGCACACATAATATATATACCAAACCCCTCTGCATGAGCAGGATGTAACATAAGTAATATAAGATATAATATAAGTAGAGTTTAACAGGTTTGAATTCAGAGTTTTCCTTCTCCTAGACTGGTTACCTAGCCTGGTTCTTTAACCATGTGGGTAAAATCATGAGCATCGATCCCAGGCCCCCCCCCCAGGTAACACCTGCCCCCTCGATTTAAAGGGGCAGGGCTGGGTTTATTGCCCAGTGCCTGAGGGGGAATGCCGAGGGGATAGATGCAATTTTTAAACCCGCCACCAATGAGTCTCGGCTTGTAGGTGGTCCTACGTTAATAGGGCCTTGTGCTTGACCTAGTACAAGTGGGGTACGAGGATAATAACCTGGTTACCTAGCCATGATTAAAGGGTCCAGTATTCGCTACTATTTACCCTTAGCTGGAGTGAAAGTAGTTGGATTCATACCTTTCCCAAGGGTATTAGCCACTAGTGGAGGAGCTGATAATAGGTGTGGCATTCCACCTCAGCAATAAATAATCTCCCTGGTTTAGCACTAGTGAAAAGGGGATAGGCTCCATCCAGCTGATACCGACTTCAAGATTAAAAGTTGAAAAGTAGTAAGTAATAATTTTGATTTTTCAGACTGTTGTCCTCATCTTTATTGTGGTATGTATAAACACAACATTTCAACTGCTGCATCCTCTGGCCTTCCCTTTGTATCCGAGCGTAACAATGATGTCATTATTTGAAGAAGATCTTCAAAAGTTCTTCAACACCTTTTTGATCAACAGTCAAATTATTCAAAATGATTTCCCAGGTTGGGGTTATTACTATACTCGGATACACAAGAAACACCAGAGGAAGGCCGGAGGATACAGTGGCTGAAATGTTGTGTTTATACATACCACAATAAAGATGAGGACAACAGTCCAAAACATCAAAGTTATTCACATCAAGCCTCATCTTAAAAATACAGTTTTAATCTTATATAATTTTATATCTATTAATAATGTAGATTCGCTTCCGGTTTTTGTCTGTAACAAAAATTACATCACTGCTTACGTCACATTACCCAAAATCATCATAACATAGAATAAATACACTCAAAATTTGAACATGCAACATTAGACAGTCCTCATTGTTTTTTTTTAAAACAAGTTTTAATAAATACATGACTGGTATTATATATCTATATATAGTTTGTTTTATTTTAATACATATTTAAAGTTTACATTTGAAATTGTTTTATTTTTTAATCCTTTAATGAATTTGATGATTTTACTTACTTAGGGTACAAACTCGCTGACATTGAATTTTTTACTCCCACCCCTCAGGCAATATGTTTCAAAAATCTATTTTTACATTGCTCGGAGGGTGTTTTTTATTTTGTACTAGTCTTATTATAATGGAGATTGTGTTTTTCTGTCTGTAACCGAAAATATATCACTACTCAAGTCTCAATTCCTTTAGTTATTTATGTCACATTCTCAATGATTTACATTTTTATTTAAACCTCAATTATTAATAAAATTGTTTTACATCATTACTGTTGACCATATCTACATACTAGATATTTACCACATACCCCACGTATACAGTTAGGTACAAGGCCCTATTAATGTGTGACCATCCACAAGCCGAGACTCATGGGTGGCAGGTGCAAAAAAATGAGTTTATCCTGTCGGCATTCCCCCTCTAGGGGGACACCTCAGGAACTGGGCAATAAACTCAGCCCAGCCCCTTCAAATCAAGGGGGCAGGTGTTGCCAAGTGGCCCCCTGGGATCAACAATGTTAGCATGTATGGTCCAGGGCCAAAGCCACTGGACCTCCCAGTTGAAACTGGAGTTGATACATTGACCATATCTCCAGGTATTTGCCTCTCATCCCACTTATGAGGGCGTGACACAAGGACATTTTTATGTGGGCCCACCCACAAGCTGAAGCTCATGGGTGGTAGGTGGAAAAAATTGCGTCAATCCTGTCGGCATTCCCTTTCAAGGGGGGCACCTCAGGCGCTGGGCAATAAACCCAGCCCTGCCCCTTTAAATCAAGGGGACAGTTATTGCCTGGGGAGGATAGCCCCTTGGGATCGACTCTATTAACTTATAAAGATCCAGGGCAGAAGCCACTGGACCCCGGCGTTGGCCGGAGCTACATACTAATAACATGCAATTGGATTTATATATACAACAAAATAGAGGTTTACAGTGTGAACAGGAAGGCTAATTTGCATATTGATATTAAAAATTTAATCTTAATAAATATGGGCTTATTATTATTGATTTCTAATTGTTTGGTTTTATCTTAATGAATATGAGCAAAATCTCGGGGATAAACCTTAAAAGAAATCCATTAAAAAGAAGTAACTGTAATTTTATTCTTTACTTCCTATTCTAACTAAATGGTTAGATTAGGAAAATTTAGCAATGAAAGATGAGAGAGATGGAAGAGCGAGTTTCAATTGTTCTATTTTTTATTATACCCCCTCTGTTTCAAATCTTTTTATCTGCATTCTTATTTAGTTTCATTAGCCTTTCTAATTTGATATAATATTTTATTACATTAAAACATAAATACTTGCATCTGGAGGAGGGTGCATATATTTGCTTGTGCATTTAAAAAAAAAACATTTGTAAGGTCTAAACCGGTTTGTTTTCAATGGTGGTGGTGGTGGGGGGGATTGAGATTATGAAAAAATTAATTCATGCAACAGACCGTGAGGAATTTTGTTATTTCATAACATGACAGCTCATAGATATTTGTCAACTTATATTGGCATGGGTGGAGGATGGGACTTGACAGACAACTAACACACACGGCTAATCAAGAGTAAAGTTGAGTTTCATAACATAAGATTTATCAAACAGTTCAGTTGTTTCTTAGATATTCTCTAGGTACTAATGCACAATAGTGTGCAAGAGATATCAGTACATTATGTATAAAAAATCATTTGATTTCATGGAAATACCCGAAACGCTAGGGTTAGGGTATTATTATTAGCATGTCCCAGCCCAATTGCCCTTATGGTAAACCCGCAATCCTTTATATCTGTTATAGGTGACACACCCTATAAGACCAATGGAATGTGCCAACAGATTACTATAAATAAACAGGGATAATTGTGGCTTAGGGAGCAAGCCAATGCGAGTGCCAATAACTCTGTTCGTCGGACGTAATTTCCACATCTCTCTATTGTATTGTCTACTTTCTGTTAATACATTTTCTACTTTTCGTTACCCGTTGTTTTGTTCTTATTTGACCCCTTAAAACCTCACAACAATATCATATATATGCTAGAAGGCGATGGGTGAGGGTCTTAGTGTCCTGGGTATGACGTTAGGCTCTATAGTGAAAATGGTGTTATATAGGATTTGTCCTGCCGGTTAAATTTGGTTATTTCCTATAAGTCCAACCTAAAAAATTGTGATGAAATTGTACTTGCGCATTATTTGAAATGAAGCTAGCTGTTACTAAAAACAGTTTTTATGTTATGTTTGAGTCAAAATATGTGGTTGCATGGAAAATACCAAGATCGGAGAATTTTAGGATTTTACGCTAGAGAAAATGGCGGAACACTATAAACTTCCGTTTTTTTCCCCAAAAATAAGCAAGGGGAAACCACTATGATTGACTGATAAATTATTTATTTATTTATCTTTTAATTTTATTAGTGTACAAGTGAACATAGTTATATATACTAGCTAGTATATGCACCCTCCGTGGTTTAATTAGAAAGCTAATGAAACTAAATAAGAATGCAGAAAGTAATAATTCTAAGCACATATTTATTAAAAACCACTATTTTGTTTTTGCTTGTATTGATCTACTATTCATGGCATGTGATCTACTAGGAAAAAAGAAGACGGGCTTAGGGTTAGGGGTTAGGGTTAGTTTAATGGGAAAATAATGGGTAGATTAATTAACAGATAAAATTCATTGATAATAAAATGAATTAAACAAAATAAATAAATAAGATAAATACAAATTAGGCATTAAGAGTTTTATAATAATTTTGTAAAAATCATCATCATGATCATGTTGCTCTGTTAGCATGGATATCCATGACAATCTCTCTCCATCCGTCCTTATCACTCATCATTCTTGGGAGGTCCTCTATGCAGCATCCTGTATCCGCACAGAGCTGGTCAATGTACGTCTTTGCTGGTCGGCTCACACTGGTGTGCCTATGTGCTGGCTTCCACAGGAGAACGTCACTTATGAGTTCGTCCTTGCTTCTCCAGCAGTAATGGATCATTATCGATCGATCCTCAATAATTAGTTGCAATCAGAGTGGTTTCCCCTTGCTTATTTTTGGGGGAAGAAACCAGAAGTTTATAGCGTTCCACCATTTTCTCTAGCATAAAATCACAAATTCTCCAATCTTGGTATTTTCCGAATGTTTTGACTCAAACATAACATAAAATCTGTTTTTAGTAACATCTGACTTCATTTCAAATAATGTGCAAGTACAATTTCATCGCAATTTTTTATGTTGGACTTATAGGAAACTACCTAAAATTGACTGCTAAGGGAGGTAACTCTAAGGGTTTGACAACTATCCTATCTTTAACTTAACTAGATCTACTTACTGACCTAAAACACACTATAATAATCAATTTCACCACAAAATAGATAAATATATATATCTATGGATAGAGAAATATCTTATTATAATGGAGATTGTGTGTTTTTTCTGTCTGTAACCGAAACTATGTTCCTACTCAAGTCACAATTCTCTTAGTTATTGACATCACATTCTCCATGATTTTATTTTTATCTAAACCTCAATTATTAATAAAATTGTCTTACATTATTAATACTGTTAACTATGTCTACATATTGACAACATGCAATTATATTTATATATACAACAAAATAGTGGTTTACAGTGTGAACGGGAAGGCTAATTTGCATATTAATATTAAAAAATCGAATTTAATAAATATGTGCTTAGTATTATTGATTTCTAACTGTTTGGTTTTATTTTAATGAATATAAGCAAAAATCTCTTCAATGAATCTTAAATGAAATCCATTAACAAGATAAAATAACGGTCATTTTATCCTTTACTTCCTCTTATAACTAAATACTTAAATTAGAAAAAATAACAATGAAAGACGAGAGTGATGGAAGAGTAAGTTTCAGTTGTTCCATTTTTATTATACTCCTCTGTTCAAATCTTTTATTATACTCCCTCTGTTTCAAATCTTTTATTATACTCCTCTGTTTCAAATCTTTTTATCTGTATTCTTATTTAGTTTCATTAGCCTTTCTAATTTAATACAATATTTTATTACATTAAAACTTAAATACTTGCACCCGGAGAGTGCATATATTTGCTAGTAATATATAATGTAACTATGATTGTGGAGTACCCCTTCATTGCCATTACTCCCTGGTCTACCCTGATCAGCTGGGACTTTAGAATACACCGACTGCACCTCTGCAGAGGAGTTACCTAGCCCCCCCATGGAACCACTTGTTGGCTGTGGGGGGCAACCCATGATGCCTGAAGATGGAACCTTGATGACTGATCAGTCCATAACATGCAACTCCACCTTGGCTCTTACTTAGGCTAGAAGTGCAGACAGAGAGCCCCCTCCGATCAACCAGCTGGTCATTAAGCCCTAGCACCTATATGATTGTCCCAGCCCTATTGCCCTTATGGTAAACCCGCAATCCTATATATCATATATATGCTAGAAGGCGATGGGTGAGGTCTTAGTGTCCTGGGTATGACGTTAGACTCTATCTGATGGTGAGGTTCCAATTTTGGAGCTCTGGGGAATGTGGAGTACTCCTTCATTACCATTACTCCCAGGTCCACTCAAACCTGGAATGGTAGTACCTGTTAGGATTCCATCTATGGGTTAAATAGAACAAAATAAATTTTAAGAAAATGTGTTTTTTTTTAAATTGAGTATCCATGAAGAATGAATAAAACAAAACAACTTCAGCATAAAATGGTCCAATAGGTTGACATGCCATAAAACCTAACCAACCAACCTGCCTGACCAAGAGTGGTAGTACCTGTTAGGGTGCCATCTATGGGTTAAATAGAACAAAATGAGTCTAAAAAGTTTTTTTTTTTTTTTCAAATTGAGTTTAAAAAGAGAATTTTTTGTACCTATCAAGAATGAATAAAACAAAATGCCTTTTGCATAAAATAACCCAACAAGGGTTGACATGCCATCAAATCCAGCCAACCAGCTTTCACCAAACATCACTTTTATTCTGAAAAAAAAACAAACTCTGACTCTACCGTCACCAAAATGTATCAGTCTCTAATCCTGTTTTTACATAATTGTGAGGGGTGGGGAATGATTGAATTTTATTTTTTTAATCAATTAATTGATTGATTAATTGATTGATTAATCTCTCTCTCCCTCTCTCTCTCCCCCCTCTCTCCCTACCCTCTCCACCCTCTCTCCCCACCCTCTCTCCCTAACCACCCTCTCTCCCTACCTCCCACCCTAACTTAAAAAAAAAAAATCCAGCCACACTGTTGGTTAATTCACTCCTTTAATTTTTTTTCTATTCACACCTTCGGTCTTCTGTCTTTTTTATTTATACTCTAATTAGTTTCAATTATATATAACCCCACCGATATTTTTTGTACCCCCCAAATAAGGGGGGGGGGGGCAACGTTAAGTGACCTGAAAAAAAAAATCAGAAAGTTTTTCAAATAAAATAACTGATACATTATAAAATTCATTCATTGATAAATCAACACTGAATATTTCATTAAAATCGGATAATTCCCTGATTTTTGGTATTTAAAGTTTTTTTTTTTCAATCAGGGAGGTTGAATTGATTTTGTACATTCGTCTATGACGTCAAAAATGCTGGTACCTATGCCAGTTTCTTCATGAAAGGTCTAATTAAATCCCGTATTTACATAACTGTGAGGGGAAGGGGAGATGATAGAATTTTTTATTTATTTCTCTCCCTCTCCCTCTCCCTCTCTCACTCTTTCCTAACTTTTTAAAAAAACCTATCCAGTTACACTATTGGTTAATTCTGGGGGTGTGGGATAGATACGTCAGTCACAGCAGTCCAATGAAATTGACAACGTGAAATCATTTTAATACCTTTACTTGACAGGTATCCGCAGGTACTAGTATAAGTAAGTCATACCTGAACAAGAGGCGTGTGTAAGCCATTTTTATACTTACCTTGAGCATTTACCCCAAAATTTACCTCCTATGGATGTGGTTGATGATAAATTCCTATTCATACCCTGGGTATCTTTAAAAACCTACGGTAAGAAGAAAGGTTTTATTTCTTTCACACCCCACATCCTGTCACGAAGCCTTTTCTGTTTTTTTTTTTTTCTTCGTTAATTTGACAACATATTGTTGTTTAATGTTTGCGTGTGTGTGATTTTCTGTCAGTTTTTTTTTTTCTGTTGTTGTTATTACTGATTGAAACTGAATTGATCTACGAAATCAAAACAAATATAGCAGACATTTTTTTTTCTTTTTTTTTCTTTTCTTTTTTTGGAGTTAAAGTCGCCGAAAGAAAGAAAGAAATGTTTATTTTAACACTTTTTTTTTTTAAATTTACAAAAATCACAACAAATAATTAATGAATATATTAATAGGTATACCCATTTTTTCGTCTGCTTTTCATTTTAAAAACGAATTAAAATGAATTAAATCGATTATTTAAGGTCAAATTTTTGTCTAAGTCGAAAAGTAGTAACATAAATGAGCATCAATAAAAAAGGCAAAATAATATTACACATGTAATTTATTTTTAATACATTAAAACGTTTTTTCGGTTAATTTTGATCCAATATGGCCGTAAACGTTGACTAAAAATGACTTAAAATCCGTGTTTACAAAATAAATTTAACCCTCCCGATTGAAAAAGTTTTTTTACCAAAAATCAGGGAATTATCCGATTTTAATGACATTTTCAGTGTTGATTTATCAATGAATGAATTTTATAAGGCATCAGTTATTTTATTTCAAAACTTTCTGATTTAATTAGGCATTCCCCTATGATAAATTAATCTATAAAATTCATAATGTGTGGAGGATGATCACTAGTTAGGACTGAGCCTATTCTAGTAGTGACCATCTCTGCTTTTTCATAGGTTTTCAGATTTAAATTTGAAGAGATTGAAAGCAGTTTTCTTCACCGAAGAAAATATAGAGCTTTCTTAAAAAAAAAAAAAATAACAAAAAATAAATTTTCTTTTTGAAGTTATTAGTTTTATTTAATTCTAAGTCATAAATATTTCGCAACACTTTTTTTTCTTTCTTAACCTTTGCTTTCTGATCTTAAGAAAATACAAAAATAAAATCACGAACTAATGGCGTCATATACTAAATAAAATTCTCAACTGGTAAGCGTAAAACCACCAAAAACTGCACCTTATACCAAGATTTTTATTTTTATTAAATGTCTCTAGATCAATTAATTGGCTTTAACGGCATGTCAACCCGTCTAGACTTATCTTATGCTTTTAGGATTGGGAATCACGTTCCGTTCATATTTACATTTTTTTGCATTGTTTCTTAAGGGACTTTCTTTTTCCACGCAATTCTATTGAATACGAAATTTTTTTTAAACAAACTCATTTCACCCATAGGTGGTATCCTAACAGGTACTACTACTCTAGATAAGAGTAAATCTGTGGAAACTTTAACGACATGCCAAACCGTCTAGAGTTATTTTATGCCTTTAGGTTAGATAGCGATGTCAAATCTGCCGTATCAAATTTAGCCCCACCCCCTATTATTTAACAATGAAAAATAAAAGTTAATATTATCTTCAAAATTTTTGGACTTTTCAAAAGAAGAAACATTATAAAAAAAATTTTTTAAAAAAAAAAAAAACTTCTGATGATTAAAAAAAAAACAACAAAAAACAAACTTCAGCTTACGGAACGAAAATGATGTTTACATTTTCGCACCATTAAATCTATTGAAATTTAACGTAGCCAAAAACAAGTTATGACTACCGGCTTTAAAAAAAATTCTGAAAAATCAACTAACAGTCAAATTTCCACACAAATTCCGGTAATTATTCACCTGTTAATGAAATTATGTTTAAAATAAGTTTTTCCTAAATATATTTGGGGCAATATATTTTTTTACGAGAACCCCTCCCCCTGGCCCATTTTATCTAAAAAAAAAAAAAAATGAACCGATAGAAAACGATTTTAAATTTTTTTTCTATAAAAATAAGAATCTGAATAATTATTTCAGAAGATTTTTATAAGTTTCTAGATATGATTTTTTTTTTTAAAGAACCACTAATACTGATATTTTGCTAAAAAAAAATGTCCTGATATTGACATTTTTTAAAATTCAGAATTCATTATTTATTTATTTGTGTGTGTGTGTGTGTGTGTGTGTGTGTGTGTATAGTTATTTCTTAAGAGTCTTCTTTCTTTCACCCAGTTCATACAAACAATTTTTTAAACAGATCTATTTGATCCTGGGAATGACGTTAAACTCTATCTGATGGTGAGGTTCCAGTTCTGGAGGTTTGGGGAATGTGGAGCACCCCTTCATCACCATTGCTCCCTGGTCCACTCTGACCCAGAGTGGTAGTACCTGTTAGGGTCCCATCTATGGGTTAAATAGAAAAATGTATTTATAAAAAAATTGTATTATCCATTAAGAATTGTTTTATTTCAAAACTTTATTGGCATTAAATGACCCACTGAGGTTGATCTGCCGTAAAACAAAACAAACCAAAAAAAAAAGATCTATTTGACCCATAGATAGGACTCTAACAGGTACTTCTACTCCAGGTCACGGTGAACCTGGGAGAAATGGCAATGAAGGGGTACTCCATACCACCACCCCTCAGCTCTCCAGAACTGGAACCTCTACATCAGATAAAATTTTGTGCTATACCCAGAACCCTTCTCTGTGGAGGAATACAATCAGGGTATTCCAAGCTCCAACGTCAGGGCAAATTTTTATTAGAACATCATATCAGCACCCTCTTTATTTACAATTGTGTTGATAAGACCCATTCAACCTTTCTTCTGGAATTAGTGGCATGTACATGAGGACAAAGTTTATGGTTAGAGTTTCAAAATTATTAAAAACAATTGAATAAAAATAGACAATATTTTTAAACATTATTCTATTTTTTAAAAGAAAGAGGCTACTTTGCCGGTTTTGGTAAAATAGACAAACCTACTTTTAATGCTTATTTTAAAGGCTTTGTAAATATTTTTATTATGAATACAAGTAATGTTAAAAATAACACTGATCTAACACAAAAGTTTATTTATATTCATATTTTGTGAAGGATAAAGATACAAAAATTCTTCTAAATGAAAAATATAGATACCATAATGACTTTGTGATCTAACGTGAATTTTTACAAAATTTTTTTAAAAAATTAAAGGAAATGATAAAGGTGATTTTTGACAGAGAAGATATCTAGTATCTTAGTGCTTTCTTGGAGAATTTCTGGTCGACGTGCATACGGGAGCTGGTCCAGAATCTATCTGCCAGTTTTGGTATTTTGTGCCAAAAGTTCTGGACTCATCACGTGATTGGTATATCCAATCACCGAAAGCCTCTCCCTCACTTAACCCCACACACAGGAATAAACATTTTACCGACCCAACAATGCTTTTCAAGCTTATTTTACTGGTCCTAGTAAAATAGACCACAGGTTCTTTTGCCAGCAAATATATTTAAATATTTTCAAACTATCTAAAAGCTAAAAGATTAAAATGTTACTTGACAAGAATTCATCTTGTTAGTGTTAGGGTTGGGGTTAGGGTTAGAATTTTATGTTTTAACAATTGATAATAAAAAATGCCATTTTTCCACTTTGGAAAAAATTCCTGATATTGACTATCAGGAATTTTTTCCAAAGTGGAAAAATGGCATTTTTTATTATCAATTGTTAAAACATAAAATTCTAACCCTAACCCCAACCCAACCCTAACACTAACAAGATGAATTCTTGTCAAGTAACATTTTAAGAAATTAGCTTTTAGATAGATTGTTTTAAAGTTTGTTTGTATCACAGAATTGCACAACAGCTACTTTTTAAGCAATTACCTTTTAGATAATACCAGATTGTTTGACGCCAACTATTTTTAATCTTTTAGCTTTTAGATAGTTTTAAATATATTTAAATATACTAGCAAATATATGCACGCTCCGGTTGCAAGTATTTAAGTTTTAATGTAATAAAATATTATATTAAATTAGAAAGGCTAATGAAACTAAATAAGAATGCAGATGAAAAGAATTGAAACAGAGGGGGGTATAATCGAAAAATAGAACAACTGAAACTTACTCTTCCATCACTCTCGTCTTTCATTTTCATTTTTTCGAATTTAAGTATTTAGTTATAAGAGGAAGTGAAGAATAAAATGACAGTTATTTTTTCTTAACGGATTTCATTTAAGATTTATTGAAGAAATGTTTGCTTATATTCATTAAAATAAAACCAAACAGTTAGAAATCAATAATACTAAGTACATATTTATTAAATTCAAATTTTTAATATCAGTATGCAAATTAGCCTTCCCATTCACATTGTAAACCACTATTTTGTTGTATATATAAATACAACTGCATGTTATTAGAATGTAGATATGGTCAACAGTCTTAATGATGTAAAACAATTTTATTGATAATTGAGGTTTATATAAAAATAAAATCATTGAGAATATGATGTAAATAACAAAGGGAATTGTGACTTGTATAGTAATATAGTTTCGGTTACAGACATACAAACCCACAATCTCCATTATAATAAGATTTCAAATATATTTGCTGGCAAAAGAACCTGTGGTCTATTTTACTAGGACCAGTAAAATAAGCTTGAAAAGCATTGTTGGGTCGGTAAAATGTTTATTCCTGTGTGTGGGGTTAAGTGAGGGAGAGGCTTTCGGTGATTGGATATACCAATCACGTGATGAGTTCAGAACTTTTGGCACAAAATACCAAAACTGGCAGATAGATTCTGGACCAGCTCCCGTATGCACGTCGACCAGAAAGTCTCCAAGAAAGCACTAAGATACCAGATATCTTCTCTGTCACACCGGTAAGTCTCTCAAACTTGACTCTATACACAGGAAGGACTTTATATTGTTACTCATTGTTTTATTTGTTCTTTACTAAATTGTTAGAATTAAACTAAGTTATAATTCATTTATTTCTTGCTTTTAGTCTTAGAATTAAATGCTATACTAACACAAAAGCATGTTTATTCATTCTACCGGAACCGGCAAAGTAGCCTATTCATTTTAAAAAGCTGATAATAAAGTAAGGCGGGGGCTGTGCTTCTCTTTTCCAGGCAACACCTGCGCCTCGTCTAAAAGTATCATCTTCTAAACTACATAAATTCTTTTTTTCTCCTTGACTACTCTCATTGCCCTGAAGAAGGTTTCCTTTATAAACTGAAATGTTCAAACATCGACACTACAACTAGTAAATTTCCATCCATTGTAACATCCCATGTGTGTTCTACATTTTCTTCACATGAAATTAAATAAAAAGTCAAAAGTGAATTAGCTTATCTCACTTGTTCTCGCGGAACACTTAGTGACCTTTTTGCTGAACTTTAGGGTTCTG
>CM042164.1:38011102-38036102 GCA_023376005.1 Doryteuthis pealeii
ACATGTGTGAAAATCTCTCTCCCTCTCTGTGTATGTATGTACTTATATATATATATATATATATATATATATATAAAAACACACAAATACACATATTCATACGCAGCACACGCAAGGATACAATCATAACATCACAGTCTATACGCATGACAACATACGCACATGTACAAACAAAAAGGCGCACCCAACATCACGGAAACACATAAACATGCAACATGAGCATACAGTTAAAAAACGCACACATTTAACAATTTGTACCATTTCTTTCATATTTTAAAAAGCTATTTCGATTACCTGACGAATGCACTAGCAAGAAAGCGCTCGGTCATAAAGATTGTTCATATGTTAATAAATAAATGCTAAACCTTTTATTTGTTCATTTATTTATTTATCTATCTATCTATCTAAATAATATATATATATATATATTATCGAAAAAGTCCATTTCCACGACTCTAACCACTAGCCCATGCGCCTCCATATATATATATATATATATATATATATATATGGAGGCACATGGGCTAGTGGTTAGAGTGTGGGAAAATGGACTCGTCGATTCGAGATCAATTCCTAGGTGAAGCTGTTGGCATTTCACATAGCGCTAATACCCTTGGGAAATGTATGAATCCATATATTCTCCTCCAGCTATGGGTTAAATAGTAGGGCAGACTGGCCCTTCAGCCTTGGGTAGGTACCAGTCTAGGAGAGGGATAACTCTGAATTCAAAATTCCTCCAGCTATGGGTTAAATAGTAGGACAGACTGGGCTCTTCAGCCTTGGGTAGGTAGCCAGTCTAGGAAAGGGATAACTCTGAATTCAAAATTCCTGAGGTCGGTCATTGATTGGGTTTGTGCAAACCCTTGATGCACCAATTCTTTCCTATCGACTGTGCAAAAAGTTGTGATGGTCAACACAAGCCTTCACCACTATAAAAAAAATCACTGTGTGGTTGTTCATTGTGTGTGTGAACCCTCATACGCCAAAAATCGACGGGAGAGTCCATTTTATATATTATATGTATATAGTAAATAATCAGAGTAGTTGCTGTTAGGAATGAATCTAAGTAGAACTTTTTTAACAATTCTCTTCAGCCCCATAAAAGAGGGTTTTAGAGGAACATTATTCAGTGATGAGGAAGTGAAATCTGTAGTGTAGAAGTGGCTCAAAGAATAGTCAACAGAATTTTATGGGGCAGGGATACATGCTCTGATTCGAACGGGGGAACATTACTGTTGAGAAGAAATGGTGACTCTATGGAGAAGTAGGGATGTGATCGTTTCAAGATCAGTTTTCATTTTGATGTATGATACATGTTCCTGTGTTGGAATTATTTACTTGTCCTAAACAAGTAGCATTATTTTTGACTCACCCCTAATTATTTCAAGATATTTTTTGTTTCTTTAAATATTCTGACTGCAATGTATTCAGCTGTTGCTCAATTTGATAGACAACATTTCATTTTAACTTTGCAGATTTTCATTGAATTAGCATTATGGATTTCTGAAGTTGCATTTTATTAAAAGCAAAAAAAAAAGAAAAAGAGATTTTTTTAATATGATTATATCCTATAACCTGAACAAAAATATAATGCTACAGCTGCCCTGTACCTCTGCAGGTGGGGGGGGGGCAAAAATCCACCCACCCACTCACCACATTAATGAGGCCACCTGTTGGCTATATAGTTGCCAATACATGATGTCTAAGCATGAACGCCCTGTCGTCTGGAGCATTAGAATGTACTGACTGCACCTCTGCAGAGGGAAGACTCCCCAATGGGGCTACTATTGGCTGTGGTGGCGTCCATGATGCTTAAGGATAGAACCCAGGTGGTTGAGCAGTCCATGACTTGCAATACTCTACTTTGGCCCTTTCTTGGGCTAGACGGGTGGTCGAGAGGCCCCTCCGATCAGTCGGCTGGTCACATCAAGCTCTAGCACCTATATAATTGCCCAATCTATTGCTCTTATGGCAAGCCCCAACCCTTTTTATCATATGACTGCTAGAAGGCAGTGCTGAGGGTCTACATGTCTGGGAATGACGTTAAACTCTATTGAGGTTCCAATTCTGGAGGTCTGGGGAATGTGGAGCACCCATTCATCACCATTGCTTCCTGGTCACTCTAACCCGGAGTGGTAGTACCTGTTAGGGTCCCATCTATGGGTATAATAGAAAAATGTGTTTATAAAACAAAACTGATTATTTCTCCTTCTTCACTAGAGAAGGGAATTTTTATAAATATATATTTTTCTTATATTATGTTGGGTATGTTTATTATTAGTTGGGGTATGTGTGTGTTTGTGTATATATATCATGTTTTTTTTGGTTTTTTTGTATAACGCTATTAAAGGGTGTTATATATATATATATATATATAAGGAATGTCAGTCGGCATATAAATTTATACCTGGTGTGTGTGTGTGTGCTATATTCAAAGCCCAAAACTGATTATTCATTAAGAACAAATTTATTTCAAAACTTTATCAGCATTAAATGACCCACTGAGGTTTGATATGCCGTAAACAAACAACCAACAAAACATGGAATCCTGGTGGCTGATAAACTGCATCTAATGCATTACTTTCAGATCCACTCTGACCTGGAGGTATAAGTCCTGTCGGCTGGGGCTTTAGAAACACCAGCTGCACCTCTGCAGAGAGGTTAGACCCCCAAAATGGGGCACCTTGTGACCCATGAGGCTTAAGGACGGAACCTGGTGGATGAGCAGTCCATGATATGCAACACTCTACTTTGGCTCTTATTTAGACTAGACGGGCGGTCAGAGAGGTCCCATCTGATCAATCAGTTGGTCATGTTAAGTCCTATTAATTTATACGATTGTCCCACGGTACAACCCTGACCCTTTTTATCATGTATGTGCTAGAAGGCATTGGCTAAGGGTCAACCACCAATTTATTAATACACAGGAAGTTAAACAAATATATATTTTAAAAAATAATTTTGGGCATTAAATAACCCCAAGTGTTAATATGCCATTAAAAAAAATCTTCTATTTAATATTCAAAATAAACAGAGGATAACAAAATCTATTAATAATGGAGATTCCTCCGGTTTTTGTCTGTAACAAAAATACTCACTGCTTACGTCACATTACCCAAATTGTCATAACATAGAATAAATACACTCAAAATTTGAACATGCAACATTAGACAGTCCTCATTGTTTTTTAAAAAATGTTTTAATAATACATGACTGGTATTATATATCTATATATAGTTTGTTTTATTTTAATACATATTTAAAGTTTACATTTGAAATTGTTTTATTTTTTAATCCTTTAATGAATTTGATGATTTTACTTACTTAGGGTACAAACTCCTGACATTGAATTTTTTACTCCACCCCTCAGGCAATATGTTCAAAAATCTATTTTACATCGCCCGAGAGGTGTTTTTTATTTTGTATAATAAAGTTAATGTAAATTATTTCTACCAATTTATTGATATTAAGGAAATTAATGGAGAATTATAAAAATTAAAGATACAATATTATGTCCTAATTAAAAGTACAATATTGCTATGCTGTCAGTTGAAAATGTGATATCATTATGCCGTCAGTTGAAAATGTGATATCATTATGCGTCAGTTGAAATAACGATATCATTATGCTGTTAGTTGAAAATACGATATCATTATGCTGTCAATTGAAAATGCGATATCATTATGCCGTTAATTGAAAATCGATATCAATTATGCCGTCAGTTGAAAATGCGATATCAATTATGCCGTCAGTTGAAAATACGATATCATTATGCCATACTTGAAAATACGATATCATTATGCCGTCAGTTGAAAATGCGATATCATTATGCTGTCAGTTGAAAATGCGATATCATTATGCTGTCAGTGAAAATATGATATCATTATGCCTTCAATTGAAAATGCGATATCGATTTATGCTCATTGAAAATTCGATATCATTATTGTCAATTGAAAAATGCGATATTATTGTCCTTAATTAAAAAAAAAAAATGTTCATTATTTCTTACTTAAAAATACGATATGTCCTTAATTAAAAAATGCATATTATTATGTAAACAAAAGAAAAAAAAATTATTTTTTCGTATTATTTTGATTATTCAGACTATTTCCTCATCTCTATTGTTATTGCACAGATTTAATCTGTACTACTTCATGGGCTGAGTAAAGTTTAATCTTTGCCTGGAATAAATGGAAAATGAGAATTAAACCCAAGATGGAAAGAAGAACACAAACATTTTTTTCTCTTTTTAGAGAGAAAAAAAGAGAAAGAAAGAGAAGAGAGAAAGAAAGAAAGAAAGAGGAAGAGAGAGAAAGAAGAAGAGAGAGAGAGAAAGAAAGAAAGAGGAAGAGAGAGAAAGGAAAAGAAAAAGAAAAAGAGAGAGAAAGAAAGAGAAAAAGAAAGAGAGAAAGAAAGAAAAAGAAAGAGAGAAAGAAAGAAAAAAAAGAAAAAGAAAGAGAGAAAGAAAAGAAAAAGAAGAGAGAGAAAGAAAGAAAGAAAAAGAAAGAGAAGAGAAAGAAGAGAAAAAGAAAAGAAAAGGAAGAAGAGGAAAGAAGTGAGAGAGAGAAGAGAGAGAAAGAAGTGAAAAAAGAAGAAATAGAAAGAAAAAGAGACAGAGAGAGACAAAAGAGAGGAGAAAAAAGTCAGTCAACATCCTTGAGAGAGAAAGAAAAAGAAAAAAAATCAGTCAATGTCCTTGACCTTGGCAACTAAAAAACAAAACAAAAAAAAAGAACCCAGAAAATTGTGTGTCTACTAAAATAATACAAAAGATGATTCACTATTGAACAGTTAAATTATAATCCAATCCAATGGTTCATGCTATCAAATATAGTGCATTATGTGTGTGTGTGTGTGTGTGTATATATATATATATAATATATATATATATATATATATATATAAAGGGAAATAAAAATAAACAGATCTCTCCTTCCTCTCCTCTTTTGGTATTTTTACTCGTCTTTTCTCTTTTCTGCATGAATTGTCAAATTGATTTCAATAGATTCCCCCCCCCCGATTTTTAGTTAACTTTATCTTACTCCAGACAAATACACACAGGTGCTCCTCTAATCACGGGAATGACCATAAAAAGATAATTAGATGAAAAAACAAAAAAATAAATAAACAACACCCAGTTCGTTTTCATCATCTCCTTCGCAGTAGTCCTCTCGATTGATCTCACAAAAAAGAAAAAAGAGTACTGCTCATAAAGGGTAGAGCTAAAAGTTTGTACTACTTACATTCAGTTTGCCAGCAAGGTTCAAACTTCCAATAGACCCAAACTTTGGATAACACCTGAACATGAAAATAATTAACACTCTCTCTCTCTCTCTCTCTCTCTCTCTCTCCTCTCTCTCTCTCTCTCTCTCTCTCTCTCTCTCTCTCTCTCTCTCTCTCACCTTAAATTCTATTGTGATGTAGCAGGATCAATCAAAAATGTATGATTATTAGGTATTAAATTGAGATACCTTTTTATGTCTGTTTGCATCTCTCTACCCAGTCATTTTGCATCTACCCTTTACCCCCAGTCAATTTGATCTACCTTTATCCTCAATTTGCATCTAACCTTTACCCAGTCAATGATCTCAGTCAATTTGCATCTACCCCTTTTACCCCCAGTAATTTGCATTACCCTTTACCCAGTCAATTTGCATCTACCCATTTACCCCCCAGTCAATTTGCATTACCCCTTTACCCCATCAGTTCGCATCTACCCCTTTACCCAGTCATTTGCATCTACCCTTTACCCCCAGATCAGTTCGCATCTACCTTTACCCCAGTCGTTCGCATTCACCATTTACACCCGTTTTGATCTACCATTTACACCCAGTCAATTTGCATCTACCCATTTATACCAGCAATTTGCATCTACCCTTTACCCCACCCCAGTCAATTTGCATCTACCCCTTTACCCCCAGTCAGTTCGCATCTACCCATTTACACCCAGTCAATTTGCATCTACTCCAGTCAATTTGCATCTATTTATTTACCTAACTTCTGTTAACCATCTACCTATCTACTCCATATTTTACTTACCTACCAACTCTATGTATATCCATCTACCAGACATTTTCACATCTATCTCTGTCAACTTGTTTCTATTTATCTACGACGTCACTCTTTTTAATCAAATCTTTTTATTTTACAAACAAATGTGCCGACATATTCACATGGAATTCTTAATTACAAATCCAATTGCATTTCCCACCTGGCCAAAAGGACTTAATTAAAATTAATAGACTAAATACATTTAATCATCTCTACTTTTCATCCACCAGGTAAAATGGACATTCCTATTTATATTCATTCAATAAGTTTTTAAAAAAAAAACGCAATAAGACGTCTCACTGTCACTACAATAAATGGGCAGGGACATTTATTTTTTAATGAAAAAATAAATCTATTTCTCTGAATTTTTAAGATGAGGCTTGATAATTTGGATTATTTGGACTATTGTCCTCATCTTTATTGTTATCTACAACAAGATTTTTGTCTGTTGTAACTTCCGGCCTTCTTCAGGTATTTCTTGTTGGACTCGGGAACCTTCTGGCAAACTGAAGAAGGTAGTGGGGAGCTGAGGGTACAGGTAGCACTCCACCACAGATGCGAAAACAAATTTCCCTGGTTAGCGCTAGTGAAAAAGAGGATAGACTCCCTTGCTGTTCTGCTAATCTGACTATAAGCCACTCTGCAACTTTTTCTTTAGTTATAATGTTACTGCTATTATGTGTAATGTGACTTTTACTTATATTATTGGAATGTTTAGAATTTTATTTTAGACTAAACAACCCCCCCCACTAGAACTTTTGCACCCCGCCCCCCTAGAACTTTAGCCCCGCCACTAGACTTGCACACCCCCCTAAGACGTTCACTCTGCACCCCCCCCCCCTAGAACTGTACCCGCCCCAACTAGACTCACCGCCCATAGAACTTTGCACCCCCTCTCCCACTAAAATTGCACCCCACTCCCACTAGAACTTTGACCCCACTCCTCCTAAACTTTGACCCCACCCCCACTGGTTTAAATCATCTTTTAAGTAAAAATTAAAACAGAAAATAATCTTGATTTTCTAGACCGCTTCATTACACTGTAACCAGTAATTTTAAAAAGTGTCTATATTGAGGTGCGTGATGTAATGACTAGACTTGTAGGAAATGGACTTGTCAACCACGAGTTCAAAATCCTAGATGAGACTGTCTACATTTCACATAGCCGTAATACCCTGGGAAAGGTATGCATCACCTGCTTTCCTCCAGCTATGGGTAAATAGCAGGGCAGACTGGACTCTTTAACCTTGTTAGGCAACCAGTCTAGGGAAGGAAACTGAATTCAAACTGTTAAACTCCACCTAAAAAATTGACCTTGTGTCACATCATGTCGGGGAGCGGTTGTAATATGTACATGGTGTTTTGGTTTGTGAGTTAGATTAGCAGACATTAGGTGGGAGTTAGATTCTCACTGGGCTCCCATATTTCTGACTTGTGTCACACCTAAGCTTAGTGAAATTAGTATTAACTCTAAGCCACAACATGCCTGTCGAGGGATTTAGAATACACTGTGCCTGCAGTGGGATAAGACCCCCACAAAAAAACGGTGTGCTCTAGTTATGACACTAAATTGCATCTGATGGTGAGGCTTCAGTTCTGGAAGTGTAGAGCACTCATTCACTGGCATTACACTCAGTCACTCCAACCTGATTGGTAGTACCTGTTAGGGTTCATCTATGGCTAAATAGATCTGTTTAAGATTATTTTATTTATTATAAACCATATAACTGTAAATTATTTGTATTAAGAATATTCAGGAAACTTATTGTTTGAAATTATGTAATGTGGGCAAAACAAATGCTATTATTAAATAGAAATAATTTCATTTTGAAATCATTTTATTATTAATCTATATATCTATCTATATATTATTATCTATTTATCTATCTATCTATATCTCTATCTATCTTACCTTCATTATCTATCTATATATTTCTATTATCTATCTATTCTATATCTATCCGATCTATCTTATCTATCTATCTCGTATCTATCTATCTCTATCTATCTATCTCTATCTCTATCTTATCTATCTCTATCTCTCTCTACTCTACTCTTCTATCTTATCCTATCTCTATCTATCTCTATCTGTCTCTATCTATCTCTTATCTATATCTATATCTATCTCTAATTCTGTCTCTATCTATATCTATATCTATCTATCTGTCTCTGTCTATATCTATTCTGTCTCTATCTATATCTATATATCTATCTGTCTCTATCTATCTTATATCTATATATCTATCTGTCTCTATCTATCTATATCTATATATCTATTCTGTCTCTATCTATCTATCTATATCTATATATCTATCTGTCTCTATCTATCTATCTATATCTATATATCTATCTGTCTCTATCTATCTATCTATATCTATAATCTATCTGTTCTATTCTATCTAATCTATATCTATTATATCTATCTGTCTCATCTCTATCTTCTATATATCTATCTCTATCTTTTCTATCTCTATATCTCTCTATATATCTATCTATATCTCTCTCTATATATCTATTTATCTATATGCTCTATCTATCTCCTCTATCTATATAATCTCTCTATATATCTATTTAATCTATATCTATCTCTCTATATCTATCTCTCTCTCTCTCTATATATTATATATATATAGATAGATAGATATATCTTCTTCAGGCTTTAATTAACCACATTCTGTTGTTTATATATATATATTATATATATATATATATATTATAGTATATATATAATATAAACAAACAACAGAATATGTTAATTAAAGCCTGAAGAAAGATTACAGAAAGATTCTGAAAACCTGTGGATTGCTAATTGTAAAATAATAATAAAAAAATTCTTTAGAAAACATTTAATCCATTTTGCAGACCTTCTTTTTTATAAAATATTTTAATTTTCTCCCGTTGCGGGACCCATACAACACTTTATATATATATATATATATAATTACACACGCACAACCCAAATTCAGCTTGAAACAAATGCAATGGTGTGTGAGCTGAAAGACTGCATAAAACAATTTGTAAACAGTAATTTTGGTGTCACCAGTCTGATGGTGTCAGTTGTACTTGCTGCCACCGTAACCACCTTAGTGTCACCATTGAGTATTGACATTATTTGGAAATATGTCTAACAACTCTCTCTCTCTCTCTTGCCCTCTCTCTCATTCCCCTCTCTCTCTTCTTCACTTATCTGTGCATTTCTGCTCTCTCCTCTTTCTGTGCTCTCTCTCTTCCCTCTCTCTTGTTCTCTTGTTCTCTTGCCTCGCTCTCTCTTCTTGTTTCCTTTCTTGCTCTCTTTTTTCTCTCCTTCTGCCCTCTCTCTCTCTCTCTTGGATGATATTTGCTAAAAGAAATTGTATGACTGGACACATGAAAGATTCTTGTATTCAAAACAAGAATGGTTTTTTAAAAAGTTACAAAAACTTGACACACACACAACACACATACATAGTACATATACTATAATGATATAGTATATATATTATATATATATATATATAATGAGAATAAGATGTGTAGTTACCAATTTATATTTAAATAACAGTGATGATGTGGTGGAAAAACCAAAAATTAATAATAATAAAGTGGCATCCTTAGTCTTTTTGATGTTTTATATAAAAGAACCCGCTTTTTGGTAAAAAAGAAAAAATGTCTATAATAAAAGTGAAAATACTTTGATAGATCATAAAAAAAGTTTAATTCTGTTTCGTTCTTTTCTTGTGCAATTATAATTCAAAGATAACTTTCTATTTCTTTTGTTATTACATCCGCAACATTCTCTATTTCTTTCAAAGCCATCAAAAAAAATTTCACAAAGTCACTTTTTTTGTTTTGATAACACTTAACTAAATTTTCACTAAGTGCTAAAAATCATTAGACAGTTAATTTTCCTTTTATCAATATAAATTTCGGTTCCTCATAGCGGGATTATGCACAGTATGTATTTATTATTTCTCTGGAATGTTTTGAGATGAGGCTTGATGATTAGTATTATCTGCTTATTCAGACTATTGTCCCTCATCTTCATGTTATTTGTTACAACATTTGGCTGATATGCCTCCAAGGCCTTCTTCAGGATTTCTTCGACTAGGAACCTTCTCGAACTCGGACTTCTTGTCGTTCGGGACATCACAGATTGAACTTAAATCGCTTTTGTATCGGTCCATCACGGAGAATATATACAGGATATCCTGTTCTTCATTTCCGTAACCATTAGCTGGGAGGAGTTGTGTTAATTAGACGCCAGAACATAGAAAATATGTATCACAAACTCCTAGCCCCAGCTATGGTTAGCGGTAATGAGGGACAGGATACCCCCGTGGACTAATAAAGGGCTTAAGTTCAAAGTTCCATGATGGCTCCCGATTATGACAGAAATCCCGAGTCCGACAAGAAGGTTCCCGAGAGTCCGACAAGAAATACCTGAAGAAGGCTGGAGGGCTATATCGGCCAAAACGTTGTACAAATAACAATTCAAGATGGGACAATAGTCGAATAACGCAGATAATAGCTAATCATCAAAGCCTCATCTCAAACATCAGAGAAATGATAATACATACTGTGCACTATGTATATTCCCGAGTCCAAACAAAGAAATAACTGAAGAAAGCCGGAGGGCATACGGCTGAAACGTTGTACAAATAACAATTGAAGATGGGGACAATAGTCTGAATATAACGCAGATAATACTATCAGTCAGCCGCTCATTCAAACATTTCGGAGAAATGATAAATACCATTACCGTGCCCTATGTAATTCCCGATCCCAACAAGAAATAACTGAAGAAAGCCGGAGGCATATCGGCTGAAAACGTGTACAAATAACAATGACGATGGGGACAATATGTCCGAATAACGCAGATAATACTAATCATTCAAGCCTCATCTCAACATTCCAGAGAGAAATAAAACTACATACTTGTGGCACTATAAGTCCCGAGTCCGACAAGAAATCCTTGAAGAAGGCTGGAGGGCAATCAGCCGAAACGTTGTACAAATAACCAATGAAGATGGGTACAATAGTCTGAATAACGCAGATATACTATGTATTTATTTACCCAAGCCCTCACCCATCACAGCAAGATTGACAACAGTCCAATTTTTAATTAGCGTAAAACGAATGTGGACTAAAATCAGTATCAGCAGACAGCAGGGAGTCTACCCCTTTCCACTAGCACTACACCAAGAAGATTGTTTTGTTGTCTGAGTGGAGTGCCACGCTCAGCTTTCTTACTTTCTGCTGCAGACCCCTGTGTACTCATACCTGATTGGTGAGGCAGGTATGAAAACTAGAACCTTGTGGTTTCTAGCGCCTAACGCTAGATACCGACTGAGCTAACCTGGCCCCTTATATATATAAGTCAAATCTGTTATCTTCTGCCTAATCGCAAATTTTCAAACCAAGTTAATATATATATATGTATATATATATATATATTTGGTTGGCATCCTTCCGTCTACCTAAAGATGATGATGTACAGTCCACTTTTGGTATTTTTTTATATATCTGCAAAATATATATATATATCATATATAATATATACATATACTATATTTAATTTGCTTGAAGGCAATTACAAGCATGATCGCATAAAATTCGATACTTAATGTATACATCGCTGATGAGAACTTACATAAAGTCAAAACAATCGTACGATTTCTACACACCGAACAAACTCCTTGCTGGGATTCACTTGTCAAGATATATTTTCTAAAGTAATCGAATTTTTATGGCGATACATTGCATTGTAATATGCCTTCAAGCAAAAAATATAAATAATAATATATATACTTATTCAACAATGCTTCTAAAAAACAAAATTTATAATTATATATTATATATATATATATATATATATATATAAGTAATGAGAATTCTTAGGAATAGATATATTTGAAAAACATAGATCTTAGAAAAGTTTTATTTTGAATCATGAGAACTTTAGTATCCAAACAATTTGAATTTAACTTTTACTCTACAAAAATGACCATCTCTCTCAATAAATCCGGGCTAACTTATTATTTACCAAGCCATATTTCTCACTTTTTATCAGAAAATTAATTTAGATATTTTACATTACCCCTCCCCCTTTCACTTCCTTGTCACTGGAATAATGTTTGCCTCTCAAACCCTCTTTCATGGAGCCGAAGAGAGGCAAACATCATTCCGGTGACAAGGAAGTGAAATCTCTAGTGAAGAAGTGGCTCAAAGAAGAGTCATCAGAATTTTAAGGGCAGGGATACATGCTCTCATTCAAAGGTGGAACATTGCTATTGAGAGAAACGGTGACTGTGGATGTAGGGATGTGATCCACAGAGGACCAGCTTCATTTTGATGTATGATACCTGTTCCTGTGTTGGTAATTATACCTGTCCTAAACAAAATGCCATTACTCTTTCACTCACCCTCGTATATATATATAATATAGAACTATTGAAAAACATTTATGTAAAAAAGTTTAATAATCTTGATTTAACTCGGACTTTTTTTTTTTTTTTTTTCTTTCATTTCATCTTTTCATTATGTTCGATTGAAACAGATTAGTTTTATTGCTTCTGTGTCCTCACCCCTCACTCTCTTTCCCATACTCTTTCGTTCTTTCTGATTATATTTTTTTCTGTGTAGCATGTCCTTTTTCTTCCTTTTCTTTCTTTATAATAAAAGTGGAATACTCCATTATTTAGCTGAGGTGACAACTCATAAGAAATAAGAATTCGGCAGATAAGCAACACCTAATAATGAGGATTTACATTTTTGCATTTCAAATCTTTGGTTAATCTCATTTTTAAACAGATGTTGTTACAAGAAGATAACGGTCGTACAATTAAGGAACACGAGTATTAATATATAGATATATAAGGGGTGACAAGACCTGTATATTTACCAATTCACAATTCAGAAAAAAACAAATCCAAATTGTCTCCCTTGTTAAAGCTAGGCACAATGAAATTAATGTGGTCCCTAGGTTTCATTATTTCTCTATTGGTTGACAGCGCCTGGTGGGTGGTCAGAAAAAGAAAAAAAAAAATATATATATATATATATATATATATATATATAATATATATATACCGGCCTTCACCAACTCGGCGTATGAGTAGTGCAGGGATCTGTGCGGTAAAGTGAGGAGCTGATGGTAGGTGTTGCACTCCACCTCAGATGCTAAAATAATCTCCTTGGTCTAGCACTAGTGAAAAGGGAATAGACTCCCTCGCTGTCTGGCTGATACCGACATTAGGCTACCCCGACGACTTTGCTCTAAAAAAAAAATGTGTGTGTGTGTATATATATATATATATATATATATATATAAATTAACAATTAATAACATTATATTCACACATTCACTATACACTTAACATTTTTCATTTTTCTCCCTCACAAACATTTCTGTAACAGTTTAATACCGAAATACTTAAGTATAGACACATAAAATTGTTTCCTCTGATCGTATCATCCTGTGTTTGTTATATTTTTTGAAAATATTTTCTTCATATATATATAATATATATATATATATATATATATATATATATATATATATATGATGCATACTGTGCTGAACAAGACAGACATTTCATGTCTGACAAGTTTCTTTTTGATCTTTTCCAGTTTTCAGGTTAGCTTCTTAATATTGGGGGAATCTGTTGATTTATCAAAGTTTTTGTCTCTAGTACTTTCAGCACTCCATAGTGCCATCATCAGGGGTAGATGTAATTGAGTGGGTTCCTGGTTCTTTCTAAACATGAAAGGTGGTCAAACAACCGAGTAGCTACTAAATTTTTTATTATAGCTGTAGAATAAACACCATACTCACTGTAGAATTCCAATTACCGTTGAATTGGCAGACAAGGCAACAAGGAAGCTGTAACCCAATACGGATCTTACCTTATTGCAAGCCTACTGCAAAATGACAGGTTATTTATAAAACACCATAACACCACAGAAACCAAGCAGCCAATCAGAACTTAAGGAATGGAATCACACAAATGCATGAATGGAGTATTCCTGAGTTAGTTATTAGTGCCAGCTGTTTTGGGCACTAGTTCAGTTGTGCTTAGCCAGTTGCTGTTGTCCAAACCAATACTGACTGACTTCAATATGGTGCTGCAAACATATCAAAAAGGTCTTGAATAGAGTCATTCCCACCATCAACTTGTCTGATCATTATATATATATATATATATATATATATATATATATAAACCTAATGAGTCAGAAACTACCTTCTTCTTTTATGTTATTTTTTCATGTTTCTTTGTAACTGTTTTTAACAATAAGTGTCTTTTCCACCAACGCTTTTCTGTCAGAATTATCCTGTAGATCTGTTAGGAGAAACCTAGGTAGATAATCTCTGACTCATTAGGCTTTATTATTATTGTTATTTGCTCTACTTAGTGTATTGAGCACTTTAGCATATTTAACTTAGGTAACTCTTTCGGTATTTTTTGTTTTGGCCATTACAAAAGTGCCGCCTGATTATTTTCAGATGGTGCATATGCTTTTTTTTTTTTTCTCCAGGCAAAAAATTGTATTTTGTAGAAAAAACAAAGAATATATATATATATATATATATATATATATATATATATATAAGAGTTTCATAATTTGCTTGAAGCATTGTGTATGTATTGGTTAGAGGTTGATTTAGAAGGCTATCACAATGCAGTTTGGAATAAATAAAAAATAATAATACGGTAACAATGGTGTTGTGTGTTGACCTGTATTTTTATTATTATTATAATAATAATAATAATAATAAAAATACAGGTCAACACTTTGAAATAATTTTTATTATTATTATTATATTATTATAATAATAATAAAATACAGGTTATATTATATTTTTATTATTCCAAACTGCATAAATCAATAATATATATATATATATATATATATATATATAAAATGTTGTTCTGGTTCCAATGGGAGAAAATTCAATATTTTATAAAAAAAGAAGGTCCACAAAATGTATTAAGTTGCAGAAACACAAACAACCTATCAAATATCGGACATATTCTGCCAAAATAATAATTCAATGCCTGAAGAAGACAACAGATCAGAAACACGTGTCGCATATGTAAGATAAAAAGAATATAAAAAATTTTTTTCTTAGAACATAATACATTTTGCGGACCTCTTTTTTATAAAATATATATATATATACAGTGATGCTGATAGCTTTTTGATTTAATACATCTTGTGACGCACGGATTTGATTTGAATAAGTCCCTAGGAAAATTTATAGGTCCCTACTAAATTTTCTTAATAGATTGGAGGGTTTTTATTTATGATCTGGTGAAACAACTAAAACCATCTAACTCCTAGTTTGTAACCTGTAATGTGTAATTAATTTCTAAGGAACTATTGAAATGTATTTACAGTTAGCTTGAAATGATGAGGGAAGAAAAAAAAAAAACACTGGGACGCATGGATATGATTTTACTACGTTATTTTAGATTTTTATGCATCAGTGACGCAGGACACGTACCTATCAGCATCTGTGTGTGTGTATAATATTAGGACTTGAACTCGCAACCCGTATCTTACAAATAGTTGTTGATGTGTCTCCATGTTTAAAATGACTGCAAAGTTTCTCACTTCTCACAATTTAAATGTGTTTCAAGTATTTGTCAGCCATTGGATGATTCCCCACTTCCACCCTGGGGGGCCTCCTGGCAATGCCACTCAATTTGTGAAATTCAAAACAAAAGTTGGGAAAAAAAAAATCTTCTCAAGAATCTATTATTTGCCTTTTAAAAGATTTAGAATTTATTTTTAAGAACTCGGCTTTATTTTTAAATACCATCCAGGAAAATTTTAGACACTTTCACCAGAGTTTTAAAAAATAAGAATTTTTTTTTTAAATTACAAAAAAATTATCTTTTTTTTTTTTTTTTTTTTCCTTTCTTTTCTTTTTTTTTCTTTTTTTTTTTCATGTAATTCTTGCATTCAATTCCAAATAATCCCGGTTGTTAAGAATGAAATCTTTAGCCAGTCAGAAAAACAGGAGCTTAAAAAAAAAAAAATAAAAGTAATATAAAAACAAATAAAATATTAATATTAAATTTATTTTAAATGTGATAAAAAATAGAATAACATTTCTTAAAATGGAAAAAATAGAATCTTAGAAATATTATATTGTTAAATGTGGTGGAAAATGTTGTAAATTTTTATATGCTGAATATTTTTATTATTATCATTATTATTGTTGTTTTAAGTTTACTCTTAATAATTGTATAGTTATAAAATCCTTGAAGAGTTTTAAAGTAATTCTGAAAAAAAAAAAGTATCTGTAGGGTATGTCATGAATGAGTGGACTAAGATCCTTATCATTATTGTTTTTATTTCCCTAATTTGGCTAGTTTTCTTCCGTCTTATACATTGATCTAGATTCTCTCTCTCTCTCTCGCGAGATATATAGTGAGAGAGATATACATAGGTAAAACAATCCCATTGACTGGTAAGTAAGGGATGATTCTATTTGGGATCATCAAAATTTCACTGCATATCCATACTGTATACTCATGTAGGTGCAAACTTATAGATTCATACAAGGATTTTTATGAATCCCCAAGAGAGCACAATGTATAATAACTTATGAATTAATTATATACAGAGCAATATTTAGCACAAAGTTTGATGTAAATATGACATAGGAAGGATGTCCTTCCCACTGGATTGTACAGATACATACATAAATATATTTATAGTTATACGGTAGAATACATTTAATGTGCGATTGTTACCATTGGTTTTAAAGCAGCGTGTTAGCCACCTATCACTAAAACAATGCGCCCATAAAACCCATAATCGAGGACTTTATTTTTAATTCTCCAATGCTAGAAAAAAATATATATATATAATGAAGGAAAACCTTTTATATTTGCTTCATGTAATTACATAAAACAAATTAAGTTTTTCCTTCATTTATTCCCTATTTTGCTCTGTCCGTACACATACTGGTACTAGGCACATCGAGCTACGGTTAACCTGTAAAACTACAGTGGAAGCCCACATGGAATGATCCTTGGGTAATTCCATGTCAAATCATCCAGGCCATGTCACCCACCATACTTCAGTTCTGAGCAAAAAGGAAACTATCTTTTTGGTACAAATAATGTTTAATATATGTGAAATAATAATAGAAAAACATTTTTGTCATAGATGCAGTGCCACATCGGATCTTGCTAAAAAAAATCAGAAATCCTCAATAACTTAAAATTGGTTGATTTTAAGATGATAGCATCTTTGAATTCCTCAGGCAAAAATGCTTTTATAAACCAATTTTTAGGAGTAGGGAAGCTCTAGAACATCATTTTACAAACAAAAATAGATTACAAAAAGTCGCCATTTTTCGACATCCCACCAAATTTGGAGAGCTAAAGATTAAGATAATTCGGCCAATTCAAAAAATTGAAGCACAAATTTTGGAGATTGTCTAACGTTAACATAGTCCACACATGGAAAAAAATTCAGAAAAATTAAAGGAGGTGGGTGGGTGACTATTTTACTTTTTTCTGGATGATTTAACATGGAATTACCCACTTTTCACCAACTATCTATTATCTATTAATAATGGAGATTCACTTCCGGTTTTTGTCTGTAACAAAAACTACATCACTGCTTACGTTACATTACCCAAATCGTCATAACATACAATAAATACACTCAAAATTTGAATCACACAACATTAGACAGTCCTCATTGTTTTTTAAAACAAGTTTTAATAAATACATGACTGGTATTATATATCTATATAGTTTGTTTTATTTTAATACATATTTAAAGTTTACATTTCAAATTGTTTTATTTTTTAATCCTTTAATGAATTTGATGATTTTTACTCACTTAGGGTACAAACTCACTGACATTGAATTTTGTACTCCCACCTCTCAGGCAATATGTTTCAAAAATCTATTTTTACATCGCCCAGAGGGTGTTTTTTATTTTGCTAGTTATACTAAAGCTGAATGAATAAATTTTTGTCTCCTAAATGCTTTTTTAATGTTTAGTTTAATTACATGACATTTGCTCATATTTAGTTAAAATAGGAAGTAAAGAATAAAATAATTTCTTCTTGTTAATGGATTTCTTTTAAGATTTATCACAGAGATTTTTGCTCATATTAGAATAAAACTAAACAATTAGAAATCAATAATACCAAGCAAATATTTATTAAAATCAAATTTTTAATATCAATAAGCAAATTAGCTTCCTGTTCACACCATAAAACGCTATTTTGTTGTATATATAAATACAATTGCATATTATAAGTATGTAGATATGCCGAACAGTATTAATTATTTAAAACAATTTTATTAATAATTTATTGAAGTCAGTAAGTCTACTGTTGGTTTGAATAACAGCAGCTAACTAAGTACCCCTTAAGCAGTGTCCAAGACAGTTGGTATATATAGAAATCCAGAATGACCCATTCATGAATTTGGGTGATTTGGGTCATTCCATTCCTTGAGTTCTGATTGGCTGCTTGACTGCTTGATTTGAATGACATTGTGGAGTCTTATATATATCCTGTCATTTTGCAGTAGACTTTGTGACATTCGGGTTTGTATTTAAGTTACAACCGTTTGCCTTGTCTTCCTAGTTCGACGGTAATTGGAACTTTAATTATTCTTCATAATTGAGGTTTAAATAGAAATAAAATCATGGAAAATGTGACGTAAATAACAAAGGGAATTGTGATTTGAGTAGTGATATAGTTTCGGTTACAGACAAACTCACAATTTCCATTATAATATGATGCATTACAAGTGTTTCAGATTTTTAAATTATCTTCAAGCTCTTAGCTTAGAGTGTTCGTCGAGGAATCACAAGGTTCTTGGTTCGATGCCTGCCCTCCCAACTCAGCATATGAGTAGCATAGGGTATCTGTGCGGTAAAGTAAGGAGCTGATGGTAGGGGTGGCGCTCCACCTCAGATGCTAAAAATAATCTCTTTGGTCTAGCGCTAGTGAAAAGGGGATAGACTCTCTCACTGTTTGGCTAATACCGACATTAGGCCACCCCGACGACTTTACTTACTTGTATTCACAACCAATGTGTCATATTTGAAATTATGTTTTGCCTTTCTTTTGAATTTAAAAAAAAAAATTTTTATTTTTTATTTTTTTATTTCATCGCAGATTTTTTTCATCATCATCATCAAAGAATTTTAAAAAGTCAATTTATTGGAAATCTCTCTTGATAGATTAAGAAAAAACTGCTTAACTTTCTTTATTTTATTTTATTTTATTTTTTTATTATTGGGTTGTTTGAAATCGACTCTCTCCAGATGATTGAACTTAGAATCAATACCTCCCCCTTACACACACTCTTCTCCTGCCATTACCAAACAAAAGATTTCTGTGATGGTTTTTAAATCAAAAATTTTGTTTAAATTCTTATTTTGCTATTGTCTCATTGTTGAGTCTCGAATCAAACCTGTTAGTGATTTATTATTTACTACCCAGCATCGCCTGGGTAGAGGTGGAGGGGGAGGTAAAAGTAGTTTGACAGATCCATTATTGTTGGATCCTTACAGGATGCCCCATTAAAATCCCTACATACATCTTGTGTTGATCCAGACATTCTGGAAAGAAAAATTAATGTCTACTATTTAAAATATCAAATGCAAAAAAACATTCCAGGCTGTTATCATTTAAAATTCATTTTTAATTATCTTTACAAATATAACTCAAATCTTCATTAGATTTGCTCAAAAACCAAGATCTGTTGATAGTGAATGTGTATGTATATTTACTTTGTCATTAATTGTTTTATTTTCATACTTTCCTCCGGACATACACACACACCAACTGTCCTTTATATATGTATAGATTTATGAGGGTGAGTAAAAAAGTAATGCCATTTTGTTTAGGACAGGTATAATTACCAACACAGGAACATGTATCATACATCAAAATGAAGCTGGTCCTCTGTGGATTACATCTCTACTCCTCCACAGAGTCACCATTTCTCTCAATAGCAATGTTCCATGTATGAATGAGAGCATCTATCCTTGCCCCGTAAAATTCTGTTGACTATTTTTGAGCCACTTCCTCACTATAGATTTCACTTCCTCGTCACTGGAATAGTGTTTGTCTCTCAAACTCTCTTTCATGGGGCCGAAGAAATGATAGTCTGAAGGCACTAAATCTGGTGAGTATAAAGGATACGGTAAAGTTGTCCACCCGAATGAGGCAATTGTCTTCCTCATCCTGATGCTTGTGTCTGTTCGAGCATTGTCATGCAGAAGGAGCACATTGTCAATTGGGAAATTGGGTCTTATTCTTCGAATTCTTGCTCTGAGCCTTGTTAGGTCTCAATGTAGGCCTTAGTTTTATAAAAAAACGTCACATCAAATAAAGAAAATGGCATTGCTTTTTGACTGATCCTCATATTAATACACATGTTCCTTAAAAGTATGACTGTTACCATCTTGCAACACCCTCTGGTTAAAAATGAGACTGTCCAAATCATCCAAGATTAATATAAATGTAAATCCTGATTATCTGGTGTTGCTTATCTGCCAAATTTTTATTTATGAATGTGGTCACCTCAGCTAAATAATGGCCCATTCCGTTTTTATTATAAAGAGAGAAAGGGAGAAAAAGGAAATGCTACACAATGTAGGTGTTACTTTTTGACTCACCCTCGTATTTCAGGCCAGTTTAGCTTGGTCGAAAGAGCACCCACCTAGGAATTGCAAGGTTCTTGGTTCAATACCAGTCCCTGCCAACTCAGGGCATGAGTAACACAGATTGGGTAATCTGAATCGTGTCAATAAAGTGGGGGAGCTGACGGTAGGTGTGGAGCTCCACTTGAGCAAAAGTAATCTCCCTGGTCAAGTGCTAGGGAAAAGGGGATAGACTCGCTCACTGTCCTGCTGATACTGACAATAGTCTACTCTGCTAAGTTTACTTTATTTGCATAGTACCCAGTGGTGTAGCTAGAGTGTGTACTGCCTGTGGTAGCCCTTGAGTTTGTCACCCAACCCCTCTGTTACCAAACGGGCCACCTCAGGGGCAGACCCCCTCCTTTCCAAGTGTCTTGAACTGATGATATTATGATCTCTGCTATCATAAACACCTGGCAGTGAGATCTACACTTGGAACATTTTTTTTTTTCATCATACATGTGATAGCATGTGCTATACCCTACCCTTATCAGCCGCCAACAAGGAATGATAACACAGTTTCAGTAGCTCAAGAAGATATTTGTAAGTGTATGTTGTGTGTTTGTATATATCTACATTAAGGTATCATGGACATGATGTTTATAGTGTTTGGTTACTGACAGTTTGTTGCCTATGAGATCTTCAGACTATCAAATCCAAATAATTTATTTACATACATATATACTAGCAGAGATGCTGATAGGTGCGCATCCTGCATCCCTGATGCACAAAATTCTAAAAGGACGCAGTAAAATTGTATCCGTGCGTCCCAGTGTGTTTTTTTTTTCTTTCCTTACCATTTCAAATTAACTGTGAATACATTTCAATAGTTTCTTAGAAATGAATTACCCAGAATAGGTTACAAGGAAGGGGTTAGATGACTTTATTTGTTTCCCCAGATCATAAATAAAAACCCTACAATCTATTAAGAAACTTTAGTTGAGACCCATAAATTTTCCCAGGGACGCTTTCAAAGAAAATATGTGCGTCCCAAGACGCACTAAATCAAAAAGCTGTCAGCATCACTGTGCCAGGTTGGTGTCTGACACACATTATTTCACCTTGTAGGTGAATAGGTTGCTTTTTAGCTGTGATTGGCACATAATCTAGGATATGGATGACCCTGAAAATAAAAACCTTGGGGTGGCGGGTTTACAGCATATTTTTCACCAACTTGCCGCTGGCATTAACTCAGAAAGGTTGGCTGATTCTCACACACATTTTGGATTGGTTGGTTGGTTGGTTTTTATGGCATGTCAACCCTTACTGGGTTATTTTATGCCGTAGATGTTTTGTTTTATTCATTCTTGATGGAAATCAATTTTTTAAATTTTTAACTCAATTTTTTTTTAAACACATTTTTTAAAACTCACTTTCTTCTATTTAACCCAGAAATGGGACCCTAACAGGTACTACTACTCTAGGTCAGAGTGGACCTGGGAGTAATAGTGATAATGTGGTAGTCTACATTCCCCACAGCTCCAGAATTGGAACTTCACTATCAGATAGTTTAATGTCATACCCATAACATTAAGACCCTCAGCCACTGCCTTCTAGCACATATATTATTAAAATGTTTAGGGCTTGCCATAAGAGTAATAGTTAGGACAATCCTATAGGTGCTAGAGCTTGACGTGACCAGCCAATTGATCTTAAGGGGCCTCTCCAACTGCCCGTCTAGCCTAAGTAAGGGCCAGAGTGTTATATGTCATGGACTGCTTAGCCATCACACATCCTTAAGCATCACAGGTTGTCACCATCAACACACTATGCCCAACAGGTGGCTCCATCCTTAAGCATCACAGGTTGTCACCTATGCCCACAGGCTCCATCCTTAAGCATCACCTATGCCCAACAGGTGGCTCCATCCTTAAGCATCACAGGTTGTCACCTATGCCCAACAGGTGGCTCCATCCTTAAGCATCACAGGTTGTCACCTATGCCCAACAGGTGGCTCCATCCTTAAGCATCACAGGTTGTCACCTATGCCCAACAGGTGCTCCATCCTTAAGCATCACAGGTTGTCACCTATGCCCAACAGGTGGCTCCATCCTTAAGCATCACAGGTTGTCACCTATCCATCCTTAAGCATCACAGGTTGTCACCTATGCCAACAGGTGGCTCCATCCTTAAGCATCACAGGTTGTCACCTATGCCCAACAGGTGGCTCCATCCTTAAGCATCACAGGTTGTCACCTATGCCCAACAGGTGGCTCCATCCTTAAGCATCACACAGGTTGTCACCTATGCCCAACAGGTGCTCCATCCGCATCACAGGTTGTCACCTATGCCCAACAGGTGGCATCCTTAAGCATCACAGGTTGTCACCTATGCCCAACATCACAGGTTGTCACCTATGCCCAACAGTGGCTCCATCCTTAAGCATCACAGGTTGTCACCTATGCCCAACAGGTGGCTCCATCCTTAAGCATCACATCAACAGGTGCTGCCCAACAAACAGGTGGCTCCATTGGGGTGGGGATCTTAACCCTCTACACAGCTGACAGGATTGCATCTTGCATTGTGTGTCAATAGGATGATGATTTTCAAATGAGAGTTTAAGATTTCTGTGTATTTTTGGAATTTGAAAATTTATATATAAAAGTGATTCTTTATAGAAAAAAACATTGGGTTATTTCCTATAAGTCTAACATAAACAAAGGGGAACCACTCTTGACTGATAAATTATTTATTTCATTTATTAATCTACTAGGAAAAAAGAAGACAGGGGTTAGGGTTTAGGGTGAGTTTAATGGGGAAATAAATAAATAATTTATCAGTCAAGAGTGGTTCCCCTTTGATCATGTTAGACTTATAGGAAATAACCAAAAATTATTTTAATCTATGAATATGTGGGGGAGTTCCTATGGTGTGATGGTTAACGATTTCTTCATCCCATAAACAATCCTGATGAAGGTTTAAATAATCTGAAACGATTAAGCGTCGATAAATAAATTCACCTTATATTTTTGGAACACTTTGTTTTTCAAATTTCTTCATTCATTATATATATATATATATATATAAAGATAATCTAATGAGTCAGACGAACCTACTATTAGTAGGTTCGTCTGACTCATTAGATTATCTTTATTACTTGGCTCTACTTAGGTATCGAGCACTTTTTACATATTAGCTTCTCCTAGCGGTTATATGACTATATATATATCTTATATACATATATATGCATATAAATTGTTTTTTCTTTTGGCCAAATACTGTACCAATAGATTATTTTTTGTTGGTACGAATATCTTGGTACTTTCTTTTTTTCAAAAATTTTTTTCTTCCTGGTTGATGTTCGATAGTATATTTTTACAATCAAACTTTCTGCTGGGTTTTTTCTCTCCATTAGGATCTACCAACACACTTGGTATATTAAATTATATATATATATATATAAAGACCCTTAATTGTATATAAAAAAACTCTTTGAAAATGCATATATTTTTATAAAAAGACTCTTAAAAGGCTCTATTAATATCAACTGATTTAAGGTCATTACTCTGTTATTTCCAGCAACAAAAAAATGACTATTTTTTTTTTGATTGCTACTATAAAATAACCTGTTATTTAACCACTTAATCAGCTTTAGAAATCAAAACTCTTGACATGTCGATTCTATACAACCTTGAACTTAAATATATCAATGCCATTTTTTTATCTCTTTTTGTAGGAGAGTTGTTACTTAAATATTCATTAATGCTCACATTCTGTTCATAGAAAAAAGACTAAAAAATAATTCAATAAATACAGGGTTATTTTTCAATACATTTTACATGTAGACTTTTCAAAATATTTTACTCGAGATTTAGATTATCTTTTTAGTTTTTACATGTACATGGGACAGTGGTTAAGCTCAGTTGGAGGAAGTAAAATTGGCAAACTGGGTTCAAATCCAGGATGAGTCTGTTTGTATTTCACTTTTTGTTTACTCACCAGCTTTGTGTAAATAAATAGAAGGATCACTGTCAGTTTCTCATATATATATATATATATATATATATATATTATTATTATTATTATTTATATTTTTGCTTGAAGGCAATTACGATGCGTATATCATATAAAATTCGATAATTATTGAAAATAATCATGACAAGCGAACTTGGCAAATAACGTGTGCCACGTAGAACATCGTACAGCTGTTTCAACTTTATTAATCTCATCAGCGATGTATACTGATGAGACTTAATAAAGTTGAAACAGCTGTACGATGTTCTACGTGGCACATGTTATTTGCCAAATTCGCTTGTCATGATTATTTTCAATAATT
>CM042164.1:38041102-38130748 GCA_023376005.1 Doryteuthis pealeii
ATCATTGTACCTTATCTACTACTCTGTAGTATGATAATTTAATTATTACAATGTTTGATATGTTTACTTAAGAGCTATTACAATAGTTCAATATGTAAAAAAAGTAAAATAATCTTTTTTTCTTTTTTTTTTTTCTTTTTTTTTTTTTTTTTTTTTCTTTTTTTTTCTTTTTTTTCATTTTTTTTAAGCAAACAATATGAAAGATCTGTTTGAAAATGTCAACATGGAGGATATTTTGTCTTTTTTGAGGGAAATAAAATTATACCATAGAATATAGACATGAAACAAATCAAAACCATACAACATAATCCCCAATAATGCTAACACATTGTTAAAAGCAATTACTAAAAAGTATAAATATAAATACACAATATGTATAACTTCCAAACCGTTAGGCATGACATAACCCCGGATAGGTTGACATGCCATTAAAATCAATAAACAAACAAACAAACATCTTTTTTTTTTCTTTCTCTCCTTCTTTTCACCTTTTCATTATATTCGATTGAAACCCATTAGCGTTATCACTTTCATGTGCTCATCCTCTCTCTTTCTTTCTTTCTTTATTTTTTTCTGTGTAGCATTTTTTTTCTTCCCTTTCTTTCTTATATTTTTTTCTGTGTAGCATTTCCTTTTTCTTTCCTTTCTTTCTTTATAATAAAAACGGAATGGTCCATTATTTAGCTGAGGTGATCACACTCATAAATAAAAATTCTGCAGATAAGCAACACCAGATAATCAGGATTTACATTTTTGCATTTCATCTTGGATGATTTGGACAGTCTCATTTTTAACCAGAGGGTGTTGCAAGATGATAACAGTCATACTTTTAAGGAACATGAATATCGATGAGGATGAGTCAAAAAGTAATGCCATTTTCTTTATTTGATGTGACGTTTTTTTATAAGACTAAGGCCTACATTGAGACCCTAACGAGGCTCAGAGCAAAAATCCGAAGAGTAAAACACAACCTGCCAATCGACAATGTCCTCTTTCTGCATGACAATGTTCGACCATGCACGAGTATCAGGACAAGGGAGAAAATCACCTCATTCGGGTGGACAACTTTACCACATCCTCTATACTCACTAGATTTAGTACCTTCAGACTATCATCTCTTCGGCTCCATGAAAGAGGGTTTGAGAGGCAAACATTATTCCAGTGATGAGGAAGTGAAATCTATAGTGAAGAAGTGGCTCAAAGAACAGTCAACAGAAGTTTACGGGGCAGGGTTATATGTTCTCATTCAAAGATGGAACATTGCTATTGAGAGAAATGGTGACTGTGTGGAGAAGTAGGGATGTGATCCGCAGAGGACAGACTTGATTCTGATGTATGATACATGTTCCTGTGTTGGTAATTATACCTATCCTAAACAAAATGGCATTACTTACTTTTTGACTCTATATATATATATAGATAAGATCAGCCATATTGTGAAGCGTTATGGAAAGGAGGCGCCCTGTTTTTGGTAACAAATTCTCCTTTGCAGAAATTTGAATTAACGTTAATTAGAGGTGTATTGAATAGGAAGATTCATAAGAAGGGTGTGGCTAATCAGGGAGTTCTTGAATTGATATTGTCGATTATTTTTTATTCATTTATTTATTAAGATGAAATTCTGGCTTTTTTGTATTCAAAATGAATAGATATAATTGTAGATGATTTACTAATGATGGGCCAGGTTAGCTCAGTCGGTAGAGCGTTCGGTTAGAAACCACAAGGTTCCTAGTACGATACCGGTCCTCGCCAACTCAGCGTTATGAGTAACACAGGGATCTGTGCGGTAAAGTAAAGAACTGATGGTAGGTGTAGTGCTCCATCTCAGATGCAAAAACAATCTCTTTGGTCTAGCACTAGTAAAAAGGGGATAGACTCCCTTGCTGATTGGCTGATACCGACATTAGGCAGCCCCGACGACTTTACTTTTATTACTTAACTAATAGAAACTAGCAAGCATATACGCTCCCCGTCGGGCGTAAGTATTTAAGTTTTTATACAATGAAACCTATTCATCAGTGGTTTCCGGCTGAATCAATGAGATGGAAAGACGAAAAAGATAGATTGTTAGATATATATATATATATATATATATAAGAGAGAGGGGGGTACAGTGAGAGAGAAAGAAAGATTGATTGATTGATTGATAGATATATATATATATAGAGAGAGAGAGTAATAGTGAGAGATGGAAGGGAAGATAGTAGGCGTTTGGCACTGTTCAAATTGCTGTAGTGGGTCAGGTTTACTTTAAATTAGAAAGACTAACGAAATTAAATAAAAACACATATGAAAAGATTATTGTATTGGCATTTCAGTCTCAGAAGACTATAATAAAGTTTTTGTGCCCCTGAAGTTACAGTGCCTCCTGTGACTGTGAAGTCCGATGTTTGAAAAACATTCTTGACCACAGATGTCGCATTTGAAGGCTGTCCCCGAATGTTGATGTGCTGCTTTGTGGCCGCTGCTTTCTTCTATACCTCTTAGCTTCATGGTGTTGTGTCAGGGTGACTTCTGACATGAACAGTCCTCTATGGAGATTATGCCACCACCGAGGGCGGTCCTAAGCCAAATTTCCCAGCTGGAAGGGGCAATGCCAAAGCACCTGAGATCATTCTTGCAGACATCCTTGAATCGCAGCTGGGGGTGACCAATCTTTCTTTTACCAGATGCAAGCTCTGCATAAAGAAGGGCTTTCGGATTCTCTATCATCCATCCGACGTACAGGACCCAGCCATCAGAGACAATGTTGCCTCAGTAGAGAACACAAGCTGGGGAGTTGAGCTCTCTCTAGAACTGCTGTATAGGTGATCCTATCCTTCCAGGTGATGCCCAGTATACTCTAAGGCAGCGAAGGTAGAAGTTATTTAGCCACCGCTCTTGGTGGGAGTATAAGGTCCATGTTTCCCTTCCATACATGAGGGTGCTGATAACACATGTCCTATACACTTGTACCTTTGTACGGATAGTGAGCTTGCTGTTGTTCCAGATTACACTTATTTTAATTATATTGAATATTAATGGAGGCACATGGAATAATGGTTAGAGTGATAGAAAATGGACTTGTTGACGCGAGTTCAAATCCTGGACAAAGCTGTTTGCATTTCACATAGCGCATGCATCCCTTGGGAAAGGTATGCATCCAATTATTCTCCCTCCAGCTACGGGTAAATTGTAGGGCAGACTGGCTCCTTAACCTTGGTTCAGTAACCATTCTAGGAGAAGGAAAACTCTGAATTCAAACCAGTTAAACTCTGTTTATAAATTGACCTTGTGTCACATCCTGCTCCTGCAGAGGGGTTGGTAAATATGTATTTAAATTATATTTTAATTGGTTTCTATATAAAATCATTCATAGGATTGATTTTAATACATTGGAGAATGAAACAATAGTATTAGAGATAAATAACACCAAGTAATTATTTATTAAACCCAGTTTTGTTAAAACGAGTAGGCAAATTAATCACACCATATATTATGTAAACCTTTATTTGTTAGTGATATATAAAACACATTGCAGGATTTTAAATGCACTAATAACATGGGTTGTTTTGAGGCAAATATAACTCAGATTTTCATAGTAGATATTGTTAATAAATAAGATTTATTATTCTATATATTAATGATTTTGAGTACAAATTAAATACTCATTGGTAAACTATTGCAATTCCTGAGGGTATTGTGATGCAAGCAGTGACATAGTTTAGGTTACAGAGAGACACTGAATCATCATTATAATAAGATGAATGCAATACACACAGACAACACAAAGGTATGTGTTTATATACAAGGGTCATTCAATAAAAAAGGTGAAATATTGCCTAAGGAGTTGGCAATAGGAAGCACTGTTTACTGTTGTACCTTTTCCAAGAAAATCAATAATGATGGGTCCTTTCATATCCCAGAAGAGGGTCATTCAATGAATAAGGTGAATTTGGGGATAGTTGACAATAGGAGGCACCTTTTTCAAGGAAATCAATAGTGATAGGTCGTTTCTTTACTAACTGCTGCACTCGGTACCTTTTCATTACTGCCGAATCAGTGTGTTTTCCTTCGTTCCAAGCCTGGTCAGCTGGGGCTATAGAATACACCGACTGCACCTCTGCAGAGGGGTAAGACCCTCCCCCCAAGGGACTACCTGTTGGCCATGGGTGGCGACCCATGATGCTTAAGGATGGAATCCTGGTGGATATGCAGTCCATGACATGCAACCCTCCACTTAGGCTAGATGGGCGGTCAGAGAGGCCTCCTCCAAATAATCAACTGGTCAGGTCAAGCCCTAGCACCTATATGATTGTTCCAACACTATTGCCCTTATGGCCAGCCCCAACCCTTTTTATCATATATTTGCTATAAAGCAGTGGCTGAGGATCTTAATATCCTGGGTATGACGTTAAACTCTATCTGATGGTGAAGTTCCAATTCTGGAGAATGTGGAGTACCCCTTCATCCCCATTACTTCCAGATCCACTCTGACCCGGAGTGGTACTACCTGTTAGGATCTCATCTATGGGTTAAATAGAAAAAAATGAGTTTAAAAAAATGTTTACGAGTACCCATCAAGAATTAATAAAAACAAAAGCATCTTTGGCATAAAACAACTCAATGGGTTGACATGCCATAAAACCCAACCAAGCAACACATCTCTCAAGGCCATAGTTCAGAGGTGTCCCAAATGCCAGTCCTTAGATCTGACCCCCAGTTCATTGGTGGAGAGGAAAACTAGTCCATGGTCAAGGCTGGGGATAGACATTACCCATTATGGCCACTGGCATTATCTAACCTTGATTGACTATCAACCAATACTACTCTGTTTGATGATTCTTAGTTTGGTTTAATGGTTAGCAAGCTAGTTACGCAGATCCATTCTCACAGAATTCGATCCTCACTGGATGCCCCTTACTTGTGACCTGGTGTCACATTCTACCTGTGGTGAATAGGTTGGGTAAATATGGGTGTCAAATCATGGTGTAATGATTAGCAGAGTTTTGCTGATCCATTACTACTGAATAGAGAGTTTGATCCTTACTGGAAGCCCCATTCTTGTGACCTTGTGGCGAAATGGTTGGGTAAATACTTACAGTATTTGAGCTAAAGGAGATCGTGACAAAGCAGCTGATGGTGATCCCAAATGTGGACTTTGCAGACTGTTTTAAAAAATGGAATGGATACCGGGGTAAAAGTGTTAGATGTCACTGCCCTAGGTAGGCTTCTTTTCTTTTTTCATTTTTTTTTTTCATTTTTTTCTTTTTTTTTTTTTCATTTTTTTTTTTTTTTTTTTCCATTTTCTTTTTTCATTCTTTGAATAAAAAGAAAAGAATGAAAAAGTAAAAGAAAAAATGAAAAAAAATTTTTTCTTTTGCTTTTTCTTTTGCTTTTTCATTTTTTTACAACTTTTTCATTCTTTCTTTTCTTCATTTCATTTTTTTTTCTTTTCATTTTTTTTCTTTTCATTTTTTTTTTTTTTTTTCTATAGAAGGAAAATGCCTGGATCCTTTCCAAATAGATATTATGTAGATGTTGCCTTTCCTTCTCTGTGGTTGTTCTGTAATTTCAGTGACAAATTACATGTTGAATGAGGTTCACTGATTCATAAGATATCATTAGTGCTCATTGTTTAAGCAGACAAGAATTACTTGGGGCAGGAGGACCACCCCACCTCCTCTAAACAAAACAAAGTTACCATTACATAGAGTGGAAGCAACAATCAGTTTATATGGAAACCAAAACCATTCAAGACAAAAGTTTTATTCTGCCTAAAAATTCTTATTCTTAGTTTAGTTATTTTACTAAAAGACAAACTCATTGCTTTATGCTTAAATAATAAATGTTTAGTCGATTGTTTATATAAATATTGATATCACCAAATGTTTACAGAAAGAGAGTCAGAAAAAGACAGAGAGAGAGAGAGAGAGAGTGTCTCACTCTTTCTATGAGAGAGAGATGCAGAAATAAAGAGTGAAAGAATGGGAGTGTTTCTTTCTGTCTTTATGCATCTTTCTCTCTCACGTCCTCCCTTCCTTCTCTCTCTCTCTCTCACAGAAAGAGTGAGATAGTGAGAGGCCCTTTCTCTCGCTCCCTCTTTCTCTATCTCTCACACACACGTTTGCTCTTTCTCTTATTCCTGTCTATTTAAATCTTTTCTCTCTCTCTCTCATGCTCATTCCTCTCTTTTGTCTACACTTTTCTCTAAGTCTCTCCCAATCTCCCTCTCTTGTTCTTTCTGTTTCTCTGTATATCATTATCTTACTCAGTCTCTCTCTCTCTCTCAATCAGACTCTCTCTCTCTCTGAACATTTGGTGATATCAATATTTATATAAACACATGACTAAATATCCAATGTTCTGAGAGAGAGAGAGTCAGAGAAAGAGCCTCTCACTATCTTAGACTTTCTGTATGAGAGAGAGGAGAGAAAGAGAGATGCATAGAGAAAATAACATGATTGAGAGAGGGAAAAATAGAATGTGTGTATATCTATCTTAATGTGAAGGTGGATGGTGTAATGTTTATCATTATATTAGAGAGAGATACATACATACATATATATATATATATATATATATATATATATATATATATATATATATATTTATGGACTCTCTCGTCGATTTTTGACGCATGAGGGTTCACACACACAATGAACACCCACACAGTGATTTGTTTATAGTGGTGAAGGCTTGTGTTGGACCATCCACACTTTTTGGCACAGTCGATAGGAAAGAATTGGTGCATCAAGGGTTGCCACAAACCCAATCAATGACCGACCTCAGGAATTTTGAATTCAGAGTTATCCCTCTCCTAGACTGGTTACCTACCCAAGGCTGAAAGGCCCAGTCTGCCCTACTATTTAACCCATAGCTGGAGGGAGAATATATGGATTCATACCTTTCCCAAGGGTATTAGCGCAATGTGAAATGCCAACAGCTTCGTCTAGGAATTGAACTTGAATCGACGAGTCCATTTTCCACGACTCTAACCACTAGCCCACGTGCCTCCATATATATATATTTCACATGCAGGTACATCCATAAGTTTGCAGCTAAAAGATTGCATTTTTCTTTTGCACAACAAATATTTGATTTTCAACATGATCTCCTTCATTGTCAATGCACATAATTCAGTGTAGAAATCTTGATGACAAAGATCCAACATTATCTAGTGAAAATTTCAGCTCGGAATTTAGGTAATATCAGTGTGTGAGAGGCTATGGACTTATTGATACACCTTTATATTACATATTCATCTCTACGCACAGATATACACATTTATTTTTTATGTATATGTCAATTTTATTAATAATGGAGATTCGGTATCTATTTGTATGTAACCAAAACTACTTCACTGCTTAGGTCACTACCCAAAATCGTCAATACATAGAATAAAGAACAACCTTGTTAGATTTAATTTGAATTTAACTGTGAGAATCTTGATTTTATTAGAAAGTAAACATTTATTTGAATTTTGACAGGAAAACTATTTTTTGTGTTTTTATTAAAAAATATATATCTTTTACAGAAAGAGTAAGATAGTGAGAGGCCCTTTCTCTCTCGCTCTATCTTTCTCTTTCTCTCTATCTTTTCTTTCTCTCTCGCTCACGTTTGCTCTTTCTCTTATTCCTGTCTATTTAAATCTTCTCTCTCTCTCTCTCTCTCTCTCTCTCTCTCTCTCTCTCTCTCTCTCTTTTGTCTACACTTTTCTCTAAGTCTCTCCCAATCTCCCTCTCTTGTTCTTTCTGTTTCTCTGTATATCATTATCTTACTCAGTCTCTCTCTCTCATTATCTTACTCGGACTCTCTCTCTCTCTCTCTCTCTCTGAACATTTTGTGATATCAATATTTAAAAATTGATTTTTACACTGCCCAGAGGGTGGGGTTTCTTTTGCTAGTTTAATCAATTGCATTTTGTCCTTGAACGTTTTAAACTGTTTATTTTCTTGAGACTAATTTTTTCTTTTTTTTAATCTTTTTCAGGTAAGTTCAAAGCCACATCTGTTGGTAAGAATTAATAATCTATTTATTAAATATTATTTTATTTTGCTTTTTTATTGAGAAAATCAACATCATACTCACCTTCACAGGAAGGCTATGACTAGTATTCAGTCACCAGACAACAAAAAAATACAAAGTAACTGAAACACTGTAAAAAAAAAAACTGCTGAACACAGTCAAGTGTTGAGTATATATGGATAAAAATATCTACACTAGAAAAACGAAAATCATTGGCCAGTGCATTCCTATAGTAAAAATCATTGGCCAATGGATTCCTATAGTAAAAATCATTGGCTATTGAATATCTATAGTAAACATCATTGGCCAATATATTCCTATAATAAAAAGTATTGGCCAATGCCTTTCTATAGTAAAAATGATTGGCCAATACATTCCTATAGTAAAAATGATTGGCCAATACATTCCTATAGTAAAAATGATTGACCAATACATTCCTATAGTAAAAATGATTGACCAATACATTCCTATAGTAAAAATCATTGACCAATGCATTTCTATAGTAAAAATCATTGACCAATGCATTTCTATAGTAAAAATCATTGACCAATGCATTTCTATAGTAAAAATCATTGACCAATGCATTTCTATAGGTAAAAATCATTGGCTATTGAATATCTATAGTAAACATCATTGGCCAATGTATTTCTATAATAAAAAGTATTGGCCAATGCCTTTCTATAGTAAAAGTCATTGAATCCTGGGAATGGACTTGGCCAAGATATAATAATATATATTATATATATATGTATATATATGTAAAATGAAACTGGAAGTGAATCCGACGGTATGTTGAAAAAATAAATAAAGGAAAGAAAATATAGAATGGATAAAATAGGATATTTTATCAATTTTACTTACACGTGTTTCGGTCAGGAGTTTATCCATGTGTACATTATTCAATATTTATTATTTTTAAATAACCAAATGAAATTTTCTATTATTATTATTTCATTTCATTTGGTTATTTAAAAATAATAATTTTCTATTATTATTATTTCATTTCATTTGGTTATTTAAAAATAATGATAGTTTGAATAATGTACACTTGGATAAACTCCTAACTGAAACACGTGTAAGTAAAATTGATTAAAATATCCTATTTTATCCATTCTATACTTTCTTTCCTTTATTTATTTTTTCAACATATATATATATATATATATATATATATATATAATATAATATTAGATTGAATAGTCCAACCTGTTATTCAAACCACCTATCAAGTCTGGATTCTTAGAGATTCAACCGCAACAGCTGAATACCGGTAACTCAATACAAATCTCTACAAAAAGGAGACTATTACTTTTTCCTTTGGTATTTAAAAAAAAAAATTTTGACATCCTTTGTGAAAAGGGTGGGAATTTATTTGTATATAAAAAAAAAATATCCTTTTTGTTTGTTTGTTTTTTTTTAAACATTTGACAAGTTTTCAGCTGCAAAATATTTCTTGCACATTGTCACATCTTATTTATCATTGATAAAAATCTGTGGTCAATTGTGGTGAGTATGGGGGAAAAATATTGTTTTGCAGCTGAAAGCCCACTTAATTGGAATACTCCTCAAAGTATGTAAGGTTACACAAAATTCCACCCACGTGTATAAGTAAAAATATACAAAATGAACATCATTAATAAAAATCCCTAGTCAATTGTGGTGACTATTCAAAAAAATAAAATTATTTTGTAGGTGAAAACCCACTCGATATATATATATATATATATATATATATATATATATATAAATTCCACTCGAAAACCCACTCAATATATATATATATATATATATAATATATATATATATATAAATTCCAGCTATAAAATTGAACGTTTTGTCTGTACCACTTTCGTCTTATAACAGTCCACTCATACTGTCTCTCTATCATACACATCTCGCTCTTGATGAAGACCACTTCAATAAAGGGTCGAAACAGATTTCTGTCAGCAAATTTTAACATCATGTGTTTGTTTTTTCTAAAATATTTATTTCACACTGTCGGATTAAGTTCCATTCATTTTTCATATATATATATATATATATATATATATGTGTGTGTGTGTGTGTGTGTGTGTGTGAAGAAAAAGTGGAAATGAATCCGACAGAATGTGATATTATGAAAAATTGAAAACACAAATTCATAAATAATGTTTATTTCGCCTACGCTGCAGTATTTCGATTTGTTTCAATAGATCTTCATCAGGGCTTTCGTTAATTTGAGGAAAAAATGAATGTATCACAGAAAATAAGAAATCTGCAAGACTCGTTTGTTTTGTCGGTCAGGCTATTTAAAGATTGTTGAAATGAAACACATAGCGTTCTTGGAATGTTTAAAACCATAGACAAAACGCTAAGATGGTTACCATGGATATTTGAAAAATGTAAACAAAGCTTTGAACAGATGATAGATTCGTGTGTGTGTGTAATATAATATTATATATATTGGGAGATTATGTGCTTAATTGAAGTCATACCTAATTTGATAATTAATTAGTTATAATTAAATGAATTAGGCGTGCATATCTGTTTAAATGTAAGGCGTAAACAAATCAAGAAAAAGTCAATCTCTGTATGTACATTTCAGCCTATTAGGCCTCATCAGCAGAGCTATAGACAGGACTGTGATTTGAACGCTACCTTTCAGGCGGTCTAACCATTACACTAGCTGGCTTTTTCCAGATTTCTCGTTTATTTTAAACTGATATATATATATATATCGCACTTTTTTTTTTTCGTTGACTTACAGCACAACATATATATATATATATATATATATATATATATAGTTTTTTTCCGTAGTTAGGGTCTTTCCATGTGTGGTTTAACCAAGCTGATGCAGGTAGACCATAAGGAGAGCTCAATGTACCTAATACCAGTGAGTAGAAGGACAGAGCAAGATATTTAGTAAATGAAGAAAAACTCTAAACTTGCTTCAAATTACTTGAAATAAATTATTGTAATGAAGCAAGTTTAGAGTTTTTCTTCATTTACTATATATATTAATATATATATATATATATATATGGTTACATGAAAGTATATGAGGTGAGGGATTTTCTATTGTTCGATTTTTTTTTTTTTTTTTTTTTTTTTTTTTTTTTTAATTCGTTCATTGTAAATTGGAGAATATTCATCTCGGACTTTGCCAACTGAATTGAAAATCCTGTTTATCCACAAACTATAAATAGCATTTTCATCAAGCGATATTAAATCATAATATTTTGATGCTGGGAACATGGATAATTGCTTCTGCTATTTTATTTCTTTTTTTTTTTTTTCTTTTTTTTTTTTTTTCTTATATAAGATCGTTAATGATAAAAGTTTGTACCTGAAAACTCTGTCCAGCCAGTCGAGACTTTTTATTCTTTATTTTTTTTTATATTTTCGATTGAAGGTCATGTTGACATATTATCACAACTAGATAATGAGAAACAACATGGAAAGAAAAAAAAACAAACTTTCCTCTCCGTCCAATTACTCTGCAAACCTATTATCAAGCAAAATTGCTTATTCTTATATATACATACATACATACATACATACATATATATATATATATATATATGCATGCACATACACTGTGGTCGAGAATGTTTTTCAAACATTAGACTTCACAGTCACAGGAGGCACTGTAACTTCAGGAGCTCAAAAACTATATTATAGTCTTCCGAGACGAAAATGCCAATACACACACACACACATATATATATATATATATATATATATAAGGCATGTCAAAAAAGTATCAATATTTTTTGTACTTTTTGACACACCCTGTATTCTGAAAAAAAAATAACATTCTTTTTCAGAATACAATGTGTGTCAAGATGTACATAAAATCTCGATACTTTTTTGACATTTGTTGTGTGTGTTTGTGTGTATATGGTGATTGCCGCTTCTTGACAGAATAAGGCCATTTCTACAAGTAGTCCAGATGTGAGCAGTTGTGAGCACGCAGATGGCCCACGGATCCAGCTTGTTTTTTATGTACCCCATCACACATATGAAATCCTCGACATACAGGCGCTGCCACACAGGTCAGACTTCAATGTAGGAAATGTTTCCATGGTGTCCGTCATGTGTCGCTTCAGAATGGAGGGCTCAAGTCACCTTACCTCAAACTTCTTACAGCTATCATCGGCCTGTCTTTCCATGAGGATGTGTATCCAGACCTCCTGTCAATTGGACCTTATAGCTGGAGCTGATTTCCGCAAGAGCATCGGTGTCTGTCCCTTATCGAGATACTTCCCTGTCACGATGCAAGTATGTAGTTTGGGTTTTCTCAATCTCAAGATCGGGAGGTGTCCAGACATTCCAGATGGCTATTCTTAGCCTTGTTTTGTGTTGTAGTATTTTCTAGTTTTCACCCAGCTAATGTGGACAGCCGTCGAAATGTTGGTTTCTGGCCAGCTTGATAGGTGAACCGGCATTTGTTTAGGTCACTTTTTCTAGACACTTCCCAAATGGCAGGGTGAACAGTGTTAACCGGGGCTGCTCATTTACCCACAACCTCGCCGAGGCTCGTTGCTGTTCGATCAGCAAAGCTGTGACGTTAAGTGTGCCACGAATCACGCCGTATGTATGTAGATTCACATTTGCATGCTTCCATCCCGTCAGGCCTGCATACCACACCATTCCTACATCACTCGGGGACTTGTAGAAATATCTGCACGTTTTTGTTTTACATGTTGCGCGCTTGTGCGACACGCACCGCATGCTCTCCTTCCCTAAAGTCAAGTATCAGTGACAAGCCGAGGCAAGATGACTGGGAGACTTTGGGGAACGCAGGTGGATGATCTGATGAGATCTACGGGTCCACCACACCGAAAAAAAAAAAAAAAAAAAAAAAAGGACTAAGTTTTAACTTAGTATAAGTCCACATGTACCATTTTAGATTATCAAAAAGCAAAATCGGTAAGTTAGTTCAAATTAATGCTTTTCAAAGACACCTGCGTGACTCGCCGATTTGAATGAAATAATATTTCAGAAATAAATTGCTTATTTAAACAAAATAAAAATAAGACAAAGTTTGTTAGCAGTAAAACAATATGTAAAAAGAAATAAACATGTGTTAATTAATATGCATTTCTATTCTTTAAAAAAATACTACTTATCTGGGCCACTTTTAACTCTTCGAGCCGACTTAACATTTGACAAAAGTCAGGGTGTCTTTCTGGGACTTTCTACTTTCTTTCTATTAGGCAGGGGATGGGGGGGGGGCTTTTAGCCGACGTGACTAGCCGGTTTGAAGGAAATAATATTTCAGAAATAAATTGCTTATTTAAACAAAATAAAAATAAGACAAAGTTTGTTAGCAGTAAAACAATATGTAAAAAGAAATAAACATGTGTTATATATATATACACCAAACCTCTACATGAGCAGAATGTGACAAGATCAGTTTTGACAACAGTTTTGAATTAAAATTTTTCCTTCTCCTAGACTGGTTGCTGAAACAAGGTTAAAGAGCCCAGTATGCTCTACTATTTACCCATAGCTGGAGGGAGAATAGTCTGATGCATACCTTTCCCAAGGGCATTAATGCTATGTGAAATGCAATCAGCCTTGTCCAGGATTTGAACTCTTGTCTATTTCCTAAAATAGACAACCATTACACCATGCGCCTCCATAGACCTGTTCTGTGATATTTGCATATATTCCTGACCACAGACAATCCCTTTCTTTCTGATTTTAATGTATCTTGTTATATTATTATAATGGAGATTTAAGTGTGTATAACCATAAAAGCCAGTGTCCATTGATTGACAAAAGCATATTTTTGTTTTATTTAGGCTTTGGCCAGAGTCCAGTGAGCTCCGGCTGCTGGACCCTCAGAGGTTAAATTAATAGTGTAACACCTGCCTGACCCTCAGAGGTTAAATTAATAGGTAACACCTTGATTTAAAGGGGCAGGGCTGGGTTTATTGCCCAGTGCCTGAGGGGGTATGCTTATGGGATCAACGCATTTTTTTGCACCCGCCACCCATGAGGCTTGGCTTGTGGGTGGTCCCACATTAATAGGGCCTTGTGCCTGACCTTGTACAAGTGGGGTACGAGGATAATATCAGCTACCTGGGGTAGAGGGGGCTAAGAAAATTTTAGCCTCGCAGATCCATTATTACTCATCGCGAGTTTGATCCTCACTGGATACCCCATAAAAATCCCCACACGTCAAGAATTTTTTTCGCCTGGGTAAAAGGAATGATATTGCATATAAAAATATAGTAAGAAATTTTAATTCAATGATTTACAATTTTTTTAAAATAAGACATAATTCAAAATGAGGTGATTAATTTAATCAGTCAATATTATATTTCAAAATAGAAAAAAAAAACATGCCAAAAAAAAATAAAAAATAAGAAATAAAAAAAATAATGTGCTAATTGCTTTTCCTTCTGTTATTATACAAATTTCAATTTTTAAATATCTTCCCAAATATGAATGAAATTTTCATTATTTTTGCACAAAAAGCAAGCTCTGGTGATTGTGACTGCATATATATATATATGTGTGTGTGTGTGTGTGTGTCTTTTGTTGTGGATATAAGCCAACATATACGCATTATCGAAATCGAAATCATTTAGTATGTGTTGGAAGAGACAATTATAAAATTATAAAAATTTTTTCGAAGCAACATTGATAATGTTAATTATAGACCTGGTTTCTTTAACACATCCAAACACACACACACACACACACACACACACATTGAGCTCTCTTTAGTGATTTAAAGATTCACTGTATTTATACATACTGGATTATACAATAATAATACAGTGTGTCTTAGAAATCACATATAGAATCATCCCTCACTACCAAGTTTTGGATACCTCTCATCTATATATATATATATATATATATATATGTATGTAAAGCAATCTACAGACACGCGTTTCGGGGTTTACCCCTCATCAGTGCAGCTATACTTATTTTTCAGCAGCTACCTCTGGTCGGGTTCGAAACCCGAACAAACTTCGCTCGTCAAGTCTCTTACCGATGGGTCCACAAGCAGCTGCCAAGAATAGAAGGCAGAATAATCGCTATATTTCCTAAAACGGAAATAAACTCACCAGAGGTCTCTAACTTGTAAACAAGTGAGACTTGTTTCATTTTATATCTAAATTTACTATAAGTAAATTTACTTATTGTAAACATTTTTAAAAATCCAGTAAAATAAATAAAACCTGTACTCCCTCTTCAGAGGACACAGTTGGCATTTTCCAAGGATGAAAATTTAAGCAGGTTTCATTGTATATCTATCTATACATATATAATGGGCAGTTGTATGTATGTATGTATGGAGGAAACTGTGAAAATAAAAACAATGACAAAGTAAATATATATATATATATATATATATATATATATATATATATATATATATATATATATATATAAAATTTACTTTGTCATTCCCTTTTCATAGCGCTAGACCAAGGAGATTGTTTTGCGTCTGAGGTGGAGTGCTACACCTACCATCAGTTCCTCACTTTACCGCACAGATCCCTGTGCTACTCATACGCTGAGTTGATGACAGCTGGTATTGAACCAGGAACCTTGTGGTTCCTAGGTAGACGCTCGACCGACTGAGCTAGAAAATACAATCATAAGAAAGACTATTTGTGAAGGGAACATTTTAATAAAACAAACCGTTTTATTTTAATGGTACTAATATTTTTCAGCTTATATTTATGATGTAATATAGGCAAATCTAAAACACAGATGCAAATATCTCTAAGGTTAAAGTTACTAATAAAAGAAATCATGCGAATAATTTTGATATTTCAGACTGTTGTCCTCATCTTTATTGTGGTATGTATAAACACCATATTCAGGCCACTGTAACCTTGGGCCTTGTTTATAGTGTTTCTTATTTACCTTAAAATAAAGTCAACATCAGACGATGAAAATACTAATAAAAGAAATCATCTCGGTCACTTTTGCTTGATCAAAAAGTGGTTTTAACATAAAAGAATAAAGAAATCATCTCGGTCACTTTTGCTTGATCAAAAAGTGGTTTTAACATAAAAGAATAAAACGAATAGGCTAGTTTGCTGGTTCCGATAAAGTAGACCAACATACTTTCCGAGCTTATTTTACCAGTCCTAGTAAAATAGACCCCAGGCTATTTTGCCAGCAAATATATTTGAAATATATTTAAATATATTTCAAACTATCTAAAATGGTTGTTTAATTTAATAATTTATTTCTGAAGCATTATTTTTTACAAAAGATGAATATAAGAACACACACACACACATATATATATATAGGGTGATTGTAAAGTAACTCCCTATTTTTAAAATATTATTTATTTCTGAATCATTATTTTTACAAAAATCTGGGATTATCTAAAAGGTAATTGCTTAAAAAGTAGTTGGGCAATTCTGTGATACAAACAAACTTTAAAATAATCTATCTAAAAGCTAATTTCTTAAAAATGGTACTTGACAATAATTCATCTTGTTAGGGTTAGGTTAAGGATTGATGTTACGTTAGGGTTAGAATTTTTTGTTTTAACAAATGATAGTGGAAAAATGGTATTTTCCACTTTAGAAAAAAATTCATGATAGTCAAATTTACCTTTATCATTTCCTTTGATTTAAAAAAAAAAATAAAAAAAAAAAAAAAAAAAAAAAAATTTTGTAAAAGTTCACATTTGATCACAAAGTCATTAACGGTAATCTATATTTTTCATTTAGAAGAATTTTTTGTATCTTTATTCTTCACAAAATATAAATATAAATGAATATGAATAAACTTTTGTGTCAAATTTGTGTTGTTATTTCTAAAATTACTTGCATTTGTAATAGTAATATTTACAGGGCCGGTAAAATAAGCATAAATGTAGGTTTGTCTATTTTTACCCAGGGCGGCAAAATAAGCCTAAAAGTAGGCATGTTTATTTTACCGGTACTGGTAAAATAACTCCTCCCCCTCGCCAAAAAGTTTTTAAAAAAACAATAAAAAATTATAAAATGATATATATATATATATATATATATATATATATATATATATATATATATACATATGTGAGGTATCCAAAACTTGGTAGCAAGGGATGATTCTATATGTGATTTCTAAGACACACTGTATTATTATTGTATGATCCAGTATGTATAAATACAGTGAATCTTTAAATCACTACAGAGAGCACAATGTATTATAATCTTTTTAGATTATATACAGAGCAAAATTTATTATGGAATAATGGTGTTGAGTTTTTCCTTACTTTTAAAGATATATATATATATATATATATACACCCTTGAGAGTTTTTCATAACAGCATTAGCTATTCTAATTCAAATTAAGCTTGCTAAATACAGTAATTAATGCCTTGGAGATATAACAATCCTAATGTTATAATTATTTTTCTTGCTCCAGTTAACATAACAATCTATTTATAGAAACTATTGTTGTGTTTTTTTTTTTGTCAGCCATATTGGATTTTTATTTTTATTTTTTTCATAAAAAGCATTGTTATGATTCTGAGCAGAAAATTTGAACTCTGACCTTTTTTTTATTTTATTTTAAAAAAAAAACAAACTCTGGTGTATTTTCACCCGTAACACAGTGTAGATGATGCAGCAGAATTTCTGAACATGTGCAGCAGAGAATGGCATGTGACTGTTACATAATTATACACTACAGAGTGATTGTAAAGTAACTCCCTTCACTATTTTAAAAATCTTATAATTTATTTCTGAAGCATTATTTTTACAAAAGATGAATATAAGAACACACACACACACACACACACACACACATAATATATATATATATATATATATATATATATATATATATATATATATATATATATATATATATAGGCTCATCTGTTGTCTATGGATTTGAGCTTTCTGGTGATTGTAAAATATATACACTGATGTATGTATTTATCAGTTAAGAAACTGTGTCTAGCCACACTGAAGGGACGTGAAACATCAAAACACGATCTCTGTGCATGACTTATATACACACACACACACTGGGTGATTGTAAAGTAACTCCCTTCCCTATTTTAAAAATCTTATAATTTATTCCTGAATTATTATTTTTACAAGAAAATGAATATGAGAAGAACACACATAATATGGAGATTTATTTTAAATTTCTATATGGACACCAGCATTCACCTCCAGCCTCTCAAGCCGCTCAGGAATTAGAATTAAATTAAACATCCAGACATCTTTATATGTCTTGGAATTTTTAAACAAAATAATCTATCTGAAAACAACACAGATTTAATTGCCATATATTAAGGAAAATACATTAAAGAATTGAGAAAAATGTAACTGCATATAAAAAACAAAGTTATAAACAGTTTAAAATAGGGAGTTACTTTTCAATCATCCTGTATATTAAGAAAGAACACATTAAAGAATTGAGAAAAATGTAACTACATATTAAAAATGTTATAAATAGTTTAAAATAGGGAGTTACTTTTCAACCACCCTGTATATTAAGGAACATACATTAAAGAATTGAGAAAAATGTAATTGCATATTTAAAAAAGAATTATGAATAGTTTAAAATAGGGAGTTACCTTTCAACCACCCTGTATTAAGGAACATACATTAAAGAATTAGGAAAAATGTAACTGCTTATAAAAAATTATAAATAGTGTAAAATAGGGAGTTACTTTTCAATCACCCTGTACCGTAGCAAAGGCTATATTTGTTTCTGACAATGTGATATTGAAAATGGCTGTGTAATAAGACGATGACGACAGCGATGGCGAAGAAATAGAAGGTGGGGTGGGGAAGAGAGGGCAATTGAGCTTTTGATACATGATTCGTGCAGACTGCAATATTGATTCGTGGAGGGATGGGGGTGGAGGAATGTCATATGAGTTTGTGTAATACTCTATTCGATATGTTAGGCCCGGATTTTGCTAAAAATGCCAGGATGTATCGGTAAAGAAGGAAGGAAGGAAAAAGAAAAGAAAAGAAAAATGATAATAAAAGATATTTCTCACATGGCAAATATAACCTACTTTGATATTATTGAGTTTTAATGTTACTTTATAATTTTCCAGACCCTCATGGTGTAATGGTTAACAAGCTAATCATGCAAATCCATTACCACTGAAAAAGTGAGTTCTATCCTTGCTGGATGCCCCATACTTGTTACCTTGTGGCAAATATATATATATATATATATATATATGTGTGTGTGTAAACTTTGGTGGACTAATCCACAAATTCCACCCAAATATTAAAAAGTTGTCCAGAAAACTTGAAAAAATCACAAATAAAATTGTTAAACAGGAGATGTGTCTTTTGTTTAATTCAACATGCATAAATGAAAAAATGCTGCCCAAATACACACACACACACACACACACACACACACATACATATATATATATATATATATATATATATATATATATATATATATATACCAACCCCTCTGCATGGGTAGGTTGTGACAAAGTCAATTTTTAAGTTGAGTTTAACAGGTTTGACTTCAGAGTTTTCCTTCTCCTAGACTGGTTACCTATCCAAGATTAAAGAGCCCAGTCTGCCCTACTATTTGCCCATAGCTGGAGGGATAGTACTAGTAGTTGGATGCGTACCTTTCTTTCAGGAGACTAGTTCATATACCTTGGTAGCAATATCTCATCTACTGAAACTGATGTCAACATATCTTAAGTATAGATTGCTGTAGTCGTGCAAGTACTATTGCATGGTTGCACCACTTGGCTGATTATATACAAGGCTTCAAATGGTGGCCTTTTGAGCATCTTGCAACGTGACATGTATTTCATTCTGTGCCAAGCTCAGCTGCATGCACACAAATATCAAGAAAGAGAAAGACACGAGGAAGAAAGAAAAATCGAGAAGTGATACTTGAGAGTCTTGTATATTGGTATCTCCCCCACCCCAGGGGACTGGTGTTCATGACTGATCATTAAGAAATGACAGTGAGGGTCCAGGATCCTGAGGAAATGTAACTGGGTAGAACAAGTTGCAACTTATTGGCAGACTGCCAATCTCAAGTCTTGAATAATCTGAGCTGTGTTGTTGGCACTGGGACAGTAGCAATTAAGGGTCACTATACAGAAACATAGTATGGCTGTCAAAATCCTGAAAAAGAAAAACCCAACTCTTCAATATGTATATTTACCAACCCCTCTGCACAAGCAGGATGAGACGCAAGGTCAATTTATTAAGTGAAGTTCAACAGGTTTGAATTCAGAGTTTTCCTTCTCCTAGACCAGTTGCCTAACCAAGGTTAAAGAGCCCAGTCTGCCCTACTATTTATCCATAGCTGGAGGCAGAGTATGATTCATACCTTTCCCAAGAGTATTAGCGCTAAGTGAAATGCAATTACCACATCCAGGATTTGAACTCGGGGCAACGAGTCCATTTCCCATGACTTTAACCATTACACTGTGCGCTTAAAAACTCTTCAATATGAGTGAATCAAACTCAATGTTCTCAGCTGACTTTGTTGACAGAATTGCAAAATAGAATTGTGCTTCCCTAATTCTGCCCTCTTTTGGGGTCTGCCAACTCACATGGTCCACATTCTTTCAAATGGGTCACTGTTAATTTCTGGATCTTTGGGTTCAAACGTGTTGCTATTAGTTTGTGGATCTGTTACGAGGGTTCAAATGTGTTGCTAATAGTTTGAAGATCCACTGTGAGGGTTCAAATATGTTGCTATTAATTTGTGGATCTCAAACGTGTTGCTATTAGTTTGTGGATCTGTTACGAGGGTTCAAATGTGTTGCTATTAGTTTGTGGATCTGCTATGAGAGTTCAAATGTGTTGCTAATAGTTTGAGGATCCACTGTGAGGGTTCAAATATGTTGCTATTAATTTGTGGATCTCAAACGTGTTGCTATTAGTTTGTGGATCTGTTACGAGGGTTCAAATGTGTTGTTATTAGTTCTACATATTCAATTTCTTTCTTTTGAAGCTATCCGATCATTTGATAAGAAGAATGGTAGTTGTTGGGATAACTATATAGATAGTTGGTGAGATAGAGCAATGGAGATATATATATATATATATATATATATATATATATATATATATATATTGAATGAGATAGACAGAAGGATAGATATATAGTGTGTGAGATAGAAAGATGGAGATACATAGTAAGATGGTGAGTGCGATTGTGAGGCAGGGGGATAGAGCAATGGATATATAGATAGTGTGAATGAGTGTGATTGTGAGTTCAGTTTCTTTGTTTAATGGCATATGAACCCTCTTGGGTTATATGGCACATATTCAATTTCTTTGTTTTGAAGTTATCCCATAATACTTTAAAAACTTATCCCATCATTCTAACAAAAAGAAAACAGTTGTTGTGATAACTTTCTATATAGGTAGTTGGTGAGATAGAGTGATGGATATGTAGATAGTGAATGAGATAGATAGAAAGATAGATATATAGTGAGTGATAGATAGATAGATAGATATATAGTGAGTGATAGATAGATATATAGTGAGTGATAGATAGATATATAGTGAGTGATAGAAAGATAGATAGATAGTGAGTGAGTGATAGAAAGATAGATAAGTGATAGAAAGATAGATAGTGAGTGATAGAAAGATAGATAGTGAGTGATAGAAAGATAGATAGATAGTGTGTGATAGAAAGAAAGATAGATAGATAGTGAGTGATAGAAAGATAGATAGATAAATAGTGAGTGATAGAAAGATAGATAGATAAATAGTGAGTGATAGAAAGATAGACACATAGTGAGAGTAATAGGTTAAACCGACGGGCGGTCGGAGAGGCCCCTCACTATCAATCAGCTGGTCATGTCAAGCTCTAGCACCTATAGGATTGTCCCAACCCTATTGCCCTTATGGCAAGCCCCCAACCCTTTTTATCATATGGGTGCTAGAAGGGCAGCTGTTGAGGGTCTTAATGTCCTGGGTATTATGTTAAACTCTATCTGATGGTGAAGTTTCAATTTTGAAGCTCTGGAGAATGTTGAGTAGCCCTTACTTTTAAGTCCACTCTGACTCAGAGTGGTAGTACCTGTTAGGGTCCTGTCTATAGGTTTGTCTATGAGTTTGAAAAAAAAAATTGAGTACCATCAAGAATGAATAAAACAAAACATCTTCAGCATGAAATAACCCAGAAGGGTTTACATGCTGTAAAATCCCATCATTCCATAAAAAGAAAGGCAGTTATTGGGATAACTTGGGATAGATAGTTGGTGTGACAAAGCAATAGATATATACATAGTGGGTGATATATATATATATATATATATATATATATATATATACTTTGTTGTAGTACCAAGTTTATTGGTACAAGGTGATTCTAGGCTGGTCCTATTCCCTACCAGTAGTTTGTTGTAGAGTTCAGGTTCTATTTGAGAGTTCAATGTTTAATTGTTATAAACAGAGCAAAATTATTTGTGAATAAAAAGGCCTTAAATACCATGGGTATCGTGATTATAGACCATTTCCACTCGTGAGTATCTGGGGCCCACAGAGCTTCTTCAGACTGGAAGCATAGAAAACCCTAACCTAAAATCATCATCATCATATCTAAGGCAAGAGGACTTACTTGGCAGTGCCCATCTCCTCTCAAAGTAATTGGTGACAGATTATACCATGTTACATAGTACCAGCAGCAGGGAAGAATACCTGACCCATTTTATTTTTAGGTAATAATAAGAAATGATCTGTGCAACTGTTTTCATTTGCAGTGCTGAATAATTTTGTTAAACGATTGACAAGACTTCTGCTCGACTGGCTAAACCGAAGAGAATTGGAAATTTCTCCCCCACCCCACCCCACTAGAGAAAAGCTCGATGACTTCCTTATACGTCAATTATCAATCAATTGAATCTCTAATAGAATTTAAACAATCTGAAATTGATTTCTTTTGGAAGGAAATTCGGTTTCGTTGACTTTGAAATTGAACTTTATAAATTTGAACAAAACTCTAAGTTGATGTAGATATAATTGAATTGAGTGGAAATTTACCTTCAACAATTAAGTTCCAATTAAATTAATTACACTATTAAATACAAATTTTGTTGCTGGATGATACGTGTTATTTCTTAATTGCTTATGTTGTAAAAGTATAGAAAATGGCCATTATTCCCTTCAAACTTTGCTTTTGGGGACTGGATAACACTGTGTAAGACAAATTGTGTTGCTTGATAGTATGTGTCATTTCTTAATTGCTTATGTTGTAAAAGTATAGAAAATGGCTATTATTCCCTTCAAACTTTGCTTTTCTGCCCTGGATAACACTATGTAAGACAAATTGTGATGATGGATAGTATGTATTATTTTTTAATTGCTTATGTTGTAAAAGTATAGAAAATGGTCATTATTCCCTTCAAACATAAGCAACACCAGATAATCAGGATTTACATTTTTGCATTTCTAACCAGAGGGTGTTACAAGATGATAATGGTCGGAAGATTAAGGAACAAGAGTATTAATATATAGATTAAATCGGACTACTTGAAAGTATATAGGGCCGGGTTAGCTCAGTCGGTAGAGCGTTCAGCTAGAAACCACATAGTTTCTAGTTCGTTTCCGGTCCTCGCCAACTCAGCATATGAGTAGCACAGGGATCTGTGTGATAAAGTAAGAAGCTGATGTTAGGTGTGTCGCTCCACTTCAGATGCCAAAAAACAATCTCCTTGGTCTAGCGCTAGTAAAATGGGGATAGACTCCCTTGCTGATTAGCTGATACCGACTTTAGGCCACCCGACGACATTACTTTTTTACTTACTTGAAAGTATATAACTGTGCAAACAAATCATTATTCTTTTTAGATAGGAATAGTTATTAATTGCATGAAAACTAGGAGCTGTGGCATATTGGTTGTTATCGAAAGAAATGTTCACGGTGATACAAGTTCAAATCCTGAATGCAGCTGGTTGCATTTCATATGGCACTAATACCCTTGGGAAAGGTATGAATCCAACTATTCTCCTTCCAAATATGGATAGATAGTAGGGCGGACTAGACTCTTTAACCTAGGCACGGCAACTGGTCTAGGAGAAGGAAAACTCTAAATTCAAAATCTGGTAAAATCTGCTTTAAAAATTGACCTGGTGTCATGTCCTGCTCATGCAGGGCAGTTGGTAAATACACATAATTGTATGAAAAAACTGATTTCAGAATTAATTTTATTCCTGCTGTCCTTCCATAGTTATTTTTTTTCCCCCTGGCTGTCTTGTTTTGTGGAGACTCGCTTGAGCAAGACATGTCCTTGATTGTCTTTACAACAAAGTGAAGATCGTACGGTTATTCCGATTCATAGACTTAATGATTTGTTGGATTCCCATCGTAACAGCACGAGAAGTTGTCTCCCTTGATTTAAGTATTTATAATAATAATAATACAAAATGTCTGTAAAAAAAAAAAAAACGCTTGAAAGGAAATTATTTAAGACGCTAAAAACATCAAGATATCATCGTTGTAGAAGTTATCCCCCAGATATCATAGAAATAATACAATACTCACCGTCGCAGTGGGATTCTAACTACCATTGAGTTAGCAGACAAGAAAACATGCAAGCTGTAACTTAAATAGAGTCCTTGCATGCTGCTTGTATAGTCCAGACTGAAGGCTGAAGAGTGGGTACTTATCCATATCTTTACTCACCCTGAAAACTATCAGCCAATCAAAACCCATGAAGTGAACTTGCCAGAGTTCATAATGGAATAACCCAAAGCTGTATATAAACCACCTACCAACACTCTAGAGTTAGTTATGCATTCAACTTGTAACAGAGCTGAATACTTGACACAAAACCCAACAATCGTTAATACCAGCCAAGGGGAAGTTAAAGTTTTAGTACGTGAAGTTCTAATTAGGTTTTCCTTTTCCTTATGCCTAAATTGTTGGTATATTTATTCTAAACTAGCAGTGGCTACCAGGCGTCGCCTCGGCAGAGGGGATTTTTTTAAGTTAGTCCCGCAGATCCATTATTATTGAATCGTGAGTTGAATCCTCATGGGATGCCCCATTTAAATCCCTATGTAAAAAAAAAAAAAAAAGTAGACCTTGCATTGATCCAGCTACTCTGAAAAGAAATGTTAATGTCTACTATCTATCTAAAATATCAAATGAAAAAAAAATCCATGCTGTTATCATTTAAATTTTAAATTTTATTTTAATCATCTTTATGAATATAAATGAAATCTCTATTATTTTTGCTAAAAAAAAAAAAAGCCCTGGTGATATTTAATGTGTATATATATTTATTTCGTCATTAATTGTTTTATTTTCAAAGTTTCCTCCAGACATACATATACACACAACTGCCCTTTATATATGTATAGATAGATTACATTCGGACATACATACACACAACTGCCCTTTATATATGTATAGATTACCCCCGGACATACATACACACAACTGCCCTTTATATATGTATAGATTACCCCCGGACATACATACACACAACTGCCCTTTATATATGTATAGATTACCCCCGGACATACATACACACAACTGCCCTTTATATATGTATAGATTATTTGTATTTTATGGCTGTTTATGGATCGACTGTATCAAAGAAAAGAATAGATAAGACAAGGATACGTGTGAAATATACATCAGTTGAAACCAAAAAAACATTCTTTGTTCTTCCTGAGACTGGTACACCCATCGAAGCATCTCCAAGACACAATAGGATGTGGATTTGCCCTCATGAGGGAGTGGGGGGTGTAGCCTCGTGTGCCCTTAGGAGTTTAAGCTTTTGCTTTGCTTAGGGAACTGGAAATTATATTCAACCTGTGACAAGGTTTTGTTTCTTTGGATATTTGGAAAATCCAGCTCGTTGGGTTTTTATGAAAAATCATTTTTCTGTTGTAGAATGGATTTAAGATGCAACCACACAATCTTTGAATTGATTTCTTGTGTTCTTAGAATTTATCATGCTTTCATTTTACAGAACTGGACAAAAAGAATCAGAAAAATGACATAAAAGAATTAAGAAAATCAGTCTTTTTATGACAAGTTAGGACAATTTATGATCACTTAATATTTGGTAGGGTATCCATTAGCAAAGGACTAATCACAAGTTAGAATAATTTATGACCACAAAGGCCATTTTAGCTTAGTCGGTAGTGCGTCCGACTATGAACCACAAGGTTCCTGGTTCGATACCAGCCTTCGCCAACTCAGTGTATGAGTAGCACAGGAATCTGTGCAGTAAAGTGAGGAGTTGATGGTAGGAGTGGCACTCCACCTCAGACACCAAAGCAATCTCCTTGGTCTAGCGCTAGTGAAAAGTGGATAAACACCCTCACTGTCTGGCTGATACCAACTTTAGGCCAACCCAATGACTTTACTTACTTAATATTTGGTAGGGTATCCATTAGCAAAGGACTAATCACAAGTTAGGACAATTTATGACCACTTAATATTTTGTAGGGTAGTTCATGTTCACAAGCACATGCGCACACACACACACACACATACACACACACACACATATATATATATATATATATATATATATATATATATATATATATATATGACATTCAATAAAGTTTTTTTTTTTCGTTTTTCTTTTTTCTCACTATAAGCCTGAGCTGAAAAGACAATCAATAAAGTGGAATCACACTGACTCTCCGGTAAAGAAAATGTTTGGGGTGCAGCAGTCTGTAAAGATGGTCATGCTGACATTCTTCTGGAACACACTTGTCCCATCACTATTGATTTCCTTGAAAAAGGTGCAACTGTAAACATTACTTTCTATTGCCAATTCCTTTGGCAATATTTCACCTTACAGTGATGCTGATAGCTTTTTAATTTAGGGCATCCTGGGACACATATTTTCTTTGAATGAATCCCCAGGAAAATTTATGGGTAACAACTAAAGCTGTCTAACTCCTACCTTGTAACCTATCCTGTGTAATTCATTTCTAAGAAAATATTGAAATCTATTTACAGTTAGCTTGAAATGGTGATGGAGGAAAAAAGAAAAACACTGGGATGCATGGATACAATTTTAATGCGTCCTTTTAGATTTTTGTGCATCAGGGACGCAGGTAACATACCTATCAGCATCCCTGCCTTATTTACTGAATGATCCTCTTCTGGGACATGAAAGGATCCATCACTATTGATTTCCTTGAAAAGGTTCAACTGTAAACAGTGCTTCCTATTGTCAACTTCTTAGGCAATATTTCACCTTATTTACTGAATGATCCTCTTCTGGGACATGAAAGGATCCATCACTATTGATTTCCTTGAAAAGGTTCAACTGTAAACAGTGCTTCCTATTGTCAACTTCTTAGGCAATATTTCACCTTATTTATTGAATGACCCACGTATATATTCTTTTATGTGCTTTTGGTTAGCTGTTCACTTCTGTGTGTGTGTGCATGTCATAATGATTGCATTGATTCATGCAACAACAGTCAATTCAGATCAAGGTCAAATACGTCATCTCTTGACCAATATTTGCGGCTAAAGACATGACCTTGTCCGAACAGGCCTGTTGTTTCTGTCTGCTTAGATCAGCTATCATTTCACATGACAGTCGGTCGGTGAAGAATAAGTTCCAATTACTATCGAACTGGGAAGACAAGGTAGCAAGTGATTGTAACTCAATACAAACTCGAAATGCTACAAGGTCCACTGCAAAATGACAAAGTATATATAAGACTCCACAATGTCATTCAAATCAACCAGTCAAGCAACCAATCAGAACTCAAGGAATGGAATCACCCAAATCACCCAGATTCATGAATGGATCATTCTTGATTCCTATTTATACCAACTGTCTTTGACACTGCTTGAGTTCTACTTAGCTGCTGTTATTAAAACCAACAGTAGACTAACTTACTTCAATAACTGCCAGCATTCAGGTGCTGCTTTAATGCACAGATCAGATTACTCAAACTATTCAATATGGTCGGGAAGGCCTCCTCCAATCAATCAGCTGGTCACATCAAACCCTAGCACCTATATGATTGCCCCAACCCTATTGTCCTTATGGAAAAGTCCCAAACCCTTTTTAACATATGTGTGCTAGAGAAGGTGATGGCTGAGGGTCTACATGTCCTGGGAATGACGTTAAACTCTATCTGATGGTGAAGTTCCAGTTTTGGAGGTTTGGGGAATGTGGAGCACCCCATTCATCACCATTGCTCCCTGGTCCACTCTGACCTGGAGTGGTAGTACCTGTTAGGGTCCCATCTATGGGTTAAATAGAAAAATGTATTTATAAAAAAATTGTATTATCCATTAAGAATTGATTTATTTCAAAACCTTATCAGCATTAAATGACCCACTGAGGTTGATATGCTGTAAAACAAACCAAACCAAAAAACCAAGTCCCAAATCCTTTTTAACATATGTGTGCTAGAGAAGGCAGTGGCTGCGGGTCTACATGTCCTGGGAATGACGTTAAACTCTATCTGATGGTAAGGCTCCAGTTTTGGAGGTCTGGGGAATGTGGAGCGCCCCTTCATTGCAATTGCCCCCAGGTCCTCTCTCACCTGGAGTGGTAGTACCTGTTAGGGTCACATGTATGGGTTAAATAGACCAAAAAATGAGTATTTAAAAAAAAATTTTCAAATTGAATATCCATCAAGAATGAATAAAGAAAAACATCTTCAGCATAAAATAACCCACCAAGGGTTGACATGCCAACCAGGGCAGAAGAAGTTTTGGAATAGATAATTTAGAAAAATCTATCTATACATGAATAAAGGGCAGTTGGTATGTATGTATGTATGAAGAAAACTACTAAAAGAAAATTAACAACAAAGTATATATATATATATATATACATATACACATTGACTATCACCGGATCTTGTTTTTTGAGCAAAAATAATGAAAGTTTGATTTATATTCATGAAGATAATTAAAAAAAATAAAATATACATAGTAACAGCATGGAATTTATTTATTAACCTTTCTTTTTTTGCATTTAATATCTTAAAAAGAGGGGGGGAAATAAATATTTGTTTGTTCTGCTTTTGATCTCCAGTCTGTTTAAGATTGGTTTGGTTTCAAATAAATGTTCTTTGTTGAGGGGGGGGGGGGCAAAAAGAAGCGAGTCAAACGCCTTATTCACAGGCTACACCACTGTCGTCTACCAACAGCTGAAGTCGCAAGACTGTTACTGCTGTCACCCCACTTCTACTTGTACTTCATTTCCCCTTATCATCCGGGCACATCAGTCAAATCTTGCGCCGTGCACAATTCTCATGCATTCGGATGGACGCGTGTAGGCTCCAACATCCGGGCACCTAAATTGCACCTTGCGTTCATCCAGCGCCTAAATCTCATTTCTTTGCATTCCGGAGGGCGCGGGATCGACTCGGGCAGGCAAGACACTCTCACTCTTTTTCCAAATGAGTACGGTGGTACTTGTTCTCCATCACGTTTTTTTTTCTTGACACTTGAATCATTCGGACTATTATCCTCATCTTTATTGCTATCTGTACAACGTTTCAGCCGATGTGCCCTACGGCCTTCTTCAGGTATTTCTTGTCGGACTCGGGAACCTTCTTGATGTAATCAGGAGCCATCATGAAACTTTGAACCCAACCCTTTCTTTAATACATGGGGGTATCCTGTTCTCATTCTGCTAACCATAGCTGGGGTACCGTCGATTGAATAAAGCATTGTTAGAGGAATCTTTGATCCACGGATTCATATCTTCCAGAAATACCGGTTTGGTTTGTTTCACGGCATATCAACTCTTTTCGGTCCATTTAATGCTGAAAAAATTATTTTGATGTCTTCAAGTTCCTAATATCTTCAAATTGGTATAAATAATTTTCGTTAACTTCATTTAGTTCGGTTTGGTTCGGTTTAGTTTGTTTAATGATATAATAACCCTGTGAGTTATTTAATGCCAAAAACTCTTTGTCCAATAATCCAAATGATACTAAAGAGATACCAATGTACCGATATTTTTGACTAGATATTGATCATTTTGAATGACAACATTAAGTCAAACAGCGTAGAGTATTTGCGCTTTGTACACAAATGAAACAGCTTTTATTGACAACTGTTGGGGTGGGGCTGTTCCGACCTAATTGCAATGTCCTCATTTTCCTATTCATCACTCATGATTGCTCATTAGGACATGCAATTATCCAAGGATTATTCTGCTAATTGTTTCAGCACATCACAAATTTTATATTTATTTTTGGTCTGAAACTCCTTAAATCTCATTCTCTCTCTCTCTCTCTCTCTCTCTCTCTCTCTCTCTATATATATATATATATATATATATATATATATATATATATTTAAAAAGAAATGTCATAACTAGACTGCTTCAATTCCAGTGATCTTTTCGAAAAATTCAAGAATTAAATACAGGTTAACACATTGTTACCGTATTATTATTTTTTCTTTACACCTGCATTGTGATAGCCTTCTAAATCAACCTCCTATATATATATATATTATCATAAAGGTACATGGTAATAACTTACTCTAGTTTCACCATAAGGATCTTCAGGGTTAAATGAACTGGATTAATCAAGATATTGATTAATTGCAGTCGATTTCACATGTGTGTTTTTTTGCGATAAACGGTTGATTATAGATCCATTTTCACCGGTAAGTCACTTTTTCCACAAGTAACATATATATATATATATATATATATATATATATATACACACACACACACAGATGATAATAGGTATGCTTCCTGCATCCCTGATGCATAAAGATCTAAAAAGACGCAGTAAAATCATAACCATGCATCCCAGTGTTTTTCTTTTTTCTTCCCTCACCATTTCAAGATAACTGTAAATATATTTCAATAGTTTCTTAGAAATGAATTACACAGGATAGGTTATAAGGTTACCTTATAACCTGAGGTAACTAAAGATGGCTTAAGTTATTTCCCCAGATCATAAATAAAAACCCTACAATTTATTAAGAAACTTTATTTGGGACCCATCAAATTTTCCGAGGACTCATTCAAAGCAAATACTTACATCCCAGGATGCACTAAATCAAAAAGCTATCTACACCACTGTATGTATGTATGCATGCATGTATATATATATATATATATATATATATATATATATATATACACCAACCCCTCCACACAAGCAGGATGTGACACAAGGTCAATTTCTTAAGCGGAGTTCAACAGGTTTGAATTCAGTTTTCCTTCTCCTAGACCGGTTGCTTAACCAAGGTTAAAGAGCCCAGTCTGCCCTACTATTTATCCATAGCTGGAGGGAGAGTAGGATTCATACCTTTCCCAAGGGTATTAGCACTAAGTGAAAATGCAGTTACCTCATCCAGGATTTGAATTCAGGGCGACGACTCCATTTCCCATGACTTTAACCATTACACCACGCACTTATATATATATATATATATATATATATATATATATATATATATATAATAGTGTACAATACATGTAAGGTGTGATTGTTTTTAAAATAGCATGTTAGCCACTTATCGTCAAGACAATGCGCCTGTTTAGAAATGCAGGGATATGTACACACATATATAAATGAATTGACATTCCTGCATTTCTTAAAGGGCACGTTGTCATTCTGCTAACCATAGCTGGGGTACCGTCGATTGAATAAAGCATTGTTAGAGGAATCTTTGATCCACGGATTCATATCTTCCAGAAACACATATCAACTCTTTTCGGGCCATTTAACGCTGAAAAAGTTATTTTGATGTCTTCACTTATAAGCGACTAACATGTTGCTTTGAAACCAATGAGAAATGAAACAAAATTAAAAATTCCAAAGTGTTTAGGATTATAAAGGATTTTATATAAGAAAACTTTTACTGATTTATTCATTGCTTAATATAGATATTTTTTTTTCGTCTTGTATTTAAGCACGTCCAAAGTACACCACCATTTAACATATGATGTACTGTACATGTGTGTTTCTTTGGGTGTTTTTATTATAATGAATCTGTTGATAGGTTGTTAAACATAAACGTTCTGTTGTATTCTCAGCTCTCCTAAACTCTATTTTATTTAAAAGGGTTTTGTAATTTGCTTGAAGCATTGTGTATATATTGGTTTGTTGGTTGGTTTTGAAGGCTGTCACAATGCGAGTGTAAAGAAAAAAGAAGGTAACTATGATGTTTTTTGTTAACCTGTCATTTATTTCTCAATATTTCGGGAAGAAATTCCCATCCTCAGAAGAATACTGGAACTGAAGTTGTCCTAGCGGCTGCTAGATTCGTTCTGTCTTGGTTCTTCCAAATTCTGTGTGTGTATGTGTATGGTTGGGGTGCTTGCTTATGTGTGTGTATGTGTGTATAAGTGTGTGTGTGCACGTGCTTGTGTGTGTAAATGTAAGCGTACATTTACACACACACTTATACACACATACACACACATAAGCAAGCACCCCAACCATACACATACACACACAGAATTTGGAAGAACCAAGACAGAACGAATCTAGCAGCCACTAGGACAACTTCAGTTCCAGTATTCTTCTGAGGATGGGAATTTCTTCCCGAAATATTGAGAAATAAATGACAGGTTAACAAAAAACATCATAGTTACCTTCTTTTTTCTTTACACTCGCATTGTGACAGCCTTCAAAACCAACCAACAAATCTATTTTATTTATATCGCCGTGGGTGGCGAACCGTGATGCTTAAGGATAGAGCCCAGGTGGATGAGCAGTTCATGACATGCAATACCCCACTTTGGCCCTATCTTGGGCTAGACGGGCGGTCGGAGAGGCCCACTCCGATCAATCGGCTGGTCACATCAAACCCTAGCACCTATATGATTTTCCCGAAAGCGCGTGGTGTAATGGTTAAAGTCATGGGAAATGGACTCGTCACCCCGTGTTCAAATCCTGGACGTGGTAATTGCATTTCACTTAACGCTAATACCCTTGGGAAAGGTATGAATCCTACTCTCCTCCAGCTATGGGTAAATAGCAGGGCAGACTGGGTTCTTTAACCATGGCTAGGTAACCAGTCTAGGAGAAGGAAAACTCTGAATTCAAACCTGTTGAACTCTGCTTAAGAAATTGACCTTGTGTCGTATCCTGCTCGTGCCCCGACCCTACCCCTTTTTATCATATTGGTGCTAGAAGGCGGTGGCTGCGGGTCTACATGTCCTGGGAATGACGTTAAACTCTATCTGATGGTGAGGTTCCAGTTTTGGAGGTTTGGGGAATATGGAGCACCCCTTCATCACCATTGCTCCCTGGTCCACTCTGACCCGGAGAGGTAGTACCTGTTAGGGTCCCATCTATGGGTTAAATAGAAAAATGTATTTATAAAAATATATTATCCATTAAGAATTGATTTATTTCAAAATCTGACGAAACAAAAGTGATTCAATTTTTTTTTTTTCCCTATTTCAAAACTTTATCGGCATTAAATGACCCACTGAGGTTGATATATAAAACAAACCAAACCAACCAAACACCATTTAACACCTGATGTACTGTACATGTGTGTTTCTTTGGGTGTCTTTATTATTATGAATCTGTTGAAAGGTTGATAAACATAAACATTCTATTGTATTCTCAGCTCTCCTGAACTCTATTTTATTTATATCATTCAAAATTGAAAAGGCCGATTAGTTGAAACTGTTTCTTTTATATGTTTGTCTCTATTGACTCATGTGTGGCTATGGTGGAGGCAACATTTGGTGAAAGATAATATTTTCCCTTCTACTTAATCAACTCAGCTCCAGTTTCTTTTGTCCTCTCACTTTCTGCAAGAGGTCAACCCCAGGTCAATAATTAACCAATCAGAATCCTCCCTGAAAAAAAGATCTATATAAAAACCAGCTGTTCTTTTTTTTTTTTGTTTTGTTTTTGTTTTGAAAATATAATAACCATTTGCTTCACCAGTGAGCGGGTTCATAATCCCAGGGATATTTCAAGTTGATAGAGATCTATATATATTAGACGCAAACACAACATTTTTATATTTTCAGTCAATTTTTAAAAAATTTTGTATATATATATTTTTAATCCAGTTCCACTTTTTTTACCTTTTAATAATTTTAAACCAAAAATTTTTTTTCATTCTTATGGTTTTTATATTTCTGGTTTTTAAAGAGGACCTTCTTCGAAGGAAAGTTACAAAAACAAAAATCAGACCACAAAAAAAAAAAAATCTGTGAATAATTTAGTGCCACTCAATCAGAAGAATTTGGTTCCGCTCAATTCAAAGAATTATGGATAATCTCTATGAACAAGTTATTTAGACTTATTGTCCCGCCCGCAAATGCATGGGGTGGAAAAATAATGTTGCGTCTCAAGTAAGTCTCCTTCTCCTCCTCCTCCTCTTTCTCCCTCTTTTCAGTTTTAATTCCCTCTAAACTTTTTCAATTTTGTTTATTCTGACGTTTGGTGTTTACTCAGTTTCTTTAAAGAATTGTTCTTTTACTACTTTCAATTAATTCATCCCCCCCACAGGTGAAAGTATGGCCATGTGGGTTAGTTAAAAATAAGATTCACTACATGGCTTATAAGCTATATGAAATTAGTAGCCCTGCTTTTTTTAAAAATTGAGTAAAAAAACTTTTATAATTAATGTTAATGATAAAGAAAATTTATATATATATATATATATATATATATATAAATTTTCATGAATTACGGTTAAAGAATAATAGAAACACTTTTTTTCTAATATTTCATAATAAAACCCATTTTAAATTTTTCTGTAACACATTTGGCGTTTTACTCAGTTTCTTTTAAAGAATTGTTCTTTTACTACTATCAAAGATTTGATCAGGTTCGAGACTATAAGATAACATTTTATTTGTCTTATAAACCATGTAGCCAATCTTATTTTTATCTAACTCACAGGGCCAGACTTAGACCTGTGGGGTCCTAAGCTATATGAAATTTGTAGCCCTTCTTTTTAAAAAAAATTGGTTAAAAAGAAATTATTTTTTTAATTAATATTAATGATAAAGAAAAAATTACTTGTACACATATTCAATTTTTAATGAATTAGTGTTAAAGAATAATAAATAGAAATATATTTTTTTAATTTCATGATAAAATCCTTTTTAAATTTGTCCAGATATAAAAATTTAAACTCTAAATTGCCCTTAGAGAAGCCACTTATCCCACATTTGACCAAAAGATAAGTTATCTAATTTTTCTGTCCCCCTGGGTCAATCAGTTTGGCAGACAATAAGACAAATATGATTCAAAGCACCTGTTGGCTTTATTAATATAAATATTCGAAACATCTGTGACTGTCATCATGTTTGAATGTTGTCCTTTTATCAATAGGGATTTTTTTTTTTTTTAATAGTAATACTCGGTTGAAGTCCACATCTTGTATATAATTTTGCATTTGAATAACACAAACTCATTCCCAGGAAAACAAAAAATAATGTTACTTTTTAACATTAGAATCCATTTTTTTAATTTATTTATCTAAGCATCTATGGGAGCCTATAAGTGACAAGTCACTAACCCAGATTGATAAATAAAAAAATCATCAAAAATCAGGGAATTATCTGATTTTAATAAAATTTTCAGTGTTGACTTAATCATCAACAAATTCTTTCTTTTAAATTACTCAATCACTGTAAGGTGAGTTGTAACAAACTAGCAGAACCTGTGGATATACCACAGTATGATATGAGGATATCTTAGAGCTGAAAGTTCAAAGACTATTATATAGTTATTTACTAAGTTTAGCTTAGATGTGACACAAGGCCAGAAGTGTGGAGTGCCCATATACAAGTTAGTGAATGGTGATACTGTTAAAGAATAATTCACTAACTTCATACAACGACTACTGTTTAAATAATCGAATATCAGTTGTATGTTATTTAACTGTTTTTTTTAAATATCTTTTAGTTAGTATATGAGCACATACATTTTTTTGTAGGTTTAAGTATACACACATGCATTAGGGTGTCCCTTCATGCTGTAATAGTTAGCAACCTAGTCTCGAAGATAACGAGTTTGTTCTTGATGGATGCCATACTTGTCACAATCTACTCCTGGCAAACGATTGGGTAAATACTTAATAACTTCATACAACGACCACTGTTTAAATAGTAGCATTGCATCCAACAAAGCCTTCATCAGATGATGACTGTGGATTCAGGCATGGTCTCAGGGCCGAAGCATCATTATCACTAACCCAAAGCGCCCAAGCAGTATCTCACGATACCACCAGACTTTGTTGGTTTGTTGTCACACTGTGGGATTGCCATATTGACGCTGATGTGGTTAGAACTTTATCCTGATCTTTTTTATGTATTTCCTCTTTTCTGGAGGAAAAGTCCAAGTTTAGTCAAAAATGTGAAGGTTGAGTTGGTAATTAAATCCTTGGCATCCAACTTCAGTAGGAAATACACTAGTTAAACTTACAGTTACTATTACCTCATTTTCTGTTTTAATTTTTTAACTTGTATAGACACATTGTAAAGGAGTTGTGACAAACTAGCGGGACCTGTCGATATACCACAGTATGATAATTTAGTTATTACAACATTTGATCTGTTTACTTAAGTTTTATTGCTAAATAGTTCAATATGTAAAAAGTGTAATAATCTTAACGCTCTCTCACTCTTTTTTCTTTATTTCCATCATGTTGGATTATTAGATTATTGCTTCTGCGTGCTCACCCCCTCTCTCCATGTTTTTTTCTTATTGCATTTTTTCTGTGTATCATTTCTTTCTAATAAAAACGTAATGGTCCATTATTTAGCTGAGGTGACGAGACACATAAGAAATAAGAATTTGGCAGATAAGCAATACCAGAGAATTAGGATTTAGATTTTTGCATTTTATCTTGGATGATTTGGGTGGTCTCATTTTTAGTGTTGCAAGATAACGGTCATACAATTTAGGAACATGGGCATTCATAGATAGATTATATTTTATACCTAAAGAGTCCTAGCCATGACCAACAATATTACTATTAGGTTATTATTAACTTTATTAACTGAACAATATTACTATTAGTTATTTATTAACTGAACAATATTACTATTAGATTATTATTAACTTTATTAACTGAACAATATTACTATTAGATTATTATTAACTTTATTAACTGAACAATATTACTATTAGATTATTATTAACTTTATTAACTGAACAATATTACTATTAGATTATTATTAACTTTATTAACTGAAAAATATTACTATTAGATTATTATTAACTTTATTAACTGAACAATATTACTATTAGATTATTATTAACTTTATTAACTGAACAATATTACTATTAGATTACTATTAGATTTTATTAACTGAACAGTATTACTATTAGGTTATTATCAATTGAGCAATATTACTATTAGTTTATCAATAACTTTATCAGCTGAACAATATTACTATTAGTTTATTATTAACTGCTGTTGACTCACCTGTAGCAGAATGTGATTCATTGTGCATGTGAACAATAACTTAAGTCTTCATAGAAAGTCGTCTTGTCATACAACCTAGAAAAGACTTTGTTTGCATTCGGATTCCAATGTTATAAATATTCTATTGTTTATCTTTCTTTTTTTTTTTCTGATGAAACAAAAGTGATTCAATTTTTTTCTTTCTTTCTCCCTGGTACGTTAAACTATTTTCATCATGGGCGAATATTTTGCATTATTCTTTTTCACATTCTTTTTTATACTTTTAATATTTCCCTAAAATTTTAGGCGATAACAGATATTGCTTATACATCATATTATGGTTGTAAGATCTGTATTTATTTATTCATTATAGTGTACAATACATTTAAGGTGCAATTGTTACCATTGGTTTCAATGCTGCGTGTTAGCTACTTATCATTATATTATATACCAAACTTGTTGGTAAATCCTTGCGGAGAGAAAAAACCCAACAAATAGTTTGATGGTAAAAATATACTACCAAACATTACCTGGGGAGAAAAAAAAAATTTTTTGGAAAAAAAGAAAAGACCAAGATAATCGTACCAACCAAAAATAATCTATTGGTACAATATTTGGCCAAAAGAAAAGATAATTCATATGTGTGTGTATGTATATATATATATATATATATATATATATATATATATTCATACAAAACCGCCAACAAACTAAAGCTAATGAGTAAAAAGTGCTCAATACCTAAGTAGAGCAAATAATAAAGATATTCTTTATCTTTAATCTTTATTTTCTTTATCTTTCTTTATTAGTCTTTATATATATATATATATATATATATATATATATATATTGCCTATATATTTAACTAATCTAAATAAAAAAAGAGGTTAAAAAAATGAAATGTACTTTCTACTAAAGACCTAAAAAAAAGAAAATTGTCGAATTGTCTTCAACAAGTCCAATTTTCGGTGTTGATATTATCTTTGTAACTGTTTGGCTGTCAACATGTATCCAAGATGTAACCATTTCATTTCTTTTTTTATTATGTGAGTTTTGGTGTTCTATTGTCTGGAGATTGTGTATTATTTATAGCTAAGAAAAGCTTTTGTCTCTTTAAGGAAATAGTAACATGTTTAATACCCAAACTCACACACAAGCACAAACATATATATTTTTTAAACTTACAAAACATTACACATCTTATATACTCATTATAGCTACCACACTCCCTCTCTTTCTATTTATATATGTATGTATGCATTCACATATCTCTCTCTCTCTCTCTCTGGGGGTGCCCCTGTGGTGTAAGGGAGTTCAAACTTCAGTTTCACTATTACATTCACTTTGGAAAGGTGTACCCCCCCCCCAGTTATGGGTTAACTCCTAACATCCTGTTCAAAATTTTCCAAGTCCATAGCCCTATTCCTATAAGGATTTATCAAAAAATGGCCTTTTCATTTAAAGTTACCCCCAGATATTTCCTTTAAATCAAAGACTTCTAAATATGTTTAATATTACATTTAAACAAGGGCTATCGTTTGGGGCAGATTAGGAAATATGACTTCTGGACGGGTGGAATGAGGCGGTATAGGACATTAAAAGTTAAATAATACAACTACTGTTCTTATACAAGGATGGCTTTGGCATTAAATAAGCCATGACGGTTGATATGCCTTTAAACAAACCTTTTGAATGGTAAAAAACAAATCTAAAATGTCATTATTAGTCTTGGCAGATTTCTCTAATTAAATTCATTCATGTAACCCAAGATAATTGTAAAATTATTTTTTTGTTTTCTTTTTCTAATTCAATTTCAATGAAACACACTCGATTATAAACTTTTAACAAATGTGGAGTAAGGTCGGTTGTAGAAAACGAAGGGTGTGGATGGGGGGGGGGTTGATTCTCAGAATCAGAAGATTTTCACAAAAAAAAAAGAAGAAATTCTTAGACCTCATGATACGGTTCCATTAAATTTTAATCGTTAATTGGTACGATTCAAGCAAAACGGCAAAATGCTTCTCGGATGGGTGGGGTAAGAACTTTAATGAATGGTTGGAGGATATGGGTGAGGAAAATGAGGCAGGATCAGTGGGGTGGGGATCAGAGGGTATAAAGAAAGAAGAAAAAAAGAAGTTCTACAACGTTCTGACTTTTATGTCAAGAGTTGAGATTGTGTGTGCTAACCAAACTCCTCCGCACGAGCAGGATGTGACACAAGGTCAATTTATTTAGCAGAGTTTAACAGGTTTCAGTTCAGAGTTTTCCTTCTCCTAGCCTGGTTACCTAGCCAAGATTAAAGAGCCCAATCTGTCCTATTATTTACCTATAGCTGGATGGGGTGTACTTGGATGCATACCTTTCCCAAGGGTATTAGTGCTATGGGAAATGCAAACAGCCACATCCAGGATTTCAACTCGGGTCGATGAGTCCATTTCCTATGACTCTAACCATTACACCATGCACCTGTATGCAATGCCTATAAGAATTTTTAGGAGAATCCAGAGTCATATATTTCATGTATTGCTGCGATAACTTGTGGTTAAAATTGGGATCATCCTGTCTCTCCCTCCATGCTCATCATTTTTTGCTTTTTTCTGGCTCATTCAGACTGTTTTATATTAGTCTTTCAATCTCTTTCTCTCTCTCTCACACACATGCTTGCTCTTTCTCTTATTCCTGTCTTTTTAACTCTTTTTCTCTCTCTCTCTCTTTTTCTCAGTCTCTCTCTCTCTCTCTCTCTCTCTTTCCCTGTCTTTTTCTACTCTTTTCTCTCAGTCTCTCTCTCTCTCTCTCTCTCTCTTGATCATTTGTCTCACTCAATTTCTTTTTTACCACATACACACACTGGTGCGTTCTCTCTCTCTCTCTCCTTTTAAATCTCTGTCTCCCAGTCTCCCTTTCTTATTCTTTCTGTTTCTTTATATATCATTATCTGGTTTAGACTCTCTCTCTCTCTCTCTCTCTCTCTCTCTCTCTCTCTCTCTCTCTCTCTCTCTCTCTCTCTCTCTCTCTCTCTCTCTCTCTCTCTCTCTCTCTCTCTCTCTCTCTCTCTCTCTCTCTCTCTCTCTCTCTCTCTCTCTCCTCACACACACATCCAAACAAACTTGTTCTTTCTCTTTCCCTCACACTAATTCCTGTATCTACTCTTCTAAGACTTCCTCCCTATCTCCATTTATTCTCTCTCTCTCTCTCTCTCTCTCTCTCTCTCTCTCTCTCTCTCTCTCTCTCTCTCTCTCTCTCTCTCTCTCTCTCTCTCTCTCTCTCTCTCTCTCTCTCTCTCTTTCTCTCCTGCTTACTCCTCTGTGATTTCTTAGTCTTTCAATACTTCTCTCTCTCTCTCTCCTCGCACATATACTCTTTCTCTCTTGTTGCACTCACTATTCTATTTTCCCCTCTCTCTTAGTCTTTCTCTCTCTCTCTCCTCAGACATATACTCTTTCTCTCTGGTTGCACTAATTCTCTTCTATTTACCCCCCCACTCTCTCTCTCTCTCTCTCTCTCTCTCTCTAAATAGAGATGCACAATCTTATCAATTTCATGAAAAATTCCTACAAAAGCAGAAATAACCAATTTACAAATGAATTCATTTGACTCAATAAGGAAAGTAAACATTAATGCATTAGTTCACTGAAACTGACTCCCTCATATTTGTTGTCTTTTCTCATATTACAGGCGTACGGTTTAGCTCAATTGGTAGAGAATTAGCCTAGGAATCACAAGATTCTGGGTTCATTACTTTTTCTATCTTCTCAGATTTAAGATCCAAGATCCACAAACATGCGTGTGAGAATTTGGCTACTCTGACGAGTCCATCTCATCCAGTCGTCAGCCAACAAACTGATTTTCTTTAGCTAATTTCCCACGTTCACACTGGCGAACCAGAAACGATAGGTCAACAAAGTGTTAATGAATGCCAATCACTTTTCCTGTATTTTCCACTAACTGTTATTTAAAAATCTATGCTACACCTCTGTACATGATTTATAGGCTACCCATCAATTATGTAACACAATGTCAACTTTGAGAAAAGTTATCTCGCTCAAATACTGACGTGGGTCATTTGGTCTCTTAACACTTAAACAAAGAAGAAGAAGACAATGGTTTATGTCACATTTCACACTTGTAGGGGGGGGGGTCATTTATGGTTTGAAATAAGGGATAAGTAGGGGGGATCATTATGGTTTTGCGATATTAGTTCTCTTGTCTAAGTTTTTCATAAACATACTCCTGCTCTTCTCTAACATTAAGAAGACCATCTTAAAATGGCTAAACTTGCAAATCCCTCGGAAAATTAGGGTGACCCAGAAAAAACAGAACTCACAAATTTTGTAATAAAACTGTTAATGTTAACTAGGGGGGTTAGGGTTAGTTTAATGGGAAAATAAATAAATAATTTGAGTTCTGTTTTTTCTGGGTCACCCTGTAATATGTTTTAATTTTCCAACCGATTTGCAAGTTTAGCCCTTAAAATATATTAATCAACAACAAATTTTAGTTGTTTTTTTTTGTTTTTTTTTAATTAATAAAATAAACATGGAACTTGATAATTTCTAATGTTTGGCGTCTAATGTAGACAGACAGACAAAAAAGAGACAATGGTTTATTTTCACACATTACACAATATAAACAATGTCATACAAAACAAAAAACGTAATGTTGGTTATTGTATTAATGTATAAATGATGATCACTAATTAGGACTGAGCCTATTCTAGTAGTGACCCCCTCAGTTGTGGGTTTTTTTTTTTTTTTTTTTTTTTTTTTTTTTTTGTGGCGAAGAGTAGGCTTTATAAAAAAAAAAAATTTTTTTTAAACCCAGAATTTAAAACCTGAGTAAAAGTCTCCTTTTGTCGTGTATTACTGAACTTTGTTGGGGATTTGTTCTGCCCTTTCTTTATAAAGAAAAAAGAAAGAAAGATGTTTATTTTCACACATTACATTTTTTTTTTACAAAAAACACAACAAATGATTAATGTGTGGAGGATGATCATTAATTAAGACCGAGCCTATTCTAGTAGTGACCACATCAGTTGATTTTTTTTTTTTCACTTACCTTAACAGCTTTCTTTTTACTTACCTTGATGATTTTTTTTTTTTACTTACCTTCACGACTCAGGTGAATGACAACAGGAAGACAGGTTAGTGACTGTGTAAACTAAAAGACAAAAATTGTTTTTTTTTTTTTTTTTTATACCAAATCCTATTTTAAAGACGAAAATACTATTTAGATGACAATTCCTTGTAAAGCAATTATTTCTCTGTTTTTGTCTAGACAGAAAATGGTCGAAATTAGACATTATCTTAGATTGTTTGATTTGGATGTGGACAGTTCCTCACTTGGAGATGGAATTGGTTCTCTTGCTTTAGAATTTCATTCTTTCTGACAATAAAATTTGTATTCAATTTGTTTCGGTTTGTTGGTTAGAGCAGTGGTTCCCAACCTATGGCCAAAATGGGTCAATTTGTACCTCTACTGTTCTTCAACAAGGGCGGTTTTGACATTAAATAACCCATGAGGATTGATATGCCATTAAACAAAGAAACAAAACTGAACCAAAAAGTAGTAAAAGAACAATACTTAAATGTGTTTTTTAATTTTTTTTTTTTTTTTTTTTTACATCTATAATGAAATTTTTTTACATGTATTTGTATATTTGTTTTTTGTCCGTAATATCCCCCACCAACACGTTCCAGGTTTCAAATAGGATAGCTTTAATAACTTTAATTAATACACAGTTACTTCCCTTTGAAAACAAGTCCATTTACAAGAGTAAATACAGTTTCTTAGAGTGTCTGCTATTGTTTAAATGGTCACTTATCTAAGTATGGAACAGACTCATCGCTGCTTAACTTCAATGATCTAGAAGAAACTGGTGCTTTCAAGACAAGCCACCACTACTGTTCTTCTACAAGGATGGCTTTGGCATTAAATAACCCATGAAGGCTGATATACCATTAAACAAAGAAACTATAGATAGATATGACTTTTACTTTTACAAATGGCCATCTTACAACCCATAAGAGAGTCCCCGTGGTGTAGTGGCTAATGTGCTGGACTGCAACATTGTAGAGAGTGAGTTCAAATTCCAGTTGTGCTATGACATTCACTTTTGGGCTAATACCCTTCAGTAAGGGCCGATTTAGCTCGGTCAGCAGAGCGTCGAGTAGGAACCACAATGTTCCGGGTCCGATACCGGCTCTCGCCAACTCAGCGTATGAGCAGCACAGGGATCTGTGCGGTAAAGTGAGGAGCTGATGGTAGGTGTGGTGCCCCGCCTCAGATGCCAAAACAATCTCCTTAGTCTAGCACTAGTGAAAAGGGGATAGACTCCCTCGCTGTCTGCCTGATACCGACTTTAGGCCACCCCGACGACTTTATAAGGTATGAACTCCTTATCCCACCCTCAGCTATGGTTTAAATAGTTCCACTACTCTATTTGGATTATTCGGACTATTGTCCTCATCTTTATTGTTATCTACACAACGTTTCAGCTGATATGCGCTCTGACCTTCTTCAGGTATTTCTTGTCAAGTAATACCTGAAGAAGGCCGGAGGGTACATCAGCTGAAATGTTGTGTAGATAACAATAAAAATGAGGACAATAGTCCAAATAATACAAATTATCAAGCCTCATCTCAAAAATTCAGAGAAATAGTACCACTACTGCTCTTCTACAAGGATGGCTTTGGCATTAGATAACCCATGAAGGTTGATATGCCATTAAACAATAAAACCAAATCAAATCAACCTTTCCAAAAAATTAGATAAATGATAAAAGATTTAAAGAAATAAAATAAAGTGATTACCGTATTTGATGGCATATAAGACGTACCCCCAATTTCAGCAGGTCAGATTCAGGAAAAAAATGTTTTTAGTGTATTTAAGCATATATTGTTGAAAAGTCTAGCTGTGCATTACACAAGCAGAAACATAGCTGTATGAAAGTAATTTGTCAGTACAGGCAAGCAATAAGCACACACAAGACATCTCAATAGCAGGAAATAATAATAACAAAAACTTCACCTACGATGTATAAAACGCAGGGCAATTTTTTGAGCCAAAATTTTGTAAAAAAAAGTGCGTCCTATATGCCATCAAATACAGTATATGATTCTTGGTAGAGCCCAGAACTTTTCAGAACTGCAAAATTATTATTTAGGCACATTAATTGTAGTCGTACTTTAATACTAGATTGTTGTTTTTTTGTTGGTTTTCCTATTTTGTGACCAAAGTTCTTTCTTGCCTAATTTTTCCCAGATTTCAACCCTGACCTCTTGACCTTCCTAAATTACCCACTTGTCGATGAAACCAAAGACGCTTCTTCCCATGCCTTTTTGTTTGCCACCCTCCTCTTCTTCTCACCCTCGGGCTGTGGCAGGCCACTGAATGAAGTTGAACTTTGAGAAAACAAAAAAAAAACAAAACATCTTTGATTACAAGTTGGGACCATTCATACAAAGAACACTGAAGAAACACACATACACACATATATATATATATATAACATACACACACATATATATATATATATACATACACACACACACATACACACAATAATAGATTAATAATTTGTTATTAATTGAAAAGTTTAAGTAAATTGTTTAGTCACTACCATAATATTTATATAAGAAATTACAGGATTATTTACGTTTGGATTGGTACCTTGGCCAAGGATCAGTGTAGTATCTGTGCTCTGCATAGAATCAGTGTGTAGTAGTATCTGTGTGCTGTGGCTAGGATCAGATTGTAAAACTGTGTACTCTCTCTAGTACCACTGTAGTATCTGCGTGCAGTGCCTAGGCTTAAGAGTGTAATATCTGTGTGTAGTGCCTAGGCTTAAAAGTGTAATATCTGCGTGCAGTGCCTAGGCTTAAGAGTGTAATATCTGTGTGTAGTGCTAGGCTAAGAGTGTAATATCTAATATCTGCGTGCAGTGCCTAGGCTAAGAGTGTAGTATCTGCGTGGTCTGTTTGATATCAAAGTCACTGTGATATTTTTGTCTGGACTAGAATATCTAAAAAATAGTGTCTTTGCTCTTTGCAAATTTGCACACATCTGAACACACACACACACACACACACACACATATATATATATATATATACACACAAAAGAAGAGAGAGGTACACACTGTTTTATATATATATATATATATACACACACACACAAGAGAGAGAGAGGTACACACTTTTTATATATATATATATATATACTCATCCATAATCTTAGACATTTTTATCTATTTTTATACTAAATATCAAAAACTGTTGAACTACTCTATAATTTACCTGTTCTCTTTATATTGAATAACAAGTGAGAGATTTTTTTTTGAGTTGTCGACTGAAGAGCTATTAAAGCTAATGATCAGCTTTTTGCATTACCAGCTTTTAAAGACTATTAAAACCAAAATAAGCCTTACGCACTAATCCACATCTGTGTTATTGACTACTGAGGACTATTAATGCCGATAAACAGTGCTTGCTACCAACTTCCTCAGATTGTTAATGTGTTGGTTTCCAAGTGCTAGATACCTATATTCACCGGAAGACTGATACAACCAGACTCAGAAACGAGAACCGATGTATGAAAAAACCCATTGAAAATAAATCCAGGTACGAGTGACTATGTGAAGAACTGCTGAGACAAGAAGAGAGGGCGAGACGTGGCTCTCTGTTCTTGCTTGTGGAGTGAGTTACGATTTAAAAAAAAAAAAAAAAAAAAAGATGAAAAAAACATATGTGCTTTTTTAGCGAATAAACAAAGTATCTTCGGACAGGCCAAGCTGGATCTGGGAGATACACAAACTCCAAGGAATGTTGAGCCAGATAACCCACTCTAAATCCTTTTTGGATTACCTGAACGAGTTGATGTTCAGTACGGAAATACTGCCATTATTTTGTCGGCAAAAGTACCGGCATAAAGTCTACATTATCCATGATCACTATGGTAAGAAAATGGTTTGTTTATATATATATATATATATAAATATATCTATATATACTTATGAAAAATTTCTGAAGCTTCGTAAATACACAGAGGCGACATATTAATTGATTGAAATTGTTTGTGTTGTTTTATCTACTTTTGTTCCTCAATTTTTAATCACAGACACACACACAACACACACACACACACACACAATATATATAATATATATATATATATATATAATTATTTATTTTCATTTAAATTTTGAAACTAAAAATAATATCCAGTTTTGAAACATGTTTTACACCTATGTTGTTTTTATGAAGTATTGAGGGGAGGTACCGTAGAGAATGGACCTCCCGTACCATGACTAATATCATTGAAATGTTTCCCTTGAAGGAAATTTCATTCAGTTGTTTGTTGTATGTTTATTTGTACCTTTCCTTAATTGTTTGTTTATATATATATATTTTATAAAATTTATTTTATTTACTTCCACTTTTTCCTCATATATATATATATATATATATATATATATATATATATATATATATATATATATATTCATCAAAAGTTACTACCACGTTTTCATTGCAGTAGCATAAGTAGTTAATCCAAAAAGGCTCAATATATCTTTCAAGATATAGAGCATTAATAGTTGTAGAAAAGTTTTTCTTTCTACCACAGTTTCGGTGTCTAAGGTACATCTTCCCCAGGAGAACTAAAAAATTTTACGTAGCTAATATATATATTATTCGCCTAATTTAAGATTATTTTTTAACTATGTCTCCTAAATTTAAACTTTTGTCCCAAGACCTAAAACTTTTTCCTTTGAAATTAATGATTAGTTTACCATATGTTCACCAACAAAAGTAATTTGTGATTCTATCTATCAGCTGTGCTAAATCCTATCCTCTTTTGTTTTTATTCATTTTATTTACATCTTACTTGTTTGTACTTCTGAAATTCAAGTCTTCTGATAAATCTATCTAAGTTATATTTTTTTTTGTAATAATTAGTGTATGTATTATATTATATATTTTTAGCTACCTAAAAATTTTTAGTTCTCCTGAGGAAGTGTACCTTAAACACCGAAACCGTGGTAGAGAGAAAAACTTTTCTACAACTATATATATATATATTATATATATATATATAAAGGAAAAAGTGGAAGTAAATTTGACAATATATAATTTATAAAAAAATGAAAAACACAAGTTTCATTGAGTGATTTTAATAAGCCAACACTGCAGTGTTTCAGAGAAATTATTTGTGAACAAAAAGTCTGCGAGCCTCTGCTTTTGTTATATTCAAATATGTGAAAAAAAATGGCTTAAAATGCTGAGTAACATTGGCATTCCCATTTAAACTGCGTGATGTAATTTTTTTCCTTTTGTTCTTTAATAATTTCTTTTTTTTTTTCTTTTTTTTTAAACAAAGCCCTGATGAAGGTTTATTAAACAAACCAAAACACTGCAGCGTTAGCTTATTAAACATCACTGATCAATGAAACTTGTGTTCTATTGTTTTTGTTTTTTTTATTTGTTTTTATAAATATATATATATATATATATATATATATATATGTGAAGAGAAATGGAAGTGAATCTGACGGTATGTAGTATAGTAAAAAATTTGAAAAAAAACACATTTAACTTACCACTCATTTTATTTAAACCTGTGTTTTTTTCAATTTTTCACTATACTACACACACACACACACACACACACACACACAACACACACATATATATATATATATATATATATATATATATATTATATATTTATATTAATATATATATCTTAAAATTTCTTCTATTTATTATTCTTTACAGTATTTTTTCTTTTTTTTTTTTTTTTTCAAAACCTTTTACCATTTTTATTACTCGTCTAACACTTATTATTTAATTGAAATAAATGTATTTAATGGAAGTGAATCCGACGGTATGTAGTATAGTGAAAAATTTGAAAAAAACACAGGTTTAACTTACCACTCATTTTATTTAAACCTATGTATTTTTCAAATTTTCCACACTATTATATATATATATATATAATAATATATATATATATATATATATATATATTCTTTAAAATGGTTTTCTATTTATTATTCTTTACAGTATTTTTTAACATTTATTATTCGTCTAACACTTATTATTAATTGAATAAATGTATTAATCAATTGACTAATTTTAATACTAAATATTAAAAACCTACTTGTGTCGTATGATATTACTAAATTGCAATTAATGAAAAATCATCTTCTAATTTATTAATACACACAGGAAGTTAATGAAAGATCTAACATAACCCCTCGTCTGATACTACCACAATCGAGTTATGGAGTAATTATGTTATCATTGTTTTACTTATTACAAACTCTCGGTTGATATACTGCTTACTATTACTACTCTCCGCCTGTCGGTGGGGCATTAGAATGCACCTTCTGCAGAGGGGTAAGACTCCCCCAATGGGGCCATAGCACTTATATGATTGCCCCAACCCTATGTGCTTATGGCTAAGTCCCCGAACGCCCTTTTTNTCCCCTCTCTCATCCTCTCTACTCCTCTCTCCCGTTTCTCTCTCTCTCCTCTCTCTTCTCCCTCTCTCTCTCCTCTCTCTCTCTCTCCTCTCTCTCTCTCTCTCTCTCTCTCCTCCGTAATGACTTTTTGGAGTTTCATGTTAAGACACTTAGGAGACTAATTTATTGAGATAACATTTATAGACATTCAGATTTGGTGAATTTAATCCAATTTTGATGTTTAAGGGTATTATAAAATAAGACATTTGTAGATTTATCCACCCTCACCCACCAACAGTTATTAACATTACAAGTAGTATACCAACTGAGATTTCTCTCTTCGTTTCATCCTATAGGTTTTCTCCTTCATCTGGCACAGGTTGTTTCACTATCTCCTCTTACTGAAGTGGTTACCTTCTAACAATCAAACAGGCTCTCAGTTGCTTAACTTTGTGATTGTTTTGGGGAAAACCTGTGTTTTAAATGCAATTTCAACGATAAGGTTCAATTTGTTAGTTTTCGATGTTGATGTGAATGTTTTTGTGATGGTACACAATCTAAAAAATAGTATAAAACCTCTAAAAGAATTGACAAATTTGACCTGGGAAAGGGTTTATTTCTAAGTTGGGATATTTTAATGCATTGCTCTGATTAGAAAAAAAATCTTGCTACCATGTGCTATTTTTGCTGGATTATAGTTGTGCGTAAATATATATTATATATATATAATATATATATTAATATATATAGTTTTTTTTTTTTTTTTTTTTCCGTAGTTAGGGTCTTTCCCATGGGTGGTTTAACCAAGCTGATAGCAGGTAGACATAAGGAGAGCTCAATGTCCTAATACAGTGAGTAACAGGACCAGAGCAAGAAATTTAGTAAATGAAGAAAAACTCTAAACTGCTTCATTACAAAATTTATTGAGTCAGTTCTTGTGATTACCTGAAAGATGCCGTATAATACGGTTTTTGAAATAAATATTTAATGAAGCAAAGTTTTAGAGTTTTCTTCATTTACTATATATATATTATATATATATATATATATATATATATAAGGTCTTTTCAAAAGATATGAGACTGAAGCAGTATTTGTGAAGACAGAAATGAAAATAGTGAATATCTATTTTCTTCCAAGATAAACTCATTATTTCAGGTGCTTTTTCAAAAACTCAAATTTCAGAAGAATTGCCAAATCGATTTTTTGTTTTTTGGAATTCAGAGAAATTTTTATTTATTTTTTAATTTCATTTTTGTTTCATTTTTTGTTTTAAATGTTAATTTTTTAAATTATTTTGTATTTCTTCATTTAATTGAATTTAATTTTTGTTTTGTCTGCACAGATTACTCTGGGAATCACATTCTCCCACTCACTCCCGGAACCACAAACAGAGAAGTGTCCCAAGCCCTTTTTGCCAGTTTCAAAAGTTTGAAAAAGAACAACAAAAAACTAACATCAAGAGGTAAGGTTTCTTTTACTTTCAAGAATTCTTTTTTACTTTATTTTAGTTGATTTCATATCAAATTGATATAAATTAAATTTAGTTTTATGCTTCTGAAACACTCCATGCTTGTGCTTAGATTTTAGAATTATTTATATTATTATTCTTTTAGCTTCACGTTACCCCAATTGAGAAAACGATTATTGCAATCACTTTCAGACTGACTGAAAATAATGGTATTAGATTGAAACAGTTTTTTTTTTTTTTTTAAAATAATTAGTATATGTGGTGTTTTACTAAAATAACTTTGCATAAATACTTTATTCAACATGATATCACTGGTAGTATTTATAGATAATATTAAAATTTTAAATAGCTTTAATGTCTATATAGTGACACAGTAAATTTGACAATCTGGGGCGGGTGAAATAATTAATTGACTCGAGAACTCTTGTTTATTATAGATATATTATATATATATATATATATATATATATAATATATACATAGGCAAGTTTTGGCTGTGTTCTTTTAGCAACCCACCTACTTACCTCTCTCTTCTTACAGCTCGCTTTATTCATGTTTTACACTAACAAATTTAATGTATGTAGCAATGGCCATGCACTGTCAAAAAAAAAAAATAATACATGAATGATTCTTGTTTATTAATCAATTTCCATTAAGATTTAAAAAAACGAAAGAAAAGATAATTGGAGAAAGATAGATATAAAAAATATTTTCTTACATTATATGTTATTGCAATATTAAATTTTCCTAGTTAAAATCAGTTATTAACATAGCTTTACTGTTGTAGCACCAGGTCGAAAAAAGTACCCCACGTGTGTAATGGTGTTGGCGAGTCCGATTCCTCAATGGGTGCCTCATATTGTGCCACTAACATAAGTTAAGCTTAGATTAATTTATAAAATACCTTAGTGCAGTTACTGAGCTAGACACTTAGTGAGTTTGTTTCTCACTGTGGTGACCCATACTTCTGGCAGACCTTAGTAATAATAACTAAAATCAGCTATATTATTGAATTATTCGGACTATGTCCGCATCTTTAATTGCTATCTGTAGCAACAGTGAAGAATGCAGGAGGGCACATAGGCTGAAATGTTGTACAGATAGTGTCCTCTGGCCTTCTTCACCAAAAAGCCAAAATAATACTAATATCAAGTTTCATACGTCAAAAATTCAGAGAGAAATAGTAAAAAAAAATCAGCTGATTACGTGAAAATTCATAAAATGTTTATTTTTCTCCAATTCTTTTTTTAAAGATTTTAAATTTTACCGAATTTATCAAACTGTTCTTTGAGGGTTCTTTTTAAATGTTTTTTACAATGTATACATATTTTGAGAGAATATGTGCTTAATGAAGTCAACCTAGATTTGAAAATGATTAGTTGATAATTAATGAATTAGGCGAATATATCTGTTATAAATGTGAAGTGTAAACAAATTAATTAATTATCAACTAATTAATTTTCAAATTAGGTATGACTTCAATAAGCACATATTCTCCCAAAAATTATTGGCTATGCCATATCAAACAGTTTACGTACTTTCATACATACATACATAGCATAATATATATAACAATATATATATATACACAACAACTGTCAGTTTGTTTGGTTTTTTTCTTCAGCAAGTGCATGTTATTGCTAGTTGTTGGGTATTGCGGAAAATTCAGTAATTAAACATTTTATTATTTTTACTTTATATATGCTAACACCGCACATTGTAGATTGAAAAAATGATTCAAAAGATTGTCAATGGTCAGAAATTAGACAAATTTATCACAGAAAAAAAAAAAAGCTTTTTATTAATGAATATAATAATTGATCACTTGATACAATTTATGAATGGAAATATTTTATTTCTATTCCATTCTAAAACAGTGATTTATCTCCATTCACAAACTTTGAACTTCTATTCCCGAAAATTTTAACATCTAAAATTTGTATATGTAATTATTGGGACTGTAGTAAACTTCTATCTTAAGTCAACACTTGGATTAGAGATATCACAAGCATTTACTGAAAAAAATAGTTGACTCATTGACAAAAGTAAATTGGTTATATAATGCTTTTATTTGTTTTCATAAAAATAAAATTGATTTAAAAAACATTGAAATTATAGCGTATTGATTTTGAAATTTACTAACTATTAATTTTTTTAAACAGAAAAGAAAAAAAAGAATGAAATATTTAGTTCAAAATCACTTAGATTTCTTTAAAAAAAAAAATCTTTTAAGAAAAATCAAAACTAATCTCAAAAATTTGAAATTTTGGTATTTTCCTATTTCTTTTATTTTTAATGCTACAAATTTATGAAAATTTATAAACTTCTTTGCTTAAAAAGCTCAATATATCTTTCAAGATATAGAGCATTAATAGTTGTAGAAAAGTTTTTCTTTCTACCACAGTTTCGGTGTCTAAGGTACATCTTCCCCAGGAGAACTAAAAAATTTTACGTAGCTAATATTATATATATTCGCCTAATTTAAGATTATTTTTTTAACTATGTCTCCTAAATTTAAACTTTTGTCCCAAGACCTAAAACTTTTTCCTTTGAAATTAATGATTAGTTTACCATATGTTCACCAACAAAAGTAATTTGTGATTCTATCTATCAGCTGTGCTAAATCCTATCCTCTTTTGTTTTTATTCATTTTATTTACATCTTACTTGTTTGTACTTCTGAAATTCAAGTCTTCTGATAAATCTATCTAAGTTATAGTTTTTTTGTAATAATTAGTGTATGTATTATATTATATCTATATTTTTAGCTACCTAAAATTTTTTAGTTCTCCTGAGGAAGGTGTACCTTAAACACCGAAACCGTGGTAGAGAGAAAAACTTTTCTACAACTATATATATATATATATATATATATATATAAAAAGGAAAAAGTGGAAGTAAATTTGACAATATATAATTTTATAAAAAATGAAAAAACACAAGTTTCATTGAGTGATGTTTAATAAGCCAACACTGCAGTGTTTCAGAGAAATTATTTGTGAACAAAAGTCTGCGAGCCTCTGCTTTTGTTGATATTCAAATATGTGAAAAAAAATGGCTTAAAATGCTGAGTAACATTGGCATTCCCATTTAAACTGCGTGATGTAATTTTTTTCCTTTTGTTCTTTAATAATTTCTTTTTCTTTTTTTCTTTTTTTTTAAACAAAGGCCCTGATGAAGGTTTTATAAACAAACCAAAACACTGCAGCGTTAGCTTATTAAACATCACTGATCAATGAAACTTGTGTTCTATTGTTTTTGTTTTTTTTATTTGTTTTTTATAAAGTATATATATATATATATATATATATTATATATATGTGAAGAGAAATGGAAGTGAATCTGACGGTATGTAGTATAGTAAAAAATTTGAAAAAAAACACAGGTTTAACTTACCACTCATTTTATTTAAACCTGTGTTTTTTTCAAATTTTTCACTACTACACACACACACACACACACACACACACACACACACACACACATATATATATATATATATATATATATATATATATATATATATATATATATATATATTCTTTAAAATGGTTCTTCTATTTATTATTCTTTACAGTATTTTTTTCTTTTTTTTTTTCAAAGAAAACCTTTTACCATTTTTTATTACTCGTCTAACACTTATTATTTAATTGAATAAATGTATTTAATGGAAGTGAATCCGACGGTATGTAGTATAGTGAAAAATTTGAAAAAAACACAGGTTTAACTTACCACTCATTTTATTTAAACCTGTATTTTTTCAAATTTTTCACTATACTACATATATATATATATATATATATATATATATATATATATATATATATATATATATTCTTTAAAATGGTTTTCTATTTATTATTCTTTACAGTATTTTTTTTAACATTTTTTATTATTCGTCTAACACTTATTATTTAATTGAATAAATGTATTTAATCAATTTGACTAATTTTAATACTAAATATTAAAACCTACTTGTGTCGTATGATATTACTAAATTGCAAGTTAATGAAAAATCATCTTCTAATTTATTAATACACACAGGAAGTTAATGAAAGATCTAACATAACCCCTCGTCTATTACTACACATGAAGTTATTGATAATTATGTTATCATTGTTTTCTTATTACAACACTCTCGGTTGATATACTCTTACTTATTACTACTCCGCCCTGTCGGTGGGGCATTAGAATGCACCTCTGCAGAGGGGTAAGACTCCCCCAATGGGGCCTAGCACTTATATGATTGCCCCAACCCTATTGTCCTTATGGCAAGCCCCAACCCCTTTTTATCATATGAGTGCTAGAAGGCGGTGGCTGCGGGTCTACATGTCCTGGGAATGACATGTATTATCCATTAAGAATAAATTTATTTCAAAACTTTATCGGCATTAAATGACCCACTGAGGTTGATATGCCATAAAACAAACCAAACCAAACCTTATTACTAGTATTTTATTACTAGTTTTATTCCATCTTATTATTGTTGCTTTTTATCCCAACATTCTGAGTTGATATCATAAAAGTAAGTAAGTAAAGTTGTCTGGGCGGCCTAGAGTCGGTATCAGCCAGACAACGAGGGAGTCTATCTGCTTTTCACAAGTGCAAGACCAAGGAGATTATCTTAGCGTTTGAGGTGGAGCGCCACACCTACCATCAGCCCCTCACTTTACCGCACAGATCCCTGTGCTACTCATACGCTGAATTGGCGAGGGCTGGTATCGAACCAGGAACCTTGTGATTCCTAGCCGAACGCTATACCGACTGAGCTAAGCCGGCCCTTCTTCATTATTACTATTATTTCATTGCTAGTTTTACTTCATCTTATTATTGTTGCTTTTTATCACAACACCCATATTATTACCACCCTGTCAGCTGGGTCTGCAGAATATTCTGATTGCACCTCTGCAGAGAGGTAAGACCAGCTCAAATAGGGCCACCTGTTGGACATGGGTGGTAACCCATAATGCCTGAGAATGGAATTGGGGGTGGCTGAGTGGTTCATTACCTGGGTACTAAGTTGACACATGACCTACAACACGCCACTCCAGATGTTATTTGAGATCGACAAGGAGTCAGAGAGGCCCGATCCGATGCATAGGCTAATAGTCTATGTTAAAATACCTTGGTGTCGCACTTTCACTTTGATATAGGCCTCTTTTCCTTTCATACTGTCCATTTCTTCATGGAACATATCAAGATGTTTGCCTGTCACTCATTGCCATGGTTTATGATTACCCTCCTCTAGATAGAACATCTGGGCCCAATCCCATTTTATAACGTTCAACCAGTTTCTACCCAGCAAATTAGGACCTTTACCTGCAATTACTATTATGGCTAAATTATAATATTGATCCGGATAGTTAAATATTAACCTCCATAGTTCCCAACACATTCAGTTTATCTGCTGTATATGAGTGCTACCAGGGGTAGGGTCATCAGACATGTAGTACATGTCAGCACATTTGATGTAGGACTCTGTGTTGAATCTAAGACTATGTGGGAAGATGCTTTCTGTGCCCATATTGTTTTTCTTTATGTCTGCCAAATGGAAATTGATGCAACCTGGTCAGAGCGTCTCTGGGAGGTTAGTAGAAATTAGCTGCTGCAGATGTTTGACAACTCCAAGAAGTAGACAACTCTCTGTTAACAATAACAAGTTTTTGTTGCAATATATATACATATATAAATATGTTTAGCACACTAGGTAGGAGGGAAAAGACGGTGAGGAATTTCACTGGCGTTTTTGCTTTATGCTAATTAGCATTGAATTTTTCAGCAGCAAAGTTTGTTTGGGTCAGACTAACAGAAAATTAGACCAGGTGATGGATGTGATGCCCTATATTTTTGAAATATTAGCCTAGAATTGTGAACATTTGTTTATATAATTTTCATATGAACAGATGTTTTATTCCAGTTCAATAAACTGCTTAAGTCATTAGGTAATAATTAATTGAAAAACAAATTTGACGAAACAATGTAAATAGTATCTCTTTGTTTACTATTATGTTACTGTTGCCAACTCATCATCTTCAGGAACAGAAAACAGAGTTTAGTGACAACAAGTCTCCTCAGGTCTCCATGACTCTTCCGAGTATTCTAACCGATCTTAACAGAGCTGTAGTTTGGATGGTCTTGATTCTTCCTCTGATTTCCAGTTCGCCGAGATTATTATTATTATTATTATTATTATTATTATTTTCACTCCTTTTGAGTTTTCACATGGTCGTTCAATGAAGTCTGAGTGACAGCAAGTCCCCTCAGGTCTTCAGGACTCCTGAGTATTCTGGCAGATTGCAGCAGTGCAGTATTATGGATGGTATCAATCCTTCCTCTGATTTCCAGACTTTCCAAACCCTTTTCCAATCCTTTTGGGACTGTTCCAAGTGCACCAACTACAATTGGTATCACTTTGACTTTATTATTATTATTATTGACTTTTTTAAACATGTTGTAGACGGTGATTGACTGGAGGCCCAGTGACAGCAAGTCTCCTCAGTTATACAGGACTCTTCCGAGTATTCTAGCCGATCTTAACAGTGTTTTAATTTTGATGGTCTCGTTTTTATTCTCTGATTTCCAGTTAGCCCAGATTATTATTATCATTATTATTATTATTATTATAGTTGTAACAAAGTAAATACTTACCCTGTCAGTTGTAACAGAAGAATACACTGACTGTAGAGGGGTTAAATTCCTCCAATGGGACCACCTGTTGGTAATAAGTGATAGCAAACTGCATGTATATCAACAATATAAACATTCTACCTAATCCATTCACTACAGGTAAGATGTGACGTAAGGTTGCATGTATGGAGCATCCAATAAAGATTGAACTCGTTATTCATATTTGTGATCTTTTATCTCATCCAACCTATGGCAAGCGGGTTGGGTAAATATCCACAAAAGACAGACAGAAGAGTGTCCCATCGTGGAGTAATGGTTAGCAAGCTAGTTTTTGCAGCTACTTAATAGTAGTGCCCTATACCTCTGACCTTCTGTCCCCTCCAATCCATGGCGAGTGGGTGGGGTAAAATAATAATTTTTTTAACGTTATTATAATGGAGATTCAGTCTGTCTGTCTAACTGAAACTATGTCACAATACCTTCAGGAATTGCATAAGTTTATCAATGAGTATTTAGTTTATTGTCAAAATCATTAATACATAGAATAAATCTTATTTAGATTTGCCTCAAAACAGTCAATGTTATTAGTGTATTTAAAAATCTACAATGTGTCTTATATATCACTAAGAAATAAAGGTTTACATAATATTGTAGAAACAATGATACTCACCATCGTGAAGAATAAGTTCCAATTACCGTCGAACTGGGAAGACAAGGTAGCATGCGATTGTAACTTAATACAAACTCGAAATGCCACAAAGTCCACTGCAAATGACCAAGTATATATAAGACTCCACAGTGTCATGCAGATCAACCAGTCAAGCAACCAATCAGAACTCAAGGAGTGGAATGACCCAAATCACCCTGATTCATGAATGGATCATGGTGTGGTTAATTTGCATATTGGTTTTAACAAAACTGGGTCTAATAATTACTTGGTGTTATGGATCTGCGAGATAAGTTTGCTAACCATCATATCATGATGGGATGCCCCTATTTGCCCAACTTGACCCTCTTGAGTTAAGCTTTGCCACTGAAAATATTTTATATTTTTAAGTTCCTAATTGTATCCAGAAGAATACACCGACTGCACCGCTGTAAAAATCCCCTCGCCTAATTGGACCACCTGTTGACCGTATGTGGCCAACCGTGATGCTTAAGGACAGTATCCTGGTGTCTGAGCAGTCCATGACATGCAATGCTTCTCTTTGACCTGTAAGAATGGTTCAATGGTTATATGCTTGATATACAAAACTCCGACGAAGGTTAACAGACAAAACATTTAATATAGTACAGCACATGGATATGATGAGATACAAAGACCAAGGTAAAACAAGTTACATGTAGACAGATAAACACACATTCATGAATGGTACAAGATATACAAAAGTACAGGCATGAGACTAGGGATAGTCCATGCTGTGAAGAACTTACAGTAATGTAAGTGGGACCAAAAGCCCCAACGAGAAGGGATAGACAGTGTCTAGGCCATGTTTCTTGTGGTATCAGCTACAGGAAAAGAGGCCGAAAGGGGTTGAACCCGGCGCTTAAATACTATGGCCCCCTAGCGGGCACCAGCAAACTAAACCGGGCAGACAACTCTCCCAGGCAAATACGAAACTAACGCTACAGACGCTTTCTTAAGCTCAACAGGTGACCAGAGAGGCCTCCCTCAATCAGCTGATCATGTCAAGCCCTAGAAGCTATATGATTGTTCTGACCCTATTGCTTTTGTCTTATAGCAAACACCCAATTCTTTTTATCACATATGTGCTAGAGGGCGGTGGCTGAAGATCTTAGTTTCCTGGGTATGCCGTTCAACGACATCTAATGGTGAAGTTCCAATTCTGAAGCTCTGGGGAGTGTGGAGTACCCCTTTATCGGCATTACTCCCAGTACCTTTTAGGGTTAAATAGAAAAAATAAGCTCAACTTGGTTTTCACATCTTATTTCTCTTCCAATCTTCAGATTAGCCAAATCTAACAAGTTGCAAGTTGATTACCAGTTTCTGTAAGACTCTATTAATTTCCAGTGTTTATATATATCATCATGTCGTGCTATTAGCACAGATATCCATGACAATCTCCCTCCATCTGTCCCTATCGCTCATCATTCTCAGGAGGTCCTCTATACAGCATCCTGTATCCGCACAGAGCTTGTCAATGTACATCTTTGCTGGTCAGCCCACACTGGCATGCCCATGTGCTGGCTTCTACAGGAGAATGTCACTTATGAGTTTGTCCTTGCTTCTCCAGCAGTGTCCTGCGTTTCTTGTCCATCTTACTCGATGGTTTGGGTGATATGTGGCAGGTGGCCATATAGTGGGGTGTTGTTTCCACATCTTGTTCAGGATCACCCGCAGCATTCTTGTGCAGCTCCCATCTAGTTTATTCTCTAGTCGCTTCATTAGGGTCCAGGTGGTGCAGCCATACAGCAGTACTGACACGACAACAGCCTGGAAGAACTGTCTCTTTAACTTGTCTGTGAGATTGGATTTCCATATGACCGATAATTTATTTATAGTGGACCATGTCTTTCCTATGTGTGCATTAACATCGTTTTCTGTTGAGGAGATGTTACTGCCTAAGTATCTAAATTGTTCTACCGAGTTTAGGAGTTTGCCATTGATAGTTGAGATGTCACTTTTGTTTTTAAAAGACATGGACTCAGTTTTATCAGAGTTTATGTATAGGCCGACATTTCGTGCTGCCTTTTCTAGGCTGTGTAGCAAGGATTTGGATATATATAATCATGGCATTTTACCCTTCATGAACTTCCTCAGATAATGCTTTGGAAAAATTCTTAGTTCTTTACCTACTTTAAACTGCTCGTGGCTCTCCCACCACTGTAATTCTACCATAAACCGCTAGCAGCCGCTCTTGCATGAGTCACTTGTTTACATTGAAAAATCACTACTGCCATCTTTTGTTTTATCTGTAAACCAACTCTGAGAATAGTACATACAGGTAAAAAAATACCAAAAAAAAATTTGGTATAGCCATGTGGGAAATTTGGTAGGCAAAGAGTTAAATCTTAGAAAAATATTTTGGAATTTTTTTCCTAAGACTTAAGAATTTTTCCAAAGTGCTATCTGATGAAGCCCGTGAAGGGTGAAATGCCATAATAGATATATAAACACTCTGCCAATTTATTTCCCTTCAAAATTTCAGATTGGACAAATCTAACCGTTATATACCCTGTCTAACATATCGTTCATCTTGGGTATATAATTGCAAGAGAGACGGACGAGGGGATGATAGATGAAGGGATCTTACTATTTTTTCTCTGTCTACTGGTTCCTGCTGCTAATTTGTCGGCCATCTTCTCTGTTGAGCTGTTTTCGCAGACTGGTTCTTCTTTCTGGTTGGGCTGGGTATCTGTGCATTCTATTTTAATCAATTAACAAGACTTTGTTGTTTTTCTATAAGTCTTTATTTAAACAAACCCAGCCCTGGATTCAACCGCGCGATGAGAGTAGCGACTCTCAGAGCGAGCAGACCTCTACATCCACTCACTCTGAATTTCTAGCAGCAACTAAACTAATCTCATGCCCTACTGGTACGCTTTTCGAGGGTCAAGCCGAGGTCATTACCTGCTTGATGTAATTTTCCACTCGACCCCCGTTATTTTGATTCTAACGAATTCTAATTCAAAATTTATCTAACTACAGTATGTACATAATTCATAAGTTACCTATGAGTTATGTAACATGTCTTAATTTCATTAACAGTTTCTGTAAGATTCTATTAATTTCCTCGGATAAGCAGTAATGTCAAAGAATTTCCTTCTCCTTTGTGTGTTATCCATACAAGCAGGACAATTGACACAGCCACACGCACCGGTCAATCAGTCGCAGTTTCAGCCTTCATTATATTCTATTTGCTAATTTCCCTTTCGGTGAATAAATCTTGACCATCTCCACTTCCTTCCTGGACACACGTTCTAGTTTGGCATATCTGTTGGCCATTGGTCATTCTGGAAAAACTTTTACCACATAAAGACGTCGGAAATGGCAGTAGTTTACAATCTTGCCTGCAACAAGTTGAGTTGGTTGGTTGGGTTTTTACGGCATTTCAACCCCTTGGGTTATTTTATGCCGAATACTTCTATTGGTAATTAGGTATTCAAAAATGTATAGGGGTTTATTTGCTGTAATCAAGTTTTCTGTTGAGAATTTTAACATCAAGAGAGTGAGTGGGTGATTTTTGTAGGTCTATGAACTTACATCCTTGATAAGAGGTCGGTTCTTTTAAAAAAGTTTAATATCCTCTTGGGATCTATTTTTCCAAATAGTTTGTCCATGCTGTCAACATTGTAGAACTTTATTCGAGTGTGGGAGAGGTGTGTGCATTCAATCAGAATATGTTTTATTGTGTATCGGTTTCCACATGAACATTTAGGTGGCGGTTCTTCTTTTAAAATGAAGGAGTGGGTTAATCTAGTGTGGCCAATGCGTAGCCGGGTGATAGTGGTTTCTTCTCTTCTGGTATCACTAGGATCAGGTGTCCTTTCTTTTAAGTTGGGCTGTAGTTTGTTGTGGGGATCTTCATTCCATAATTGCTGCCATTTGATTGTCATTATTTGCTTGATTTTTGGGAGGTAAGACACTTATGGCGTGGGTTAATCTAGTGTGGCAACAAATTGATATGAATATATGAATATATCTAATTACTTAATTAATATTTTTTCGTTAATTGGTTTACCTAATTCGTAGCATTAGCTTAGGTAGATAGATAGATAGATGAGAAAGAAAAACACGATGTCTGGAAAGAGAGCCTTATGTAGATAAGTAGTTTTGAAATAATAAAAAAAGTAAAGTCGTGGGGCGGCCTAATGTCGGTATCAGCCAATCAGCGAGGGAGTCTATCCCCTTTTCAATACTGCTAGAGCAAAAGCTGAAACAGTGACCATCTCACACTATATAATATATATATATATATATATATATATATATATATATGTGTGTGTGTGTGTGAAGAGATAGAAGTGAATCCAACGGTATGTAGTATATTAAGAAAATTGAAAAAACACAGGTTTAAATAAATTGAGTGGTAAGTTTATTAGCCGACGCTGCAGTGTTTTGATCTATTAATTAGATCTTCTTCAGGGCATTTGTTGATATAAGGAAAGGTAATAAAAAAATTTTATCACAGAATAACGAGAAAAACTGCGGTAGTTCTTGTTTATCAGTCTGTTCAAAAATAGATCAAAACACTGCAGCATTGGCAAATAAACTTACCACTCAATTTATTTAAACCTGTGTTTTTTCAATTTTCTTAATATACTACATATACTATAATATATATATATATATATATATTTTCAAAGCATTATCTGATGAAGCTCATAAAGGGTGAAATATCATAATATTTTTTTTTTCATCATACGTGTAATAAATACCACGTGCAATACCCTGCCCTCATCTACTAAGTAGCTATGTTATCACATCTAGTTAGCAGATGATGAGGGCAGGGTATCACATTTATTACACATTGTATGATGAAAAAAATATAAGAAATACCTGGAGATGGCTGGAGGGCACCCCAGCCGAAACGTTGTACAGATAACTATGAAGATGAGGACAATAGTCCGAATAACACAAATAATACTAATTATCAAGCCTCATCTCAAAAATTTAGAGAAATAGGTAATGACATGATGTAAAATCCAACCAACCTCTTACTCAGTGTAGATAGGTAATGTAGCTAGTCTTTCCATAAAAGGGTTGACATGCCATAAAATCCAACCAACCAACCTCTTAGAAATGTATATTCTATTCCTCCATAATAAATTTCCACAGGTTCAACACCTTACCAATAATATAAACTTTGGAACCAACTGAATTCCCAAAGACAGCACCAAATTATGGTCCACATAGATAAGTGTCTTAATTAAAAAAATAAAACCAAATTATGTTTGTCACTAAGAGTGTAATAAATGGAAGATGACTTGTCAAGACCCATTAAGATGTTGAAGTGCAATGAGACCAAACAACACATAGAAATTTTCTTTCTTCATTATCTCTTTCTGTCAAATGCACTGGGAATTAAAGGTCAGGGATAATTCACACCCGTAAAATTCTGTTGACTGTTCTTTGAGCCACTTCTTCACTACAGATTTCACTTCCTTGTCACTGGAATAATGTTTTCCTTCAGATTATCATCTCTTCGGGCCCCATGAAAGAGGGTTTGAGAGACAAACATTATTTCAGTGACGAGGAAGTGAAATCTGTAGTGAAGAAGTGGCTCAAAGAACAGTCAACAGAATTTTACAAGGCAGGGATACATGCTCTTATTCGAAGGTGGAACATTGCTATTGAGAGAAACGGTGACTATGTGGAGAAATAGGGATGTAATCCACAGAGGATCAGCTTCATTTTGATGTATGATACATGTTCCAGTGTTGGTAATTATACCTGTCCTAAACAAAATGGTATTAGTTTTTTACTCACCCTCGGACATATCAATTTCTTTGTTGATCCCTGTTGCAAAGTCAAAAAGCCTAAGTAACATCATTCTCTGATATGACATTACTTTCTTAAACTAAGAAAACTTGGACAGATTATTTATTCTCTTGAATCACAAAGATAATCTCTGGGAGACTGGAGACCAACCTTAAGGAAGTCTAGAAAGGAACAAGTCATTGTGTCCCGATTACGCATTGGTCACACAAGACTAATGCACTCCTATATACTCAAACAAGAGCAACAACCACAGTGTGAAACATGTCAAACACCTTTGACTGTTAAACACTTATTCATAGAATAAAGGGTTTTTGCTCATATCAGAAACCATTATTTCAATGCAAACAATATGAAAGATCTAATGGCTGAGAACGGGCTAGACGGCCAGTCGGAGAGGCCCCCTCCGATCAATCGGCTGGTCTTGTCAAGCCCTAGCACCTATATGATTGCCCTAACCCTATTGCCCTTATGGCAAGCCCCAACCCTTTTTATCATATGGGTGCTAGAAGGCGGTGGCTGAGGATCTACATGTCCTGGGAATGATGTTAAACTCTATCTGATGGTGAGGTTCCAGTTTTGGAGGTTTGGGGAATGTGGAGCACCCCTTCATCACCATTGCTCCCTAGACCACTCTGACCCGGAGTAGTAGTACCTTTTAGGGTCCCATCTATTAAATAGAAAACATGAGTTTATAAACAAAATTGATTATCCATTAAGTATGAATTTATTTCAAAACTCTATCAGCATTAAATGACTCACTGAGGTTGATATGCCGTAAAACAAAACAAACCAAACCAATCTTTCACTGACACCTTGTTGCTGAAAAAAGACCTTTTTTTCCTCCAGGCAAAATGGGTTGCTTTTATCTTCGACCACCTCAATGTTTGCTAAAAAAAAAAAAAAGTCTACTCTGCCACCCCTACATCTTCTCAATGCTTCTGTCATATCGCTAGATATTCTTTCGACCACAAGCTCCTCATTTTGCACACCAGACACGTTCGTGCTCGCTTCGAGCTCCCATGTAAGTAATTTCTCTCGCTACACTAACACAGACTTGGACTAACCGTCATTCAATAATGGCTACAAGAATCTCAATAACATGTTGGGGGTGTAATTATTTATGGGTGAATCTGTGAATATTTCTTTTTTGTTACAATTACAGATGTTTTCTTAATGTTAAAGAGATTTTTTCTTTTTTTTTCTTTGCAGAACCTTTACAGGTCACCGTTGACGATGAGAAAGAGAAAGAAAAACCGCCACTCGAACGGAAAAAGAGCAAACCCCAACCTGTTGGTACCATTCCATATGAGGTAAGAATTTATATCTTTTTACTTTTGTCTGTTTAGTTTTCATTCTCTCCATCTCATTTCTTTTGTTAGGCATATATTATAAACTCTTTCTTACTTCCCAAAGACATTTGTCCTATTTGTATCTTGTTATAAATGTCATGTTCCATGTGCTCAGACAATAAAGTCTGTATTGTTGTTATATTATAGTTCTTTGTTTGGATTTTATTATGTATATATATATTCACCTACGTTGGAAGGTTTCTCTGATGCCTTTCTAACGTATTATAAGAACCAGTTCTGGCCACTAAAGCCAAAACCACACACACTTAATTCGGACCATATTACCTTTAGGCACCCCTTTTTGATCTTAAGGACATGTTTTTCATTTACATCGTCAATATCTGGTTGTTTGTTAACAGATGATTTTTAGTTGTTTTTTTTACTTATAAAACTAACCCCCAACCCTAACCCTAACAAACAACTGGATATTGAAGGTGTAAATGAAAAACATGTCCTTCTAAATTGAGATCAAAAAGGGGTGCCTAAAGGTCATATCGTATGATTATTCTACAAGTGTTTCTAATTTAATATAATATTTTATTATATCAAAACTTAAATACTTGCATCCGGAGGGTGCATGCTAGTTTATATGACATCATTAAATAGAAGTTAAAAAATCCACACATAGCTACGCATGGCAAGTCCCTCTATGTATGTCCTCGCAGGACACAAGGATGTAGTAGAGAAATTTCTATATCCAATAAACAGAGCAAAATAATTTCTGGAAGGAGGAGTTCCACGCAATCTACAACAGATAAATGGAGCACAATTACACCTTTGGATAGGAGAAGTTTTCATATAGTATGAACAAAAAGTAATAAGACAATCAGGAATATTTCTTGTATGTTGTTTATTCTCAACTAGTTTCGACCTTAGGTCATCATCAGGAGAAAATTTCTTATTTGAAGAAATTGTTTATAGATTTTTAGAAAGGGAGCATTATAGAAGAATTATAAAAGTTGAAGTGTTTTTGAGGGTTTGACATGCTATTAAAATCCGGGTAGACGAGTGTGTTAGTAGTAGCATGTCCATTTGTTCCGTGAAGATATATATATATATATATATATAAAAAATGGACTCTCGTCGATTTTCAATGCATGAGTGTTCATTCGGTGAACTACCAACACAGTGATTTGTTTATAGTGGTGAAGGCTTGTGTAGGACCATTCCGCACTTTTTGGTACAGTCGATAGGAAAGAATTGGTGCATCAAGGAATGCCACAAACCCAATCAACGACTGACCTCAGGAATTTTGAATTCAGAGTTATCCCTCTCCTAGACTGGTTACCTACCCAAGGTTAAAGAGCCCAGTCTGCCCTACAATTTTACCCATAGCTGGAGGGAGAATATATGGATTCATACCTTTCCCAAGGGTATTAGCGCTATGTGAAATGCAAACAACCTTGTCTAGGATTTGAACTCGGGTTGACAAGTCCATTTCCCACGACTCTAACCATTATGCCACACGCCTCCATATATATATATCTATATATATATCTATATATATATATATATATATATATATATATATATAAAAAATCTCTTTTATTATTTATTACATTCTGTTGTAAAGAAAGATATTTCTCCTACAAGAAAATTCGACTCGTCCAACGAAACACATAAATAATATGGACTACACAAGAGACCGGTCAAGTAATAGCTCATCTTGCTACAGAGATTTAATTACTGTTGTTAAAGAGCTGCATGTTGGACTCTATCTTATTTATATTTTTCGTACCAAAGGGTAATAAACCCATGTTAACCCTTCTTCTGGATTTCAATGTTGTTATTTGATAACTCAGACACCACATTTCAGATAGGTATTTGTTGATTGAGTGGGTGTTTGGTGCCACTATCCCCAAATTTTGGGTGTCCGTCAAACACAAGGATGGTGAGCCAGGTGCTCTGTTGGCTCTCTTGTGCTGACCAGAAAACAGTGGGCAGATTGGCTTTAAGTCCATTTTGGTCAATCTTCCCAACATCCAAACTCTGGTACCTTCAACGCAATTAGGCACCTCAAATAGAGTAATGGTTAACAAGCAAGGCTCACTGGCCATTGTTAATCTTACTAACAATGGCCAGCAAGCCTTGCTTCCCACTGGGTACCCCATACTTCATGCTTTCTGCAATTGATTGATTTTAATGGCATGTCAACCCGTCTGGAGTTATTTTATGCCTAGGAGTTATGTAATTGTAAATGTGGTGAACGAGCTGACTTACCTCTTGTGTAACGCATCTGCTTGGCTTGTCTAAAGAAATATGACCGCCATTGATGGGCGGATTTATCGGATGTGGTCTCGTTCGTGGTGTGAGTGTGATGGAACCTATGCAAATTATGCCCATGGAGAACCACAGTTTTAAAAGGAGCTCGTTGTATCATTTCGGCACCTGCAATTTCGGTGCGAAGAAAGACTGCAAGTGTGACGTGCGCAACAGGCAAAGCAATTTTGGTCTTTATTACTAAAACAAACAATGAACATTTGCTTACAGTCAAGTTGCATTGAAAGCATTGGTTCTCACTAGATCGGTAAAGTTAAGCAGCAATGAGCATGTTCAATACTTAGATGGGTGACCATCTTACAGAAACAATACAAAACAGGATAAATGAATGTCCTAAGGAAAAGACAGTGATGCTGATAGCTTTTTGATTTAGTGCACATATATGCTTTGAATGAGTCCCCTGGAAAATTTATGGGTCCCAAATAAAGTTTCTTAATAGATTGTAGGGGTTTTTTTTATTTATTACCTGGGGAAACAACTAAAGACATCTAACCCCTACCTTGTAACCTATCCTGTGTAATTCATTTCTAAGAAACTATTTAAATATATCTACAGTTAGCTTGAAATGGTGAGGGAAGAAAAAAAAACACTTGGACGCATGGATATGATTTTACTGCGTCTGTTTAGGTTTTTGTGTGTCAAGGACGCAGGACGCGTACCTATCAGCATCTCTGAAAACAGCACACCATTTATAGCGAAATTTCTAAAACGTCTTTACCAACTGAGCCATCTTTTTACCTTATGTTTACACACCTGTCTGTTTCTTTCCTCTCTCTCTCTTCTTGTCACCCACGTTTTCTTTCCTTTCTTTTTACCTAGCAGCGGTAATGATCAACAAAAATCTCTTTCCTACGTATGTCTACCTGTGTAGTGTCACAAAGTAGAAATACAAATACAACTGCTGGAAACACGTGCGTGTGTTCGCGTGTGTCCCTCACCCACACACACCACTTTAATTTACGTGTCTTATTTTAATTTTATTCAAATGTTAACAGTAACGATTGAGTTGTCTCCCTTGTTCATTTATTCTTTCTTTTTTTTCTCCTCCTTTTTCCTCACCTTGTTTTTGTTGAAGTGTGTATATGTACCTTAGTAAATGAATGAGTCTGCTTTTTATTTACGTTCTGTTAAAAAAGAACAGTTTTCTCGTTTATTCCTACCATAAAATAAACTGAACCTTCATTTTATCCCGTGTTTTTGCAATAAATCTTTTATTTTTCTTGCACCTGTTATTTTACAATATTAAATATATTTTATTTATTTATTTTAATATTCACTTCAATGTGTATATTCTAAAAAAAATTATTTTGTGAGAATGTTTAGTTTTAAAGTGGGGGTTCGTTTTTTACTTGTAAATTCCTACTATAAAATGCCCAAGCCTAATTTTATGGTAGGAATTTACGAGTAAAAAGTTGAATATTACCTTTTGTTGTTGTTATTTCTTTTCTTTTTGGCTTTGGTACTCTAAAATAAAAACGTCAGATTTTAATCATCGTCAACGAAAAAACAAAATTACGGTCATAAAAGGAGGATCCAATTTATGCCTAAATTGTAAAACGAGCCCCCACTTTAAAACTAAACATTCTCACAAAAAAAAACAACTTTTAGAATATATACATTGAAGTGAATATTAAAAAAATAAAGAAAATATATTTAGTATTATAAAATAACGGGTGCAAGAAAAATAAAACATTTATTGCAAAAACACGGACATAAAATGAGTGTTCAGTTTATTTTATGGTAGGAATAAACGAGAAAACTGTTCTTCTTTACCTATGTTCTTACTTCCTCAAAAAGCTTCTTAACAATAAAAGCTTTATTGATTTTTAAGTCCTGTGTTGTTTGAAGAATAAATAAACAAATAGAGTACAGTGATGCTGTTGACTTTTTGAGACGCACATATTTGCTTTGAATGAGTCCCCGGGAAAATTTATGGGTCCCAAATAAAGTTTCTTAATAGATTGTAGGGTTTTTATTTATGATCTGGGGAAACAACTAAAGACATCTAACCCCTACCTTGTAACCTATCCTGTGTAATTCATTTCTAAGACAGTATTGAAATGTATTTACAATTAGCTTGAAATGGTGAGGGAAGAAAAAAGAAAAACACTGGGACGCATGGATACGATTTTACTGCGTCCTTTTAGATTTTTGTGCATCAGGGACGCAGGACATGTACCTATCAGCATTGGTTTTTATTCTTTAAAAGTTTACCTTGATTCAATAAGTTTTTTTTCTCTGATTTTTTTTTTCCTTCTTTTTTTTGGAAACAAAGAGTTTGTAGCTCAATCTGACTAATTTTACTTTACTAATTTAAAAAAAAAAAATCATTTATTTACTTTCTGTTGTCGTAAATTTCAGTTGTCATCTTCCTTTTGTTGTTTTGTCCAGGTTTATCCTAATCTACAGGGTGGTCCGAAAGTCTTGTCACCACTATATATCTATTAATAATGGAGATTCGCTTCCGGTTTTTGTCTGTAACAAAAATTACGTCACTGCTTATGTCACATTATCCAAAATCGTCATAACATCGTCTAATGTTGCATGTTCAAATTTTGAGTGTATTTTATTATACACTCAAAATTTGAACATGCAACATTAGACAGTCCTCATTGTTTTTTAAAACAAGTTTTAATAAATACATGACTGGTATTATATATCTATATATAATTTGTTTTAATAAATACATGACTGGTATTATGTATCTATATATAGTTTGTTTTAATAAATACATGACTGGTATTATGTATCTATATATAGTTTGTTTTAATAAATACATGACTGGTATTATATATCTATATATAGTTTGTTTTATTTTAATACATATTTAAAGTTTACATAAATTGTTTTATTTTTAATCCTTTAATGAATTTGATTTTTACTTACTTAGGGTACAAACTTGCTGACATTGAATTTTTTACTCCAACCCCTCAGGCAATATGTTTCAAAAATCTATTTTTAGCTGTTTTTTATTTTGTACTAGTTATTTTAACTTTCATTATTTTTGTTTTAATAATATAGTATATAAGTTGTCTTACCTTTTAAAAAAAATCTTTGAAACTTAAATTATTTTTTAGTATTTCGGGTTGTATTATGCAATTATTTTACCTCTAAAAACTGTGACATGATTTTCGGACCACTCTCTACATCTGATGGTGAAACTCCAGTTCTGGAGCTCTGGAAAGTGTGGAGTAGACCTTCATTTATTTCCATTACTTCCAGGTCCACCCTGACCCAGAGTGGTAATACCTGTTCGGGTCTCATCTATGGCTGCCCTGTTGGCTGGGGCATCTGAATACACCAACTGCACCTCTGCAGAGGGGTAAGACTGTAATAGAAGTGACAGTGACTTACCGGTAGCCAAACACATTCGCTCTCTCGCATGTCAATCTACTCTCTGAGAGCCGTTCGCAAAACTGCCATTTTTATGCTACAGACTTATTTGGATAAGATAGCAGCGAAACATTTTAAAAACAGGCGAGTGGATGTGGGGTAGCAGTTCACCTACAGGCTTTGCATGCATGACGTTGAAGGACTTGAAACCCGGTAGTTGTTACTTCTTTTGACTGAAGGTTTTGTGTGTTAGTAGGAATTTACGAGATTGTTGTAGCAGCTTCATTTTTTTTTTTTTTTTTTTTTTTGGTAAACCATACAGTTAGAAAGACTCCCCCAATTGGGCCACCTGTTGGCCTTGGGTGATGACCCATGATGCTTAAGGATAGAATCCAGGTGGTTGAGCAGTCCATGACATGCAACATTCCACTTTGACCCTTACTTGGGCTAGATGGGTGGTCAGAGAGGCCCCCGCTAATCAATCGGCTGGTTACCTCAAACCCTAGCACCTATATGATTAACACAACCCTATTGCCCTTATGGCAAGCCCCAACCCTTTTTATAATATGGGTGCTAAAAGGCGGTGACTGAGGGTCTTCATGTCCTGAGAATGACGTTAAGCTCTATCTGATGGTGAGGTTCAAGTTTTGGAGGTCTCGGGAATGTGGAGTACTATTTCATTACCATTGTTCCCTAGTTCACTCTGACCGGGAGTGGTAGTACCTGTTAGGGTCCTATCTATGGGTTAAATAGAAAAATGTGTTTATAAAAAAAATTGGGTATCCATTAAGAATTAATTTATTTCAAAACTTTATCAGCATTAAATAACCCACTGAGGTTGATATGCCCTAAACCAAACCAAAACCCATCTATGGTTTAAATAGAAGAAAACATGAGTTTTAAAAAAAGTGTTTTTAAAAAGTAATTTTTTTAAAAAATTTGAATACCTATCAAGAATAAATAAAAACAAAATGTCTTCAGCAAAAATAACCCAACAATTGTTGACATGCCATAAAATTTAACCAACCAAAAAAAAAAAATATTAACAGATGAGCCATGGGTTAAATAGAAAAAAATGAATCTTTAAAAAAATTGAGTTTGAAAATATTTGAATGCCATCAAGAATTAATAAAACCGAATGGGCTTTGGCATACAATAACCCAGCAAGGGTTGACATGCCATAATATCCAACCAACCAGCCTACCAACAGTAAGAGAGCTTTAATGTTTTATTACCTTGAATTTGTCTCTCTTACTTTCTCTCCTTCCTCTTTATCTCCTCACAGTAATTAACAACTTTGTAGTACTACTACTACTACTAAAACTCCTCCTCCTCCTCCTAATATCACTACTACAACTCCTACTCCTACTATCTCTACTATTCCTACTACTACTACTACAACTACTCCTCCTCCTAATATCACTACAACTACTATTCCTACTACTACTACAACTACTACTCCTCCTAATACCACTACTACTACTACAACTACTACTCCTCCTAATACCACTACTACTACTATTCCTACTACTACAACCACTACTATTCCCAATATCACTACTACAACTACTACTCCTACTACTACTAATCACCCCTGGCAATTTACCTCTATTTATAAGACACAAACCCAACAATATATATGACATTAATTAACCTTTGAATAACATTTTTTATGTTGTAATATATCCATTTTCGGTAACAATGACATAATAAACAATAAACATTATCCTTTAGTGAGGGGTTGGGTGGTTGGTTGTATTTTATGGCATGTCAACCATTGTTGAGTTATTTTATGCCAAAGACATTATTTTAATAATTCTTGATGGGTATTGAAAATTCTCTATTTTAAACTAATTTTTTAAAACATTTTTTAGAAATTCATTTTATTCTATTTAACCTTAACAGGTACTACCACTTCGGGTCAGTGTGAACCTGGGAGTAACGGCGATGAAGGGGCACTCCACACACCCCAGAGCTCCAGAATTGGAACTTCACCACTAGATGCAGTTTAATGTCATACCTAGTAGTGTCTACTCCAGTTAGAGTGAACCTGGGAGTAATGGCGATGAAGGGGTACTCCACACTCCCCAGAATTGGAACTTCACTATTAGATACAGTTTCAGTGGGTGGTGCATTGAAATTTTTATTGCTTCTCTACCATCAAAAATTCTGTGATGAGTAGTTTGAAAAGTGATTACCCTTTAAAAAATTCAAAGATGCATTTTAATTTCAGTTAGAAGATAAATTTTCAAGTAAATGGCTATTTTCTTAAAAATACAAAACCAATTTTTTTTTTTTTTTTAAATAAAAAAAAATAAATTTTCATTATTTTTATTTTTTTTTTTTTTTAGATTAAAGTTCATTTAATTATTGATAATTTGGACTAGAATTAACCTTCATCTTCCTAATTCTACTTGCTAAATTATTATTAATTTTCACTAGTATTTCTTCCTAATTTACTTGCTTTTTATAGTTATTATTATTATTAATTTTCACTAATATTATCCTTCATCTTCCTAATTCTACTTGCTTTTTATCACAATCATTATTATTAATAATATCTTAGTTGTGCAATGACCTGACCTGCCAAAACATTTTGAATAGTTTGAAGAAAACTTTTGAAGATCTCATTCAAATAATGAAACAGTCAAACTATTCCAAATGATTTCATTACTATGCTTGGATGAACATAGAACACCTGAAGGCTGAAGGATATAGCAGCCGAAACATTGTGTTTTTACATACCGCAAGAAAGACGAGGACAACAGTCCGAAAAATCAAAATAAAGCTTCTTCTCAAAAAAATCCAGACAAATAATAAAATTACCTTGCTTGACAAATGTGTCAATTGCTTGGGTTAGTCGCTAGAGGGTTAATGACAATGCCTAATCCGGTTGGATTACACACATAAACAAAATGTCTGGATTAACCATTTTATGAGATAATTATTTGGACTTTTAGAAAAGGTCATCTAAATATAGAAATATGATCAGTGCATCGAGATTGTTTTTATTTATTTACAGAGGATTTACATTGATTTCTCTATGCTATTTCTGTTTATTATTATTATTCTCACCCCCCACCCAACCCCCATTGGCTGGGGCTGTAGAATACACTGACTGCACCTGTTAGACGTGGGTGGCAACCCGTGGATGCTTAAGAACGGCATCCCTGTGGCTGAGCAGTCTGTCACCTGCAACACTCCTCTTTGGCCCTTACTTAGGCTAGACGGGCTGTTGGAGAGACCCCCCCCCTTCGATCAATCGGCTAGTCACTAGCACCTATATTATTGTCCGAGTCCTATTGCCCTTATAGCAAACCCCAAACTCATTTTATCATATATTCGCTAAAAGGCGATGGCTGAGGATCTTAGTGTCCTTTCTGGGTATGACGTTAAACTGCATCTGAAGGTGAAGTTCCAATTTAGAGCTTTGGAGTGTGTGGAGTACCCCATCATCACCATTACTCCCTGGTCAACTTTGTCATGGAGTGGTAATAGATATTAGGGTCTCATCTATGGGTTAAATAGAAAAAAATGTGTCCTAAGAAATGTTTTGAAAAAAGTTTTTAAAATAATTGAATATCCAACTAGAATAAATAAAACAAAAACGTCTTCGGCATATAATAATCCAACAAGAGTTGACATGCCGTAAATCCAACCAACCAATCCTTATTCTCATATATGTGTGTGTGTGTGCGTGCGTGCGTGTATGTATGTGTGTGTGTATTTGGGCAGCATTCTTTCATTTCTACATGTAGAATTATACAAAAGGCACGTTTCCTGTTTAACAATTTTATTAACAATCTTTTCAAGCAAATTGTTAAACAGGGGACATGCCTTTTGTTTAATTTTACACACACTATATATATATATATATATATAATCTTATTATAATGGAGATTGTGTGTTTTTCTGTCTGTAACCGAAACTATATTACTACTCAAGTCACAATTCCCTTAGTTATCAACATCACATTCTCCATGATTTTATTTTAACCTTTTTAATAATTAATAAAATTGTTTTACATTATTAATACTGTTAACCATATCTACATACGAATAACATGCAATTATATTTGTATATACAACAAAATAGCAGTTTACAGTATGAACGGGAAGGCTAATATACATATTGATATTAAAAAATCGAATTTAATAAATATGTGCTCAGTGTTATTGATTTCTGTTTTTGTTTTATTTTAATGAATATAAGCAAAAATATCTTCAATAAATCTTAAATGAAATCCATTAACAAGAAAAAAAACTGTAAGTTTATTCTTACTTCCTATTTTAACTAAATACTTACATTAGAAAAAATAGCAATGAAAGACGAGAGTGATGGAAGAGTAAGTTTCAGTTGTTCTATGTTTCAAATCTTTTATCTGCATTCTTATTTAGTTTCATTAGCCTTTCTAATTTAATATAATATTTCATTACATTCAAACTTAAATACTTGCACCCGGAGTGTGCATATATTTGCTAGTATATATAATGTACAGAATGTTTTTTTCTGCATAAACGTAAGAACCAATGATGCTTCAATTTAAGAAGGAATAAATCATAGACCACTCCTTTTTAAATAGAAGCATCAATATCATCATGGACCACGGTTAACTATGCGATGCTTATTAGAATTCTTCCTAAATAGGTGCATCAATATCATCATGGATGGCTATCCACTATGAAATGCTAATTAGAAACCTTTACTTCTTCCTAAACTGAAGCATCAATATCATCATGGATAGCTGTTAACTATGAAATGCTAATTAGGATCTTCCTAAATAGAAGCATCAATATAATTATGAACCACTGTTAACTATGAATAGAGACAGGAAATAAAAGTTATATTTAAACTTTTTTTTGTTTCATAAAGAAAAGAAGGAAATAAAAAGTATCACGTGTTCATTTTGACTTTTGATATTAACAAAACTGATAATTAGGGTTTGTTTTTTTTTTGTTTTGTCTTTAACCAATCAAATGAATGGATATATTCTCTGCATTTGACCTTGCCTCTACATATTTCCGTTTTTGCTTTCAATTTATACCTAAAAGGGAAAAAAATCAACAAAACTTTATCTTTCTTTATCACCGCGCCTTATTTAATAAAGACAACCAGGTAAATCATTCCGATTTCTCAGAAAATCAACAAAGCAGTCAAACCGACGGTATTCAATGAGTAGTAAGTAACGCTATATAGATTTTTATATTGTGTTTCTAAATTTGAAGTCGATTTATCTTTGCATTTTATTTTTTAAATCTAGGTGACTTTTTTTTTTCTTGTGTGTGTGTAATTAAGTTGATAGTCTTCTTTTTTCTTTTCTTTTTCTTCCCTTTTTTTTTTTTTTTTTTATTTTTAATAGAAGGAATACAATATACAAATTGGTGTAAATGTTTGTAATGTGAGAAAGTTTTTAAATCACTTCTTAGTATCTATTACACGTATTTTGTGTAAAGTCCAAACAAAAAAACTTTACTAAAACTTCCTGAATTTAAAAAAAATTTTATGTTCATGTAAAAAACAAGAAATGAAATCCTTTCAAGTTGTCTCTTAGCACACACATTATGTGCGTGTGTGTGTGTGTGTGGTGTGTGTGTGTGTGTGTGTTTATAGAGAGAGAGTGAGAGAAAAATATATGTGAAGAGAAAAATGGAAGTGAATCCGACAGTATGTATGTATATATAAATGTATATGGATATATATATATATATATATATATAGAGAGACATGTATATATATGGAGAGAGAGACAGATAAAAAAGATATGTATGTATATAAATATATATATATAGAGAGAGAGAAAGAGATATATGAATGAATAAATACACACACACACACAGATGTATCTCTCTCTCTCTCTCTCATGTATTTTTCAGTTTTTTTATTCTCTTCTCTATCTCCGTTTTGATCTTCCTACACTGGTGTGTATACTTAATGAGAATTTTAGTAGAGACACATCAAATATTGAACATCCTTGTCGGCTTGGGCTTTAGAATACACAGACTGCACTTCTGCAGAGGGGTAAGACTTCTCCCCCTTAAATGGGACCACCTGTTGGCCCTGGGTGATGACCCATTGTGCTTAAGAACGGAATCCACTTTGGCCCTTACTTAGGCTAGACAGGCGGTCGGAGAGGCCTCCTTTGATCAATCGGCTCGTCACGTCAAGCCCTAGCACTTATATGATTGTCCCTATCCTATTGCCCTTATGGCAAGCTCCAACCCTTTTTATCATGTGGGTGCTAGAAGATGGTGGTTTTCATGTCCTTGGTATGACATTAAACTCTAACTGATGGTGAGGTTCCAGGTCTGGGGAATGTGGAGCACCCCTTCATCACCCTTGCTCCCAGGATCACTCAGACCCAAAGTGGTAGTACCTGTTAGGGTCCCATCTTTTTTTTTGGTGGCCAGAATGACTCTAAAATACAAATCCTCACTTTACTTGGTTTAAGAACCCAGTTTGCCCTACTATTTACCCATAACTGGAGGGAGAATAATTTGATTGATACCTGTACTAAGGGTATTAGTGCTATGTGAAATGTAAACAGTCTCATCCAGGATTTTAACTGGTTCACCATGTCCATTTCCTACAACAATACTCAAGTCCCAATATCTATTAATAATGGAGATTGTCTGCATTTCTGTCTGTAACAAAAACTACATCATAGCTCTACGTCACAGCTTCTGTCACAATATTCTTATGCTATATATACCCAAAATTTGAGTAAGCAATTTAAAAAATTGTTTTTTTTACTCTCATCCTTTTTTTTTTTTTTTTTTTTTTTACAGTAACAAGAAGTTAACTAAAAAGTTTACAAATAAATAAATGCCTACGAATTTGTGGAAAATCTGTGGAAAATATTCAAAATAATTGTTTAATTATTACATGCACGCAACATTTTATTTGAGAGGGACAGGGCTCAGTTTTCATTTAAATTGTTTTATCTATTTTTTTACTCCTTTAATAAATTTGATGATTTTACTTACATATGATATTGAATTTTTTAATTCTCACCCTCTCAGGCAATGTCTTTCAAAAATTTATTTTTACATCGCCCGGTGGGTGTTTTCTGTTGCTAGTACAATAAATATAGGTATTATAGAGTTGTAGGGAATGGACTTGTCCTTCTGGGTTCAAATCCAGGACAAAGCTGGTTTCATTTCATATAGTGCTAATACCCTTGGAAAAGGTATGGATCTTTAATTTTAGCTACATGACCAGTTTAAGAGAAGGAAAACTCTGAATTCAAGCATGTTAAACTCTGCTTAAGAAATTGACCTTGTGTCACATCCTGCTCTTGCAGAGGAGTTGGTAAATATATATGTTCAGAGATACTGATAGGTACGCGTCTTGAGTCCCTGATGCACAAAAATCAAAAAAGGATGCAGTAAAATCCTATCCATGCCTCCCAGTGTTTTTCTTTTTCCTCCACTCACCATTTCAAGCTAACTGTAAATACATTTCAATAGTTTCTTAGAAATGAATTACACAGGATAGGTTACAAGGTAGGAGTTAGATGGCTTTAGTTGGGACTCATTAATTTTGCCGGGGACTTATCCAAAGCAAATATGTGCATCTCAGGACGCATAAATCAAAAAGATATTGGCATCACTGTATGATGAAGAATGATGAAAGAGAGTGAAAAATAGAAAAAGTGAGGATGATTTATTTATATTTGAAAAAATATATTGACACTTAGTGTTTTGATTGGTGGTTTTCAATATTGAACAGATATTTAAAAATAAATATGTATTAGGCATGTGTTTCCAGTTTTGGATCAGAATAAAACAAATATCATCTGTTGATGTCAATATAAATATAAATTTTCTTTTCTTCTGCAGGTAACTCCCAGGGATACCTTGGTGGGCATAGCAGCCAAATTTGACACCACCCCATCAAACCTGCTGCAGATCAATCGTATGTCGTGCCGTATCATATGTCCTGGACAGGTAGGTTAATGTTTTTTCATTATCTCATATCATTTGACCATCTTTTTCTTTTCTTTTTACAGCATTTTAACTGGGGTTAATTTTTTGTTTTTTTGTTTTTTAATGGCATATCAATCTTCATGGGTTATTTAATGCCAAAGTCATCCAAGTAGAAAAACAGTATTGTTAGTTTACAGTCACGTCACATTGAAAGCACCACTTCCTGCTAGATCATCAAAGTTAAGCAGCAATGAGCCTGTTCAGTACTTAGATGGGTGACCAAAGTTGTTCAGAAAAATTGATACCATTTGAGATGTATAGAATGTTTCAGAAACCTTGATATAATTTGAGATCTACATGGTGTTTCACAAACATTGATATCATTTCAGATGCACGGGTGTTTCAGAAACATTGATATCATTTCAGATGCACCGAGTGTTTCAGAAACATTGATATCATTTGAGATGCACCGAGCATTTCAGAAACATTGATATCATTTGAGATGCACCGAGCATTTCAGAAACATTGATATCATTTGAGATGCACCGAGCATTTCAGAAACCTTGATATCATTTGAGATGCACCGAGCATTTCAGAAACCTTGATATCATTTGAGATGAGATGTACATGTTTCAGAAACCTTGATATCATTTGAGATGAGATGTACATGGTGTTTCAGAAACCTTGATATCATTTGAGATGAGATGTAAATGGTGTTTCAGAAACCTTGATATCATTTGAGATGTTATAGGGTGTTTCAGAAACATTGATATCATTTGAGATCTACAGATTGTTTCAGAAACAGTGTTTTATGATATCAAATATTCTTAATGATGTGCACATTGTATAGTTTCAAGAAAATGATAATAATAGTAATAATGATAAATCATAGCTTCAAGTAATAAAAATTCTTATAATAATTCTTAATACAAAAAGATTACAGTTATATGGCATCAAGTATTTCTATCTAATACTAATTATTTTTAAACAAATCTATTTGCCCCCATAGTAGGGACCCCAACAGGTACTACCACTGCAGGTCAGAGTGGATCTGGGAGTAATGGTAATGAAGTGGCACTCCATATACCTCAGATCAGCTTATGGTCAAGTCATGCTGAAAGCACCACTTACTACTAGATCATCAAAGTTAAGCAGCAATGAGCCTGTTGAACATGACTTATACTTATCATTATGTCGCGCAATTAGCATGGATATCCATGACAATCCCTCGCCAACTTTGTCTACCAAGGAGGTCCTCCGTGCAGCATCCGGTATCCATGTAGAGCTGGTCAATGTAGGTCCTTGCTGGGCGGCCCACATACGCATGTCTATGTGCTGGTTTCCATATGAAAATGTCGCTTATGAGTTCCTCCTTGCTTCTCCAGCAGTGTCCAGCATGTCTTGTTCATCTCACTCGGATGGTTTATGAGATAGGGGGCAAGTGGCCATACAGATGCTTCTTTATCAGGTGTTGTTTCCACGTCTTTTTCAAAATTGCATGCAGCATTCTTGTGCAGCTCCCATCTAGCTTATTCGTCAGGTGCTTCATTAGGGTCCAGGTGGTGCAGCCATATAGCAACACTGATACAACCACAGCTTGGAAGAATTGTCGTTTTAATTTGTCAGGGAGATCGGATTTCCATTTGACTGATAATCTGTTTATAGCCGACCATGCCTTCCCTATTCGTGCATTGACATCGCTTTCTGTGGATGAGATATTACTACCTAAGTATGTGAATTGCTTTCTGTGGATGAGATTGTTTGAAACCTGGAGAAAAGAACCCTCCAGTCTGAAAGTCCCAACTGTATTGCCCTTATGGCAAACCCCAATCTTTCTTATCATATATGTGCTAGAAGGCAGTGGCTGAGGGTCTCAGTATCCCAGGTATGACATTAAACTCTATCTAATGGTGAAGTTCCAGTTCTGGAGCTCTAGGGAATGTGGAGTACCCCTTCATCACCATTACTCCCAGGTCTACTCTTATTCTAGATGGTAGTACCTGTTAAGGTCACATCTATGGGTTAAATAGAACAAAATGAGTTTTTAAAAATCAATCCAAACCAGACTCGTTAGTAATATGTTATCTTATGACAACAAACTATTGAAAAATTTATAAAAATCATCATCAGAGCTTGTTTTTAATCCGGACTCATCAAGAGAGAAGCAGAAAATAATTTAAATTCAAAACGGAAGCATTGTAGTTCCAAAAAGCGTGCAAGTCATGCGATCGCTTTTTTTCTGCTTCTCTCTTGATGAGTCCGGATTAAAAACAAGCTCTGATGATGATTTTTATAATCTAAATATTGTTCAATATTAGCCATGAATATGATATAAAATATTTTCATTTTAACAGCATTGTGTGTTTTCATATCCTTTTATCTATACATATACCGTCGGATTCATTTCCTTACTCTTAACTTATGTATATATATATATATATGTGTGAAGAAAGGAAGTGAATCCGACGGTATGTAGTATATTAAGAAAAATGAAAAAACACAGGTTTAAATGGGTTAAGTGGTGAGTTCATTGGCCGACGCTGCAGTGTTTCGATCTATTAATTAGATCATCTTCAGGGAATTTTGTTGGTATATGGAAGGTGATAAGAAATTATTTATCACCGAATAACGTGAAGAGCGAGTGGTAGTTATTGTTATTCAGTCTGTTTCTTATCACCTTCTATATACCAACAAATGCCCTGAAGATGATCTAATTAATAGATCGAAACACTGCAGCGTCGGCCAATAAACTCACCACTTAACCCATTTAAACCTGTGTTTTTTCATTTTTCTTAATATACTACATATATATATATATATATATATATATATATACATGGAAGTAAAATGAGGAAATCAATCTGACAGTAAGTGAAAAAGTGTCGACAAACACCAGATACATTATAAATAGTCAGACAACTAATACTTCTCTTGTCTTTTTAAAACATTAGTATCTGTAAGAAATACTTCACACATTTTCAACATCTCCTTATGTACCAATTACGTCTTGGCTTTCAACTTCATGTGTTTCAATCACATCTTGACTTTCGTTTTCGCATCTACCAATCACATCCTGAACCTTCAATTTGAACGCTAATCAATGAATGGTTATGAGCCTTTTTCTACATATTTCCAACTTCAAAAACATTCATCACCTTTTGAACAACAAAAATCTTTTTCTCTTTTTTTTATCATTTTGTCCTGAAGAAGGTTTTATATAAACCGAAATGTTTAAACATTGACATTATCACAAGTAATAAACTTCCATCCAGTGTTTGTCTACATTTCTCCACATAACACAATATAAATTTTTTTAAAGTCACTGAACAACAAATCCGTAAAGCACCAACCTGAAAATTAAACTGGATAGCAAAGCACAAAGCAATGTGCTCCCTCTAAGGCAGGGATCACCAAACTTTTTTCACGGTGGGCCGTATAATTGAAAAAATAATGAGCGCGGGCCACATTATTATGATCACATCATGAACATTCAATTTGAACGCTAATCTATGAACAGTTATGAACCTTTTCAACATATTTCAAAACTCAACTCATTCAAAAACATCCATCATTTTTTTAACAACAAAAATCTTTTTTCTTTACTTGTTTCCTATTGTCCTGGAGAAAGTTTCTATATAAACTGAAATGTTCAAACATTGACATAACGACTAACAGTAAACTTCGATCCAGTGTAATATCCCATGTTTGTCTACATTTCTTCACACACACACACATATATATATATATATATGTATATATAATGGAAAAAAATATTGTACAATATTTTATATTATTTGAATATTGAAACATTATATATCAGAGAGAGGGTGAGATTGAAATTTTATATATCATATATATATATATATATAGCGCAATATTTTATATTGTTTAAATATTATCAATATAGAATTATTGCACAATATATTTATTTAGTGCAATATTCTTATATTGTTTAAATATTGTCAATATTTCAAATATCATTAATATAAAAATATTGCACAATATTTTTATGTCATTGACTGCATGATAATACTGAATTGAACTCGATGCCAACATGTTAAATGAAGGGAAACTAAACTAATGAACACCTTTGTCCGAGTGCCAAGCATTTCACTCGGACAAATCCAAATGACTGTTTCCTGAACACAGAACACAATTTTGGCAGTTTTTACTTTCTTTCTTTTTTTCTTTTCTTTTTTTGAGTGGGTGGGGAGAGGATGTTGTTTTTTTTTGTTGTTTTTTTCTTTATTTTTTTTCTTGGCTTGACTGGACTTATAAATCAATCACTTGACAATGGACCAATGATTAACAATACTGATCAATAACATATACAACAATGAAACCAAGATAATCACATAAGTTATAAAGTGATTTTAAAGCTGCATTTACCAAGATAGAAATGAAGAATGAATGGAACGTTCATTTTTCAGAATACAAGGTGTGTCAAAAGTACCGAAAATCTCAATACTTTTTGACACACCTTGTATATATGTATGTGTGTGTGTGTGTGTGTGTATTTTTTTTATTTTTAAGAGGGGATGACGCAACAGGAAGGACAAAAAAAATTTGCAGGACCCATTTTTACCTCCTGACACTTTGTGTCCTGAACATGTTTGTAGCATATATAGTAGAGGCTCAGAAGTTAACAACGTTGATCCCGGGATCCGTCCCCCCAGGCAACACCTGTCCCCTTGATTTAAAGGGGCAGGGCTGGATTTATTGCTCAGTGCCTAAGGCACCCCCCCCTTGAGGGGGTATGCCGACAAGATCGACCTATTTCTTGCACCCACCTCCCATGAGGCCTTGTGCCTAACATTCATGGGTGGTCCCACATTAATAGGGCCTTGTGCCTAACATTCATGGGTGGTCCCACATTAATAGGGCCTTGTGCCTAACATTCATGGGTGGTCCCACATTAATAGGTCCTTGTGCCTAACATTCATGGGTGGTCCCACATTAATAGGGCCTTGTGCCTAACATTCATGGGTGGTCCTACATTAATAGGGCCTTGTGCCTAATCTGTACACATGGGGTACGTGGTAAATGCCATATTTAGTAAGGTTTGGTTGCTCAAAGCCAGATTCACTAGTGATATGCAATCTCATTACAACAAACTATTAAAGAATTGCTTTACAAAAGTCCTTCAACAGCAATCTACAGTTAACTCCTGTCAATTCTGGGACAGTGTGAGTCTGCAGAAGGTTTGAGAGGTCATACAAGGTTTCACAAGGGCAATATCAATGGAATAGACTTGGGGTCTGCACCTCCTTTCACTGACATTGTATTATAACTGTCTTATATGCTTATCCTTTATAACCTTACTGGTGGATTAATTTCCAAATTAATGACATTTTTATGCATCCCACCTTTTTTTTTTTTTTGCAATCAATCAATCAAACTAGTATCCTCATCTTCGTTGTTTTTATAGTCACATGTTCGTTAATTGAGAAGGGTTAAGACTGATGAATTGAATGTGCGTTGGTTCTGTTGAAGAGACGTATAAATGACATTAGGTTCCACGTTCCAATGAAATTTTCCTAGGGAATAAAAAACGGGTCTGCAAAGTCCCATGACTTTAACCATTAGACCACGCACCTCCTAACTCACAAGTCATATAAGATCTCATGGTAGCAAACTAACGAAGACTAGCTTTACAAATGAGTTTTTAAAAAGTTAGAATCGCTAGTAATGTGATCTCATGACAACAAACTATTAAAGAATTGTTTTACAAAAGTTCTTCAGCAGCAATCTACAGTTAACTCGTGTCTATTATTTGACAAACTGGGTCTGCAGTGGATTTTAGAGGTCATATGAGGTACTAGTGGTACTACCTGTTAGGGTCCCATCTATTGGTTAAATAGAACAAAATGAAATTAATAAAAAATGTGTTTAAAAAAGAAATGAGTTTTTAAAAAATCAAGTACTCGTCAAGAATTAATAAAACAAAATGTCTTGGGCATAAAATAACCCAATTTTGTATTGAATAATTTGTATAGAGTAAGAAATTGCTTCATACGAATATATATATATATATATATATATATATATATAACAGACTTTTCTATTTCATTGATATTTTTCAAATTATTACTAAACAGGAATTAATATGTACAAGACAATCTTTTCTCTCTCTCTCTCTCTCTCTCACATGAATATAAAATCATGCACACATAAAATCTTGGGTTTTTATCATTTTTTATTATTTGCTCAGTGACATTTCAACATTATGTCCAAGGCATGACACTAATTTACATCCTGATCTGGAGTTCTGGGGAGTGTAGAATCATTTTTTCATTTCCATCACTCACTAATCCCGAGTGGTAGTACTTGTTTGTATTTGATAGAAATACTTAAAACCATATAACTGTGTGCAAATTCTTAATATTAATAATTGTTACTTAAAGCTATATTAAGACCCAACCATCCACCCAAAACAAAGCCAGACTATTTAGTAATATGTGAACAAACTATCAAAAACTCGCTTTACAAAAGTCTATCAGCAGCAATCTACAGTTAATTCATGTCAATTCTGTGACAAAGTGTGTGAGTCTGTGGAAGGTTTGAGAGGTCATAATAACAACAAATATATAAAAGCGCTCAATACATATGTAGAGCTGGTTTAGAAAACCGGCTAATAACAGAAATTATCTACCCAGATTTTACCGAGAAAGATTTTCAGGATAATACTGACTGAAAACAATTAATACAAGTGGATGTAGGCAATTTACTCTTGTGTCGACACCCATTCAAAATCTCTGTTCTTTGATTTAATAATTCTTTAGAATTAAGATAAGATACAATGGCTAGCTTTTCTTCCATACAGAAAAGGCAGAATTTATCATTTGATATATGATTCAAAAAGTAATATCATTTTTTTTTAGGACGGGTATAATTACCAACACAGGAACATGTATCGTACATCAAAATGAAGCTGGTCCTCTGTGGATCACATCCCTACTTCTCCACATAGTTACCATTACTCTCAATAACAATGTTCCACCTTCGAATGAGAGCATGTATCCATGCCCTGTAAAATACTGTTGACTGTTCTTTGAGCCACTTCTTCACTCCCTCATCACTGGAATGATGTTTGCCTCTCAAACCCTATTTCATGTGTTGGTAATTATACCTGTTCTAAAAAAATAGCATTACTTTTTGACTCGCCTCCATAGATAGAACCCCCAGCCCTCAATGGATCCAGAGTCATGTGATCCTTGGCTGTTATATCTACACTTCAAACCAGTACCAATGGCCAACACATTCATACATCATGTCACATCCACCTAAAAATGTCTTGAAAACAGAATCAATTCAGCACTCCATAACAGAAAAACACCTACATCTTTGAAAATGACTGAAGATGGTCAAAAGTACCCAGACTTGGTGAAGTGGTAGTACCTGTTAGGGTCCCACCTATGGGTTGAATAGAAAAACAAAAAAATTTGAAAAGAAATGCGTTTAAAAAAAAAAATTTAATTTAAAAAAAATTAAGTATCCATCAAGATTGAATAAAACAAGAATGTCTTTGGCATAAAATGACCCAACAAGGGTTGACGTGCCATAAAACCCAGCAAACCAACCTGGACTTGAACTACACAAACAGAAACTTTAAACAGTTTTTAAACTGCCTACAACCACAGTTGCAACAATACACAATACATTACATATGTATTAACTCTTTGCTTACTATAAGCCACTCACAGTGGCTCTCCCTCCACTATGATCCTACCGAAACTGCTAGCAGTGGCTCTCGCATATGTCACTTGTTTTCACTGAAAAATCCTAATGTGACCACCCTGCCATAGAATGTGAACAGATAGTGAACTTTAAAATGTCCCATTTGATACAGCTGTGGTTGAAATTTGATAGGCAAAGAGTTAACGATAAAAATCAATGTATGTTTAACCTCTTCACTTTCACTTTTTTTTTTTTTTTTTTATTTAAAAAAAAAAATTTTTAATTAATTAAAAAAAATTTTTTTAATTAATTTTAATTTTTTTGATTAAATGATTAATTAATCAAGGCTTTTTTTATTTGCTTAATTATCACTTTTATATTTATTATAAAATTATGAATGTTTTTGAAGTTATATGGATTTGAAATTTATCCTGTTATTATTATCCCATGTATTCTCGGTAATAAATGTCGAGGTGTTGAATGGTAAAGCAACCTAAAACAAATACAAAAAAATACTACCAAACAACAAATCTAAAACAGATATTCTACCAAATAAACCCATAAAAACTACTCGGATACATAAAAGAGGCACACATCTACAACAAAATCTAAAAATCTTCCCAAAAAAATGAAAACACAAAAATATATGTTAAAAAGAATCATCTAAAAGTTCCATTCACAAAAAATATGTCAAAAACAAAAAATCTTTAGAAAATTAATCATTATCAACAATTCATTTTCAAAAACATAGTCGGCATTTAAATGACCCATTGAGGTTGATATGCCGTAAAACAAGAACAAAATCAAAAATGAATGGTAAAGTTTCTCCAGGCATTTACTAGTTGAGTGCCAATGGACAAACTGCAACAGATTAAGTAGTTGTTGCTACTACTGCTAGGAACAGTCCACTAAGTTGAGGAGGTGTTTGGCTTATTCCATTAACCAATGGTTAACAATCTAAGAAAGTTCTAAGTGACAGTTATTTCTAGGCTGCAGGTTTAATCCTGGTCAAGGGTGAGAATAACATAGAGTAATAATTAATTAACACTCGGTATAGGCATTACGTGCACACCCACACACATGCACATATATGGGCTGGGTTAGCTCAGTCGGTAGAGTGTTCAGCTTGATAACACAAGGTTCCTAGTTCGATACTGGCTATCGCCAACTCAGCATATGAGTAGCACAGGGATCTGTGTGGTAAAGTGAGGAGCTGATGGTAGGTGTGGTACTCCACCTCAGATGCTAGAATAATCTCCTTGGTCTAGTGCAAGTGAAAAGCAGATAGACTCCCTCACTGTCTGGCTGATATTGACATTAAGCCACCTTGACGACTTTACTTACTTACTTTATATATATATATATATATATATATATATATATATATATATGTGTGTGTGTGTGTGTATACAGAATTAAAGGAAAAAATAAAATAAAAATCTAAGTTTGTTTTTTTCATTTGTAATCATGCCAAAAACTGTTTCATTTCCATTTCTCACAGCATTAATTTTGTAAAGTGAAATTTTACTTTCAAATGAAATCATTTACATTCATTAGAGAAAAAAAGTTATCTTTTTCTCAGTATCAGTTTCAATTTGGAATTTTTAACACAATACAGAAATAAACTAGTGAAAAAGTATTTTAAAAAATATTTGAAAATAATAACTAAAACAAACCACAATTGCTAAAAAAAAAAAGAAGAAATGCTTAGAGTACTTGAGACTCATAGAAAACGGGAAATTATCGGTGAACGAAGAGTCTCCGGATAGGAAATTTAATCTTAGTGATAGAACACAAATACTCGGGATTGTAAAAAAATTGTTCAGAATGCTTATCCCGTGAATATTCAGGATATTCAGGGAAGCAGTTAAGCAACAGCAGGTACTGTAAGTAACCCGAGTTTTTTGTTTATCAAAATGACTTGATAATCAAGGAAGAGGTTAAAACCAACCAAAAAATACCATTCCAAAACATTCTACAACTTGAGCTATGTACTTCACCCTACTTTAACAACATTTTCTTACATTCTATTGTTGCCCCAACCCTATTGCCCTTATGGCAAGCCCAAACCCTTTTTATCATATATGTGCTAGAAGGCGGTGGCTGAGGGTCATCTTGTCCTGGAAATGACATTAAAATCTATCTGATGGTGAGGTTCCAGTTCTGGAGGTCTGGGGAATGAGAGCACTCCTTCATCACCATTGCTCCCAGGTCCACTCTGACCTGAGGTGTTAGTACCTGTTAGGGTCCCATCTATGGGTTGAATAGAAAAATATATTTATTAAAAAATTGAGTATCCATTAAGAATTATTTTATTTCAAAACTTTATCAGCATTAAATGACCCACCGAGGTTGATATGCCATAAAACAAAACAAACCAAACCAACATTCTATTGTTTGAAAAATTATCTCTACCTCTGCTACTTGCAATTTTTTTCTTAATATTGTTGCATACCACACAACACAGAAACTATTCACTGATTTCTTATTAAAATTGAGGGTTCAAATTTACCTAAATAATAATAATAATAATAATAGAATCGTTTGTTTTTCCTATAAATAAAATATAACAAAACCTTGGAGGAGAGAAACCAGATCTCATGGGACTTGTTAATTCAACCTAACAATTGCTAATTATTTTATTCATCTTTTATGTTTGCTTAGTGTTATCGGTGAAAGAACCTATGTACATAAATGGAATGCGCCAATGACTACTATAAGTAGCAGGAACAATTGTGGCTTGAGACGAAGCAATGCGAGTCAGCTTGTAACTGTATGGTCGGACGCAATCTCCACTTTCTTTTTGTTCAATACATTTGTATCCATTGTTACCAGTCGTTTGTCTTATTTTTTACCCTTAAAAACCCCACAATACTTAGTCAATCTTTTCCCTATCCTTAATACTCGTGTTTCTTTTTACTATTTCTCTGTTAACTCTATGGAGCTAAGATTTTTTTTATGTGGGATTAGGCTTTCAATTTTGGTGCATTGTTGCTGTTGCTAGTTTTTTTTCTTAATCCCCATTATATATATTTACCAAACCCCTCCGCATGAGCAGGGTGTGACACAAGGTCAATTCTTAAGCAGAGTTCAACAGCTTTGAATTCAGAGTTTCCTTCTCCTAGACGGTTGCCTAACCAAGGTTAAAGAGCCCGGTCTGCCCTACTATTTACCCATAGCTTGAGTGAGAGTAGGATTCATACCTTTCCCAAGGGTATTAGCGCTATGTGAAAATGCAGTTACCACGTCCAGGATTTGAACTCGTGGCGACAGTCCATTTCCCATGACTTTAACCATTACACTACGCGCTTCATTATATGTGGTTTTCTTTATTGTGGTTTTGACCCGTAAAAACCCCACAACACTTTTTCCCTATCCTTTATACTGGTGTTTCTTTTATTATTTCTCTGTTAACTCTATGGAGCTAAGGTTTTTTTTATGTGGGATTAGGCTTTCTGTTGCTAGTTTGTTTTCTTCTTAATCCCCATTATATGTGGTTTTCTTTCTTGTGGGTTGTCAAGCTGAAATGGACTTCATTTCTAGGTTCATAGCTATTTCATGGCGAGGAGATTTCTCCTAAGACAGTCAATAACGTGTGTTCCCAGTAAGGTCTGCATTGGAAATGGCCAAGGGATCTTTTTGGTGCCAGTAAGGGGGCTCTTTTTTTCTGTGCTTAACCAGAAGATTCTTCCTGTCTGATGCCTCCTGTGAGATTGTTATTTTAATCTTATTTTATTTTTGTACATTTTAAA
>CM042164.1:38130848-38178348 GCA_023376005.1 Doryteuthis pealeii
CAACCTCGGTGGGTCATTTAATGCTTGATAAAGTTGAAATAAAAATTCTTATGGATACTCAATTTTTTATAAATACATTTTTCTATTTAACTCGTAGATGGGACCCTAACAGTACTTACACTCGGGTCAGAGTGGACCAGGCAGCAATGGTGATGAAGGGTGCTTCACATTCCCAACCTCCAGAAACTGGAAGCTCACCATCAGATAGTTTTAATGTCATTCCCAGACATGTAGACCTCAGTCACCGCCTTCTAGCACATATATGATAAGAAGGGTTTGGGGCTTGCCATAAGGGCGGCAATTAGGGTTGGGGAAAATAGAATGTAGAAATGTGTTAAAACGTAGGGTGAAGTACATAGCTCAAGTTGATAGAACGTTTTGGAATGTATTTTTTTGGTTGGCATTTTAACCTCTTTCTTGATTTATTAGTCATTTTTGATAAACAAAGACATCGGGTACTATACAGTAACCTGCTGTTTGCTTAACTAGCTTCCCTGATTACCTGACTATTCATGGGATAGCATTCTGAACAAGTTTTTTTTACAATCCTGAGTATTTGTGTTCTATCACTAAGACTAAAAAAATTCCTATCCGGAAGACCCTTCATTCACCGATAATTTCCCGTTTTTCTATGAGTCTCGAGTACTCTAAGCATTTCTTCTTTGTTTTTTTTTAGCAATTGTGGTTTGTTATTAGTTATTATTTTCAAATTATTTTTTTAAATACTTTTTCACTAGTTTATTTCTGTATTGTGTTAAAAACTTCAAACTGAAACTGATTACAGAAAAAAAAAAATTTTTTCTCTAATGAATGTAAGATTCATTTGAAAGTAAAATTTCACTTTACAAATTAATGCTGTGAAGAAATGAAAATGAAACAGTTTTTGGGCATGATTACAAAATGAAAAAAAACAAACTTAGATTTTTATTTTTATTATTTTCCTTTAACTGTATACACACACACACACACACACATATATATATATATATATATAAAGTAAGTAAGTAAAGTCGTCAAGGTGCTTAATGTCAATATCAGCCAGACAGTGAGGAGTCTATCTGCCTTTTCACTTGCACTAGACAAGGAGATTATTCTAGCATCTGAGGTGGAGTACCACACCTACATCATCTCCTCCTTACCACACAGATCCCTGTGCTACTCATAATGCTGAGTTGGCGATAGCCAGTATCGAACTAGGAACCTTGTGGTATAAGCTGAACACTCTTTACCGACTGAGCTAACCCAGCCATATATGTGCAGTGTGGGTTGTGACGTAATGCCTATACCGAGTGTTAATTAATTATTATTCTATGTTACTCTCACCCTTGACCAGGATTGACCTGCAGCCTAGAAATAAACTGTCACTAGAACTCTTAGATTGTTAACCATTGGTTAATGGAATAAGCAACACCTCCTCAACTTAGTGGACTGTTCTAGCAGTAGTAGCAACAACTACTTAATCTGTTGCAGTTTGCCATTGGCACTCAACTAGTAAATGCCTGGAGAAACTTTACATTCATTTTGATTTTGTTCTTGTTTTACGGCATATCAACCTCAATGGGTCATTTAATGCCGACTACGTTTTTTGAAATGAATTGGTGATAATGATTTAATTTTCTAAAGATTTTTTGTTTTTGACATATTTTTTGTGAATGGAACTTTTAGATGATTCTTTTTACATATATTTTTTGGTGTTTTCATTTTTTGGGGAAGATTTTAGATTTTGTTGTAGATGTGTGCCTCTTTATTATCGAGTAGTTTTTCTGGGTTTTATTTGGTAGAATATCTGTTTTTTAGATTTGTTGTTTGGTAGTATTTTTTTTGTATTTGTTTTAGGTTGCTTTACCATTCAACACCTCGACATTATTACTGAGAAATACATGGATATAATACAGGCAATAAATTTCAAATCCATATAACTTTCAAACATTCATAATTATTATTAATAAATATAAAAGTGATAATAAGCAAATAAAAAAAAGCCTTGATTAATTAATCCATTTAATCAAAAATTTAAAATTATTTAAAAAATTTTTTTAATTAATTAAAAATTAAAAAAAAAAAAAAAAAAAAAAAAAAAAAAAAGTGAAAAGTGAGAGGTTAACCAACATGATTTTTATCGTTTAACTCTTTGCCATCAAATTTATCAACCACAGCTGTATTCAAATGGGACATTTTAAAGTTCACTATCTGTTCACATTCTATGGCAGGGTGGTCACTTTAGGGGATTTTTCAGTGAAACAAGTGACATATGCGAGAGCCACTGGCTAGCAGTTTCGGTAGGATCATAGTGGGAGGAGAGCCACTGTGAGTGGCTCTATAGTAAGCAAAGAGTTAATAGATAGAGATGTATTGTGTATTGTCGCAACTGTGGTTGTAGCAGTTTAAAACTGTTTAAAGTTTTCTGTTTGTGTAGTTCAAGTCCAGTGGTTTGCTGGTTTTATGGCACGTCAACCTTGTTGGGTTTTCCAATTTTATGCCAGACATTCTTGTTTATTCAATCTTGATGGATACTTACCTTTTTTTTTAAATTAAATTTTTTTTTTTTTAACACATTTCTTTTAATCTTTTTGTTTTTCTATTCAACCATAGGTGGACCCTAACAGTACTACCACTTCACAAGTCGGGGTACTTTTACCATCTTTAGTCATTTTTCAAAGATGTAGGTGTTTTTCTGTTATGGAGTGCTCGAATTGAGTCTGTTTCAAGACATTTTTAGAGTGGATGTGACATGATGTATGAATGCGTTGCCATTGGTACTGGTTTTGAAGTGTTAGATATAACAGCAAGGATCACATGACTCTGGACCCATTGAGGGGTCGGGAGGTACTATCTATGGAGGTGAGTCAAAAAGTAATGCTATTTTTTTCTAGAATAGGCTATAATTACCAACACATGAAATAGTGTTTGAGAGGCAAAACATCATTCCAGTGAAGAGGGAGTGAAGAAGTGGCTCAAAGAACAGTCAACACAGTATTTTACAGGGCAGGATACATGCTCTCATTCGAAGGTGGACATTTGCTAGAGAGAATGGAACTATGGTGGAGAAGTAGGGATGTGATCCACAGAGGACCAGCTTCATTTTGATGTATGATGCATGTTCCTGTGTTGGTAATTATACCTGTCCTAAAAAAAATGACTACTTTTTTGAATCATATATCAAATGATAAATTCTGCCTTTCTGTATGAAGAAAGCTAGCCTTGTATCTTATCCTAATTCTAAAGAATTATTAAATCAAAGAGCAGAGATTTTGAATGGGTGTCGACACAAGATTAAATGTCGTCTTGACTGTTAGCAATACAATTGCATAATTGCTTTCCTTCTCTAATTTTTTTTTCCTACATCACTTGTATTAATTGTTTTCAGTCAGTATTATCGGAAAATCTTTCTCGGTAAAAACTGGGTAGATAATTCTGTTATTAGTCGGTTTTCTAACCAGCTCTACATAATGTATTGAGCACTTTTATATATTTGTGTATTGACATCTCAAACCTTCCACAGACTCACACACTTTGTCACAGAATTTGACATGAATTAACTGTAGATTGCTGCTGATAGACTTTTGTAAAGCGAGTTTTTTATAGTTTGTTCACATATTACTAAATTGTCTGGCTTGTTTGGGTGGATGGTGGGTCTTATATAGCTTTAAGTAACAGAGAAATAGTAAAAAGAAACACGAGTATTAATATTAAGAATTTGCACACAGTTATATGGTTTTAAGTATTTCTATCAAATACAAACAAGTACTACCACTTCGATTAGTGAGTGATGGAAATGAAAAAATGATTCTACACTCCCAGAACTCCAGATCAGGATGTAATTTAGTGTCATGCCTTGGACATAATGTTGAAATGCCACTGAGCAAATAAAAAAATGATAAAAAAACCCAAGATTTTATGTGTGCATGTTTATATATTCATGTGAGAGAGAGAGAGAGAAAAGATTGTCTTGTACATATTTAATTCCTGTTTAGTAATAATTTGAAAATTATCATGAAATAGAAAGTCTGTTATATATATATATATATATATATATTATATAATATATAATATATTCCTATTGAAGCAATTTCTTACTCTATACAATTATCAATACAAAATTGGCGTTATTTTATGCCAAGACATTTGTTTATTTAATTCTGACGATTACTTGATTTTTAAAAACTCATTTCTTTTTAACACATTTTTTATTTAATTTCATTTTGTCTATTTAACCAATAGATGGGACCTAACAGTTAAGTACCACTAGTACCTGCATATGACCTCAAATCCACTGCAGACCCACTTTGTCAAATAATAGACACGAAGTTAACTGTAGATGCTGCTGAAGACTTTGTAAACAATTCTTTAATAGCATTGTTGTCATGAGATCACATTACTAGCAAGTCTAACTTTTAAAAACTCATTTGTAAAGCTAGTCTTCGTTTAGTTTGCTACCATGAGATCTTATATGACTTGTAAGTTAGGAGGTGGTGGTCTAATGGTTAACAGTCATGGGACCTTTGCGGACCCGTTTTTATTCCCTAGGAAAAATTTCATTGGAACTTGGAACCTATTGTCATTATACGTCTCTTCAAACAGAACCAACGCACATTCAATTCATCAGTCTTAACCCTTCTCAATTAACGAACATGTGACTATAAAAACAAACGAAGATGAGGATACTAGTTTGATTGATTGATTGCAAAAAAAAAAAAAAAAAAAAAAAAAAAAAAAAAAAAAAAAAAAAAAAAAAAAAAAAAAAAAAAAAAAAAAAAACAAAAAAAAAAAAAAAAAAAAAAAAAAAAAAAAAAAAAAAAAAAAAAAAAAAAAAAAAATAAAAAAAAAAAAAAAAAAAAAAAAAAAAAAAAAAAAAAAAAATGTTGGGAGCATCAAAAAAATGTCATTAATTTGGAAATTAATGCCACCAGTAAGTTATAAAGGATAAGCATATAAGACAGTTATTAATACCATGATCAGTGAAAGGAGATGCAGACCCCAGTCTATTTCTTGATATTGCCCTTTGTGAACCTTTGTATGACCTCTCAAACCTTCTGCAGACTCCACTGTTCCCAGAATTGACAGGAGTTAACTGTAGATTGCTTGTTGAAGGACTTTGCTACAGCAATTCTTTAATAGTTTGTTGAATGAGATTGAATTATCACTTAGTGAATTCTGGCTTTGCAGCAACCAACACTTACTAAAATATGGCATTTACCACGTACCCCACGCTGTACAGATTAAGGCAACAAGGCCCTATTAAAGTAGGACACCCATGAATGTATAGGCACAAGGCCCCTATTAATGTGGACACATGAATGTTTAGGCACAAGGCCCTATTTAATGTGGACCACATGAATGTCTAGCACAAGGACCTATTAATGTGGTGACCACCATAGAACGTTAGGCACAAGGCCCTATTAATGTGGACACCCATGAATGTTAGGCACAAGGCCTATTAATGTAGGGACCACCGATGAATGTATGCCAAGGCCCTATTAATGTGGGACCACCCATTGAATGTTAGCACCAGCCCTAATTAATGTGGGACCCCCATGAATGTTAGGCCACAAGCCCATTATGTGGGACCCACCCATGATGTTTTAGGCACAAGGCCTCATGGGGAGGTGGGGTGCAGAAAATAGTCGATCTTCGTCGGCATACCCCCTCAAGGGGGGGGGTGCCTTAGGCACTTGAGCAAAAATCCAGCCCTGCCCTTATAAATTCAAGGGGACAGGTGTTGCCTGGGGGACGGATCCCGGGATCAACGTTGTTAACTTCTGAGCCTCTACTATATATTGCTACAAACATGTTCAGGACACAAAGTGTCAGGAGGTAAAATGAGGTCCTGCAAATTTTTTTTGTCCTTCCTGTTGCGTCATCCCTCTTAAAAATTAAAAAAAATACACACACACACACACACACACACACACAACCATATATACAAGGTGTGTCAAAAAAGTATTGAGATTTTCGGTACTTTTGACACACCTGTATTCTGAAATGACGTTCCATTCATTTTCATTTCTATCTTGGTAAATGCAGCTTTAAAATCTGTACTTTTGACACACCTTGTATAACGTTATATTTGTTGTTCATTCCTATCTTGGTAAATACAGATTCAATCTCAACTACTTTTTGACACCCTTGTATATATATGCAAAGGAATTATCAAACCAAATTTACTAGTGATTAGGTCTATTGTAATGTAATTGATCAGTATTGTTAATCATTGGTCCCATTGTCAAGTGATTGTTTTTATAAGTCCAGTCAAGCCAAGAAAAAAAATAAAGAAAAAACACAAAAAAAACAACACCTCTCCCACCCACTCAAAAAGAAAAGAAAAAAGAAAGAAAGTAAAAAACTGCCAAATTTGTGTTCTGTGTTCAGGAAACAGTCATTTGGATTTGTCCGAGTGAAATGCTTGCACTCGGACAAAGTGTTCATTAGTTTAGTTCCCTTCATTTAACATGTGGCATCGAGTTCAATTCAGTATTATCATGCAGTCAATGACATAAAAATTATTGTGCAATATTTTTATATTAATGATATTTGAAATATTGACAATATTTAAACAAATAAAGAATATTGCACTAAATAAATATATTGTGCAATAATTCTATATTGATAATATTTTAAACAATATAAAATATTGCGCTTTATATATATATAATATGATATATAAAATTTCAATCTCACCCTCTTCTGATATATAATGTTTCAATATTCAATAATATAATATTGTACAATATTTTTTTCCATTATATATTACATATATATATATATATGTGTGTGTGTGTGAAGAAATGTAGACAAACATGGGATATTACACTGGATCGAAATTGTTTTTACTGTTAGTCGTTATGTCAATGTTTGAACATTTCAGTTTATATAGAAACTTTTCTCAGGACAATAGGAAACAAATGTAAAGAAAAAAGATTTTTGTTGTTAAAAAAAAAAAAAATGATGGATGTTTTTGAATGAGTTGAGTTTTGAAATATGTTGAAAAGGTTCATAACTGTTCATAGATTAGCGTTCAAATTGAATGTTCATGATGTGATCATAATAATGTGGCCCGCGCTCATTATTTTTTCAATTATAACGGCCCACCGTGAAAAAGTTTGGTGATCCTGCCTTAGAGGGAGCACATTGCTTTGTGCTTGCTATCCAGTTTAATTTTCAGGTTGGTGCTTTACGGATTTGTTGTTCAGTGACTTTAAAAAAAATTTATATTGTGTTATGTGGGAAATGTAGACAAACACTGGATGGAAGTTTATTACTTGTGTATAATGTCAATGTTTTTAAACATTTCGGTTTATATAAAACCTTCTTCAGGAAAAAATGATAAAAAAAGAGAAAAAAGATTTTTGTTGTTCAAAAGGTGATGAATGTTTTTGTGAAGTTGGAAATATGTTAGAAAAAGGCCCATAACCATTCATTGATTAGCATTCAAATGAAGGTTCATGATGTGATTGGTAGATGCGAAAACTGAAAGTCAAGAGTTGATTGGAACATTTGAAGTGAGGTGAAAGCCAAGACGTAATTGGTCATTAAGGAGATGTGAAATGTGTTTGAAGTATTTCTTACAGATACTAATGTTTTAAAAAGACGAGAACGAGAGAAAGTATTAGTTGTCTGACTATTTATAATGTATCTGGTGTTTGTCGACACTTTTTTCACTTACTGTCAGATTGATTTCCTCATTTTACTTCCATGTATGTGTTATATATATATGTGTTAGTATATAAGAAAAATGAAAAAACACAGTTTAAATGGTTAAGTGGTGAGTTTATTGGCCGACGCTGCAGTGTTTCGATCTATTTAATTAGATCATCTTCAGGGCATTTGTTGGTTATTTGGAGGTGATAAGAAACAGACTGAATAACAATAACTACCACTCGCTTTTACGTTTTTCGGTGATAAATAATTTCTTATCACCTTCCATATACCAACAAAATTCCCTGAAGATGATCTAATATAATAGATCGAAACACTGCAGCGTCGCCAATGAACTCACCACTTAACCCATTTAAACCTGTGTTTTTTCATTTTTTCTTAATATACTACATACCGTCGGATTCACTTCCTTTCTTCACATATATATATATATATACATAAGTTAAGAGTAAGGAAATGAATCCGACGGTATATGTATAGATAAAAGGATATGAAACACACACATGCTGTTAAAATTAAAAATATTTTATATCATATTCATAGATAATATTGAACAATATTTCGATTTATAAATCCATCATCAGAGCTTGTTTTTAATCCGGATCATCAAGAGAGAAGCAGAAAAAAAGCGATCGCATGACTTGCACGCTTTTTGGAACTACAATGCTTCCGTTTTGAATTTAAATTATTTTTCTGCTTCTCTTCTTGATGAGTCAGGATTAAAAACAAGCTCTGATGATGATTTTATAAATTTTTCAATAGTTCGTTTTCATAGATAACATATTACTAACGAGTCTGGTTTGATTGATTTTTAAAAACCATTTTGTTCTATTTAACCCATAGATGGGACCTTAACAGGTACTACCATCTAGAATAAGAGTAGACCTGGGAGTAATGGTGATGAAGGGGACTCCACATTCCCTAGAGCTCCAGAACTGGAATTCATCATTAGATAGAGTTTAATGTCATACTCAGACAATAAACCTCAGCCACTGCCTTCTAGCACATATTATGATAAGAAAGATTGGGTTGCCATAAGGGCATACGTTGGGACTTTCAGACTGGAGGGTCCTTTTCTCCAGGATTCAAACAATCTTGTCACAGAAAGCAATTCACATACTTAGGTAGTAATATCTCATCCACAGAAAGCGATGTCATTGCACGAATAGGGAAGCATGGTTGGCTATAAACAGATTATCAGTCAAATGGAAATCGATCTCCCTGACAATTAAAACGGACAATTCTTCCAAGCTGTGGTTGTATCAGTGCTGCTATATGGTTGCACCACCTGGACCCTAACGAAGCACCTGAAGAATAAGCTAGATGGGAGCTGCACAAGAATGCGCATGCAATTTTGAACAAGATGTGGAAAACAACCCTGATAAAGGAAGATCTGTATGGCCACTTGCCCCCTATCTCATTAAAACCATCCGATTGAGATGAACAAGACATGCTGGACACTGCTGGAGAAGCAAGGAGGAACTCATAAGCGACATTTTCATATGAGAAACAGCACATAGACATGCGTATGTGGGCCGCCAGCAAGGCCTACATTGACCAGCTCTCATGGATACCGGATGCTGCACGGAGGACCCTCCTTGGTAGACAAAGTTGGCGAGGGCATTGTCATGGATATCCATAGCTAATTGCGCGACATAATGATAAGTATAAGTCATGTTCAACAGCTCATTTGCTGCTTAAACTTTGATGATCTAGTAGGAAGTGGTGCTTTCAGCCATGACTTGACCATAAGCTGATCTGAGGAGTATGGAGTGCCACTTCATTACCATTACTCCCAGATCCACTCTGACCTGCAGTGGTAGTACCTTGTTGGGTCCCCTACCTATGGGGGCAAATGATTTGTTTAAAAATAATTAGTGATTAGATGAAATACTTGATGCCATATAACTGAATCTTTTTTGTATAAGAATTTTTAAGAATTTTATTTACTTGAGCTATGATTTATCATTATTACTATTATCATCATTTTCTGAAACTATACAATGTGCAATCATTAAGAATATTGATATCAAAAAACACTGTTTCTGAAACAATCTGTATATCTCAAAGATATCAATGTTCTGAAACACCCTATAACATCTCAAATGATATCAAGGTTTCTGAAACACCATTTACATCTCATCTTCAAAATGATATCAAGGTTTTCTGAAACACATGATACATCTCATCCAATATGATATCAAGGTTTCTGAAAAACCATGTACATCTCATTCTCAAATGATATCAGGTTCTGAAACACATGTACATCTCATCTCAAAGATATCAAGGTTTCTGAAATGCTCGTGCATCTCAAATGATATCAAGTTTCTGAAATGCTCGGGTGCATCTCAAATGATATCAATGTTTCTGAAATGCTCGTGCACTCAAATGATTTCAATGTTTCATGAAATGCTCGGTGCTTCAAATGATATCAATGTTTCTGAAACAACTCGGTGCATCTGAAAGATATCATGTTTACTGAACCACCATGTAGATCTCAAATTATTATCAAGGTTTCTTGAAACATTCTATACATCTCAAATGGTATCAATTTTCTGAACAACTTTGAGTCCCCATCTAAGTACTGACAGGCTCATTGCTGCTTAACTTTGATGATCTAGCAGGATGGTGCTTTCAATGTGACGTGACTGTAAACTAACAATACTGTTTTTCTACTTGGGTGCTTTGGCATTAAATAACCATTGAAGATTGATATGCATTAAAAAACACAAAAAACAAAAAATTACCCCAGTTAAAATCCTGTAAAAAGAAAGAAAAAGATTTTGGTAAATGTATGAGATAATTGAAAACATTAACCTACCTGTCAGGACATATGATACGGCACGACATACGATTGATCTGCAGCAGGTTTGATGGGTTGTGTCAATTTGGCTGCTATGCCCACCAAGATATCCCTGGGAGTACCTGCAGAAGAAAAGAAAATTTATATTTATATTGACTTTCACAGATGATATTGTTTTTTTGATCCAAAAAACTGGAAACACATGCCTATACATATTTATTTTTTAAATATCTTAGTTCAATATGAAAACCACCATCAAAACACTAAGTGTCAATATATTTTTTCAAATATAAAATAAATCATCTCACTTTTTCTATTTTCACATCTCTTTCATCATTCTTCAACATTACAGATGATTGCCAATATCTTTATTTATGCGTCCTGAGATGCACATATCTTGCTTTGGTAAGTCCCCGCAAATTAATGAGTCCCAACTAAAGCCATCTAACTCCTACCTTGTAACTATCCTGTGTAATTCATTTCTAAGAACTATTGAAATGTATTTACAGTTAGCTTGAAATGGTGAGTGGAGGAAAAAGAAAAAACACTGGAGGCATTGAGTAGGATACTGCATCCTTTTTGTTTTTGTGCATCAGAGTTACTCTAAGACGCGATACCTATCAGTATCTCTGATGCACAAAAATCAAAAAAAGGATGCAGTAAAATCCTATCCATGCTCCCAGGGTTTTTCTTTTTCCTCCACTCACCATTTCAAGCTAACTGTAAATACATTTCAATAGTTTCTTAAAATGAATTAACAGGATAGGTTACAAGGTAGGGTTAGATGGCTTAGTTGGGACTCATTAATTTTGCCGGGACTTATCCAAAGCAAATATGTGCATCTCAGGACGCATAAATCAAAAAGATATTGGCATCACTGTATGTTGAAGAATGATGAAAGAGAGTGAAAAATAGAAAAAGTGAGGATGATTTATTTATATTTGAAAAAATATATTGACACTTAGTGTTTTGATTGGTGGTTTTCAATATAACAGATATTTAAAATAATATGTATTAGGCATGTGTTTCCAGTTTTGGATCAGAATAAACAAATATCATCTGTTGATGTCAATATATAAATATAAATTTTCTTTCTTCTGCAGGTAACTCCCAGGATACCTTGGTGGGCATAGCAGCCAAATTTGACACCCACCCATCAAACCTGCTGCAGATCAATCGTATGTCGTGCCGTATCATATGTCCTGGACAGGTAGGTTAATGTTTTTTCATTATCTCATATCATTTTGACCATCTTTTCTTTTCTTTTTACAGCATTTTAACTGGGGTTATTTTTTTTGTTTTTTTGTTTTTTAATGGCATATCAATCTTCATGGGTTATTTAATGCCAAAGTCATCCAAGTAGAAAAACAGTATTGTTAGTTTACAGTCACGTCACATTGAAAGCACCACTTCCTGCTAGATCATCAAAGTTAAGCAGCAATGAGCCTGTTCAGTACTTAGATGGGTGACCAAGTTGTTCAGAAAAATTGATACCATTTGAGATGTATAGAATGTTTCAGAACCTTGATATAATTTGAGATCTACATGGTGTTTCAGAAACATTGATATCATTTCAGATGCACCGAGTGTTCAGAACATGATATCATTTGAGATGCACGAGCATTTCAGAAACATTGATATCATTGAGATGCACCGAGCATTTCAGAAACATTATATCATTTGAGAAACGAGCATTCAGGAAACATTGATATCATTTGAGATGCCACCGAGCATTTCAGAAACCCTTGATATCATTTGAGATGAGATGTTACATGTGTTTCAGAAACCTGATATCATTTGAGATGAGATGCATGGTGTTTCAGAAACCTTGATATCATTTGAGATGAGATGTACATGTGTTTCAGAAACTTGATATCATTTGAGATGAGATGTAATGGTGTTTCAGAAAACCTTGATATGAGATGTTATAGGGGTTTCAGAAACATTGATATCATTTGAGATCTACAGATTGTTTCAGAAACAGTGTTTTATGATATCAAAATTTTAATGATGTGCAATTGTATAGTTTCAAGAAAATGATAATAATAGTAATAATGATAAATCATAGCTTCAAAGTATATAAAAATTCTTATAAAATTCTTAATACAAAAGATTACAGTTATATGGCATCAAGTATTTCTATCTAATACTAATTATTTTTAAACAAATCTATTTGCCCCCATAGTAGGGACCCCAACAGGTACTACCACTGCAGGTCAGAGTGGATCTGGGAGTAATGGTAATGAAGTGGCACTCCATACTCCTCAGATCAGCTTATGGTCAAGTCATGCTGAAAGCACCACTTCCTACTAGATCATCAAAGTTAAGCAGCAATGAGCCTGTTGAACATGACTTATACTTATCATTATGTCGCGCAATTAGCATGGATATCCATGACAATCCCTCGCCAACTTTGTCTACCAAGGAGGTCCTCCGTGCAGCATCCGGTATCCATGTAGAGCTGGTCAATGTAGGTCCTTGCTGGGCGGCCCACATACGCATGTCTATGTGCTGGTTTCCATATGAAAATGTCGCTTATGAGTTCCTCCTTGCTTCTCCAGCAGTGTCCAGCATGTCTTGTTCATCTCACTCGGATGGTTTATGAGATAGGGGGCAAGTGGCCATACAGATGCTTCTTTATCAGGTGTTGTTTCCACATCTTGTTCAAAATTGCATGCAGCATTCTTGTGCAGCTCCCATCTAGCTTATTCTTCAGGTGCTTCGTTAGGGTCCAGGTGGTGCAACCATATAGCAGCACTGATACAACCACAGCTTGGAAGAATTGTCGTTTTAATTTGTCAGGGAGATCGGATTTCCATTTGACTGATAATCTGTTTATAGCCAACCATGCCTTCCCTATTCGTGCAATGACATCGCTTTCTGTGGATGAGATATTACTACCTAAGTATGTGAATTGCTTTCTGTGGACAAGATTGTTTGAATCCTGGAGAAAAGGACCCTCCAGTCTGAAAGTCCCAACTGTATTGCCCTTATGGCAAACCCCAATCTTTCTTATCATATATGTGCTAGAAGGCAGTGGCTGAGGGTTTTATTGTTCTGAGTATGACATTAAACTCTATCTAATGATGAAGTTCCAGTTCTGGAGCTCTAGGGAATGTGGAGTCCCCCTTCATCACCATTACTCCCAGGTCTACTCTTATTCTAGATGGTAGTACCTGTTAAGGTCCCATCTATGGGTTAAATAGAACAAAATGTGTTTTTAAAAATCAATCCAAACCAGACTCGTTAGTAATATGTTATCTTATGACAACGAACTATTGAAAAATTTATAAAAATCATCATCAGAGCTTGTTTTTAATCCTGACTCATCAAGAGAGAAGCAGAAAATAATTTAAATTCAAAACGGAAGCATTGTAGTTCCAAAAAGCGTGCAAGTCATGCGATCGCTTTTTTTCTGCTTCTCTCTTGATGAGTCCGGATTAAAAACAAGCTCTGATGATGATTTTTATAAATCGAAATATTGTTCAATATTAGCTATGAATATGATATAAAATATTTTAATTTTAACAGCATTGTGTGTTTTCATATCCTTTTATCTATACATATACCGTCGGATTCATTTCCTTACTCTTAACTTATGTATATATATATATATATGTGAAGAAAGGAAGTGAATCCGACGGTATGTAGTATATTAAGAAAAATGAAAAAACACAGGTTTAAATGGGTTAAGTGGTGAGTTCATTGGCCGACGCTGCAGTGTTTCGATCTATTAATTAGATCATCTTCAGGGAATTTTGTTGGTATATGGAAGGTGATAAGAAATTATTTATCACCGAATAACGTGAAAAGCGAGTGGTAGTTATTGTTATTCAGTCTGTTTCTTATCACCTTCCATATACCAACAAATGCCCTGAAGATGATCTAATTAATAGATCGAAACACTGCAGCGTCGGCCAATAAACTCACCACTTAACCCATTTAAACCTGTGTTTTTTCATTTTTCTTAATATACTACACATATATATATATACACATACATGGAAGTAAAATGAGGAAATCAATCTGACAGTAAGTGAAAAAGTGTCGACAAACACCAGATACATTATAAATAGTCAGACAACTAATACTTCTCTCGTCTTTTTAAAACATTAGTATCTGTAAGAAATACTTCACACACTTTCAACATCTCCTTATGTACCAATTACGTCTTGGCTTTCAGCTTCACGTGTTCCAATCACATCTTGACTTTCGTTTTCGCATCTACCAATCACATCATGAACCTTCAATTTGAATGCTAATCAATGAATGGTTATGGGCCTTTTTCTACATATTTCCAACTTCAAAAACATTCATCACCTTTTGAACAACAAAAATCTTTTTCTCTTTTTTTTATCATTTTGTCCTGAAGAAGGTTTTATATAAACCGAAATGTTTAAACATTGACATTATCACAAGTAATAAACTTCCATCCAGTGTTTGTCTACATTTCTCCACATAACACAATATAAATTTTTTAAAGTCACTGAACAACAAATCCGTAAAGCACCAACCTGAAAATTAAACTGGATAGCAAAGCACAAAGCAATGTGCTCCCTCTAAGGCAGGGATCACCAACTTTTTTTCACGGTGGGCCGTATAATTGAAAAAATAATGAGCGCGGCCACATTATTATGATCACATCATGAACATTCAATTTGAACGCTAATCTATGAACAGTTATGAACCTTTTCAACATATTTCAAAACTCAACTCATTCAAAAACATCCATCATTTTTTTAACAACAAAAAATCTTTTTTCTTTACTTGTTTCCTATTGTCCTGGAGAAAGTTTCTATATAAACTGAAATGTTCAAACATTGACATAACGACTAACAGTAAACTTCGATCCAGTGTAATATCCATGTTTGTCTACATTTCTTCACACACACACACATATATATATATATATATGTATATATAATGAAAAAATATTGTACAATATTTTATATTATTTGAATATTGAAACATTATATATCAGAGAGAGGGTGAGATTGAAATTTATATATCATATATATATATATATAAAAGCGCAATATTTTATATTGTTTAAATATTATCAATATAGAATTATTGCACAATATATTTATTTAGTGCAATATTCTTATATTGTTTAAATATTGTCAATATTTCAAATATCATTAATATAAAAATATTGCACAATATTTTATGTCATTGACTGCATGATAATACTGAATTGAACTCGATGCCAACATGTTAAATGAAGGGAAACTAAACTAATGAACACCTTTGTCCGAGTGCCAAGCATTTCACTCGGACAAATCCAAATGACTGTTTCCTGAACACAGAACACAATTTTGGCAGTTTTTACTTTCTTTCTTTTTTTCTTTTCTTTTTTTGAGTGGGTGGGGAGAGGATGTTGTTTTTTTTTGTTGTTTTTTTCTTTATTTTTTTTCTTGGCTTGACTGGACTTATAAATCAATCACTTGACAATGGACCAATGATTAACAATACTGATCAATACATTACAATAGACCTAATCACTAGTAAATTTGGTTTGATAATTCCTTTTGCATATATATACAAGGTGTGTCAAAAAAGTATTGAGATTGAATCTGTATTTACCAAGATAGGAATGAACAACAAATATAACGTTATACAAGGTGTGTCAAAAAGTACAGATTTTAAAGCTGCATTTACCAAGATAGAAATGAAGAATGAATGGAACGTTCATTTTTCAGAATACAAGGTGTGTCAAAAGTACCGAAAATCTCAATACTTTTTTGACACACCTTGTATATATGTGTGTTGTGTGTGTGTGTGTGTGTGTGTATTTTTTTATTTTTAAGAGGGGATGACGCAACAGGAAGGACAAAAAAAATTTGCAGGACCCATTTTTACCTCCTGACACTTTGTGTCCTGAACATGTTTGTAGCATATATAGTAGAGGCTCAGAAGTTAACAACGTTGATCCCGGGATCCGTCCCCCCAGGCAACACCTGTCCCCTTGATTTAAAGGGGCAGGGCTGGATTTATTGCTCAGTGCCTAAGGCACCCCCCCCCCTTGAGGGGGTATGCCGACAAGATCGACCTATTTCTTGCACCCACCTCCCATGAGGCCTTGTGCCTAACATTCATGGGTGGTCCCACATTAATAGGCCTTGTGCCTAACATTCATGGGTGGTCCCACATTAATAGGTGGTGCCTAACATTCATGGGTGGTCCCACATTAATAGGGCCTTGTGCCTAACATAATAGGGCCTTGTGCCTAACATTCATGGGTGGTCCCACATTAATAGGTCCTTGTGCCTAACATTCATGGGTGGTCCCACATTAATAGGGCCTTGTGCCTAACATTCATGGGTGGTCCCACATTAATAGGGCCTTGTGCCTAACATTCATGGGTGGTCCTATTAATAGGGCCTTGTGCCTAATCTGTACACGTGGGGTACGTGGTAAATGCCATATTTAGTAAGGTTTGGTTGCTCAAAGCCAGATTCACTAGTGATATGCAATCTCATTACAACAAACTATTAAAGAATTGCTTTACAAAAGTCCTTCAACAGCAATCTACAGTTAACTCCTGTCAATTCTGGGACAGTGTGAGTCTGCAGAAGGTTTGAGAGGTCATACAAGGTTTCACAAGGGCAATATCAATGGAATAGACTTGGGGTCTGCATCTCCTTTCACTGACATTGTATTATAACTGTCTTATATGCTTATCCTTTATAACCTTACTGGTGGATTAATTTCCAAATTAATGACATTTTTATGCATCCCACCTTTTTTTTTTTTTGCAATCAATCAATCAAACTAGTATCCTCATCTTCGTTGTTTTTATAGTCACATGTTCGTTAATTGAGAAGGGTTAAGACTGATGAATTGAATGTGCGTTGGTTCTGTTGAAGAGACGTATAAATGACATTAGGTTCCAAGTTCCAATGAAATTTTCCTAGGGAATAAAAAACGGGTCCGCAAAGTCCCATGACTTTAACCATTAGACCACGCACCTCCTAACTTACAAGTCATATAAGATCTCATGGTAGCAAACTAACGAAGACTAGCTTTACAAATGAGTTTTTAAAAAGTTAGACTTGCTAGTAATGTGATCTCATGACAACAAGCTATTAAAGAATTGTTTTACAAAAGTTCTTCAGCAGCAATCTACAGTTAACTCGTGTCTATTATTTGACAAAGTGGGTCTGCAGTGGATTTGAGGGGTCATATGAGGTACTAGTGGTACTAACTGTTAGGGTCCCATCTATTGGTTAAATAGAACAAAATGAAATTAATAAAAAATGTGTTTAAAAAAGAAATGAGTTTTTAAAAAATCAAGTACTCGTCAAGAATTAATAAAACAAAATGTCTTGGGCATAAAATAACCCAATTTTGTATTGAATAATTTGTATAGAGTAAGAAATTGCTTCATAGGAATATATATATATATATATATATATATATATATATATATATAACAGACTTTTCTATTTCATTGATATTTTTCAAATTATTACTAAACAGGAATTAATATGTACAAGACAATCTTTTCTCTCTCTCTCTCTCACATGAATATAAAATCATGCACACATAAAATCTTGGGTTTTTATCATTTTTTTATTATTTGCTCAGTGGCATTTCAACATTATGTCCAAGGCATGACACTAATTTACATCCTGATCTGGAGTTCTGGGGAGTGTAGAATCATTTTTTCATTTCCATCACTCACTAATCCCGAGTGGTAGTACTTGTTTGTATTTGATAGAAATACTTAAAACCATATAACTGTGTGCAAATTCTTAATATTAATACTCGTGTTTCTTTTTACTATTTCTCTGTTACTTAAAGCTATAATAAGACCCAACCATCCACCCAAAACAAAGCCAGACTATTTAGTAATATGTGAACAAACTATAAAAAACTCGCTTTACAAAAGTCTATCAGCAGCAATCTACAGTTAATTCATGTCAATTCTGTGACAAAGTGTGTGAGTCTGTGGAAGGTTTGAGATGTCATAATAACAACAAATATATAAAAGTGCTCAATACATATGTAGAGCTGGTTTAGAAAACCGACTAATAACAGAAATTATCTACCCAGATTTTACCGAGAAAGATTTTCCGGATAATACTGACTGAAAACAATTAATACAAGTGGATGTAGGAAAAAAAAATTAGAGAAGGAAAGCAATATGCAATTGTATTGCTAACAGTCAAGACGACATTTACTCTTGTGTCGACACCCATTCAAAATCTCTGCTCTTTGATTTAATAATTCTTTAGAATTAGGATAAGATACAATGGCTAGCTTTTCTTCCATACAGAAAAGGCAGAATTTATCATTTGATATATGATTCAAAAAGTAATGTCATTTTTTTTAGGACAGGTATAATTACCAACACAGGAACATGCATCATACATCAAAATGAAGCTGGTCCTCTGTGGATCACATCCCTACTTCTCCACATAGTTACCATTTCTCTCTAGCAATGTTCCACCTTCGAATGAGAGCATGTATCCCTGCCCTGTAAAATACTGTTGACTGTTCTTTGAGCCACTTCTTCACTCCCTCTTCACTGGAATGATGTTTGCCTCTCAAACACTATTTCATGTGTTGGTAATTATACCTATTCTAAAAAAATAGCATTACTTTTTGACTCACCTCCATAGATAGTACCCCCGACCCCTCAATGGATCCAGAGTCATGTGATCCTTGGCTGTTATATCTACACTTCAAACCAGTACCAATGGCCAACGCATTCATACATCATGTCACATCCACCTAAAAATGTCTTGAAAACAGACTCAATTCAGCACTCCATAACAGAAAAACACCTACATCTTTGAAAATGACTAAAGATGGTCAAAAGTACCCGGACTTGGTGAAGTGGTAGTACCTGTTAGGGTCCCACCTATGGGTTGAATAGAAAAACAAAAAAAGATTAAAAGAAATGTGTTTAAAAAAAAAAAAATTTAATTTAAAAAAAAAAAGGGTTAAGTATCCATCAAGATTGAATAAAACAAGAATGTCTTTGGCATAAAATGACCCAACAAGGGTTGACGTGCCATAAAACCCAGCAAACCAACCTGGACTTGAACTACACAAACAGAAACTTTAAACAGTTTTTAAACTGCCTACAACCACAGTTGCGACAATACACAATACATCACATATCTATTAACTCTTTGCTTACTATAAGCCACTCACAGTGGCTCTCCCTCCACTATGATCCTACCGAAACTGCTAGCAGTGGCTCTCGCATATGTCACTTGTTTTCACTGAAAAATCCTAATGTGACCACCCTGCCATAGAATGTGAACAGATAGTGAACTTTAAAATGTCCCATTTGATACAGCTGTGGTTGAAATTTGATAGGCAAAGAGTTAACGATAAAAATCAATGTATGTTTAACCTCTTCACTTTCACTTTTTTTTTTTTTTTTTTTTTTTTTTTTAATTTTTTTAATTAATTAAAAAAATTTTTTAATTAATTTTAATTTTTTTGATTAAATGATTAATTAATCAAGGCTTTTTTTTATTTGCTTAATTATCACTTTTATATTTATTATAAAATTATGAATGTTTTTGAAGTTATATGGATTTGAAATTTATCCTGTTATTATTATCCCATGTATTCTCAGTAATAAATGTCGAGGTGTTGAATGGTAAAGCAACCTAAAACAAATACAAAAAAAATACTACCAAACAACAAATCTAAAACAGATATTCTACCAAATAAACCCAGAAAAACTACTCGGATACATAAAAGAGGCACACATCTACAACAAAATCTAAAAATCTTCCCCAAAAAATGAAAACACAAAAAATATATGTTAAAAAGAATCATCTAAAAGTTCCATTCACAAAAAATATGTCAAAAACAAAAAATCTTTAGAAAATTAATCATTATCACCAATTCATTTCAAAAACGTAGTCGGCATTAAATGACCCATTGAGGTTGATATGCCGTAAAACAAGAACAAAATCAAAATGAATGGTAAAGTTTCTCCAGGCATTTACTAGTTGAGTGCCAATGGACAAACTGCAACAGATTAAGTAGTTGTTGCTACTACTGCTAGGAACAGTCCACTAAGTTGAGGAGGTGTTTGGCTTATTCCATTAACCAATGGTTAACAATCTAAGAAAGTTCTAAGTGACAGTTATTTCTAGGCTGCAGGTTCAATCCTGGTCAAGGGTGAGAGTAACATAGAATAATAATTAATTAACACTCGGTATAGGCATTACGTGCACACCCACACACATGCACATATATGGGCTGGGTTAGCTCAGTCGGTAGAGTGTTCAGCTTGATACCACAAGGTTCCTAGTTCGATACTGGCTATCGCCAACTCAGCATATGAGTAGCACAGGGATCTGTGTGGTAAGGTGAGGAGATGATGGTAGGTGTGGTACTCCACCTCAGATGCTAGAATAATCTCCTTGGTCTAGTGCAAGTGAAAAGCAGATAGACTCCCTCACTGTCTGGCTGATATTGACATTAAGCCACCTTGACGACTTTACTTACTTACTTTATATATATATATATATATATGTGTGTGTGTGTGTGTGTGTATACAGAATTAAAGGAAATAATAAAATAAAAATCTAAGTTTGTTTTTTTTCATTTGTAATCATGCCAAAAACTGTTTCATTTCCATTTCTCACAGCATTAATTTTGTAAAGTGAAATTTTACTTTCAAATGAAATCATTTACATTCATTAGAGAAAAAATTTTTTTTTTTCTCAGTATCAGTTTCAGTTTGGAATTTTTAACACAATACAGAAATAAACTAGTGAAAAAGTATTTAAAAAAATATTTGAAAATAATAACTAAAACAAACCACAATTGCTAAAAAAAACAAAGAAGAAATGCTTAGAGTACTCGAGACTCATAGAAAACGGGAAATTATCGGTGAATGAAGAGTCTCCGGATAGGAAATTTAGTCTTAGTGATAGAACACAAATACTCAGGATTGTAAAAAAAATTGTTCAGAATGCTTATCCCATGAATATTCAGGATAATCAGGGAAGCAGTTAAGCAACAGCAGGTACTGTAAGTAACCCGAGTCTTTTGTTTATCAAAATGACTTAATAATCAAGGAAGAGGTTAAAACCAACCAAAAAATACCATTCCAAAACGTTCTACAACTTGAGCTATGTACTTCACCCTACTTTAACAACATTTTCTTACATTCTATTGTTGCCCCAACCCTATTGCCCTTATGGCAAGCCCAAACCCCTTTTATCATATATGTGCTAGAAGGCGGTGACTGAGGGTCTACATGTCCTGGGAATGACATTAAACTCTATCTGATGGTGAGCTTCCAGTTCTGGAGGTTTGGGGAATGTGAAGCACCCCTTCATCACCATTGCTCCCTGGTCCACTCTGACCCGGAGTGGTAGTACCTGTTAGGGTCCCATCTACGAGTTAAATAGAAAAATGTATTTATAAAAAAATTGAGTATCCATTAAGAATTATTTTATTTCAAAACTTTATCAGCATTAAATGACCCACCGAGGTTGATATGCCATAAAACAAAACAAACCAAACCAACATTCTATTGTTTTAAAAATTATCTCTACCTCTGCTACTTGCAATTTTTCTCTTAATATCGTTGCATACCACACAACACAGAAACTATTCACTGATTTCTTATTAAAATTGAGGGTTCAAATTTACCTAAATAATAATAATAATAATAATAATAAAATCATTTGTTTTTCCTATAAATAAAATATAACAAAACCTTGGAGGAGAGAAAACAGATCTCATGGGACTTGTTAATTCAACCAAACAATTGCTAATTATTTTGTTCATCTTTTATGTTTGCTTAGTGTTATAAGTGAAAGAACCTATGTACATAAATGGAATGCGCCGACGACTACTATAAGTAGCAGGAACAATTGTGGCTTGAGACAAAAAGCAATGCGAGTCAGCTTGTAACTGTATGGTTGGACACAATCTCCACTTTCTTTGCTGTAATTTCTACTCCTTTTTGTTCAATACATTTGTATCCATTGTTACCAGTCGTTTGTCTTATTTTTTACCCTTAAAAACCCCACAATACTTAGTCAATCTTTTCCCTATCCTTAATACTGGTGTTTCTTTTTACTATTTCTCTGTTAACTCTATGGAGCTAAGGTTTTTTTTTTATGTGGGATTAGGCTTTGTTATTTGGTGCATGTTGCTGTTGCTAGTTTTTTTTTCTTAATCCCCATTATATATATTTACCAACCCCTCCGCATGAGCAGGGTGTGACACAAGGTCAATTTCTTAAGCAGAGTTCAACAGGTTTGAATTCAGAGTTTTCCTTCTCCTAGACCAGTTGCCTAACCAAGGTTAAAGAGCCCGGTCTGCCCTACTATTTACCCATAGCTTGAGTGAGAGTAGGATTCATACCTTTCCCAAGGGTATTAGCGCTATGTGAAAATGCAGTTACCACATCCAGGATTTGAACTCGTGGCGACGAGTCCATTTCCCATGACTTTAACCATTACACTACGCGCTTCATTATATGTGGTTTTCTTTATTGTGGTTTTGACCCTTAAAAACCCCACAACACTTTTCCCCTATCCTTAATACTGGTGTTTCTTTTTATTATTTCTCTGTTAACTCTATGGAGCCAAGGTTTTTTTTTTTATGTGGGATTAGGCTTTCTGTTGCTAGTTTTTTCTTTCTTAATCCCCATTATATGTGGTTTTCTTTCTTGTGGGTTGAACAAGCTGAAATAGACTTCATTTCTAGGTTCATAGCTATTTCATGGCGAGGAGATTTTCTCCTAAGACAGTCAATAACGTGTGTTCCCAGTAAGGTCTGCATTGGAAATGGCCAAGGGATCTTTTTGGTGCCAGTAAGGGGGCTCTTTTTTTCTGTGCTTACCAGAGGATTCTTCCTGTCTGATGCCTCCTGGGAGATTGTTATTTTAATCTTATTTTATTTTTGTCACATTTTAAATCCCCATGTTGCGACTGTCTTCCCCTGCTGGGATGGATTTGTATCCAACAGGGTTATCTTCCCTTGCCGCTCGGGAATTTCTCTCTCTCTTTCTCTTGGTCTGGAACCCACAAAAGATGGACTAAACATGTTGTGTTCTGTCCCTCCCCCAACTATCAGTAAGTGACTCTCATATTCTTTATGGACTTTTTCTCGTTTCCAAATTGATTACAACTGTAACACAGATTTAAAAAATAAAAAACAATGCTCAATATTTTAAAATAGGAAATACATTATCTACAAGGGTAATTAAAAAATTATCGCTCTTTTGCCATAACATATCTTCATTATTGTCCCACTGCATTCAGCTATATTTGGCACTGTTGTGGTCATGTGATCAAAGTTTAAGTCTGATTGTGCCATTTTGCTTCCTGTCTTTACTGTGTAAACATGGATGCTCCACTTACAGTATTCACCAAGGAAGAACAAAGAGCAGTTACCGAATTCCTCTGGTCAGAAGGAGTGTCATGTGAAATTCATCAGAGGTTTTTAGCACGATATGGAGATTAATGCACTACTGCATAACAGTATGTATGAGTGGATAGAGAAGTTTAAAAGTGTCTGGACAAACAAATGAACAATGAAGATATGAAAGGTATGGTGCATAAATGGTTGCTTCAACCAATCAAAAACCTTATTCTTGGAGAGAATACACAAGCTTGGAGACTGCTGGTCAAAAAAAAAAATGATTCACTTGGTTATCCTCTGCTTTTGTGTAAATTCATTGAAAAAAGAATTTTAAATCAAAAAGTTATAAATTCTACATTTTAAGGAGATGATAGAGAAATTTGATATTTAAAACTTCTGTTTTGTGTCTTTTTATGCATGTCATTCTCCACGTGCTCAGACAATAAAGTCTGTATTGTTGTTATGTTATACTTCTTTGTTCGGATTTATTTATGTAGATTATTCACCTACGTTGGAAAGGTTACTCTGAGCCTTCTAACGTATTATAAGAATCACACATCCAATTCTTATACCCTCAACTTTGATATTTGATTTACAACAGATACCAACGTTTAAACTCCTTGTAATATTTCTCTTTGTCCATTTATTTCAAGGTGCTCTATGTTCCTGGCCCTGACTATAATGCTGCTCACAATAATTCAGAACCTTCGAGCCCAATCACGAACACAATTTCTGAAGAAGAGACACAAAAGGTAAGCAATACCAACTTTTTTTTACCATAACTTATTTCCGCCCTGTTGCCTGGGGCGTTAGAATACATTGATTGCACCTCTACAGAGGAGTAAGACTCTCCAATGGGGCCACCTGTTGGCCGTGGGTGGTGACCCGTGATGCTTAAGGATAGAACCCAGGTGGATGAGCAGTCCATAAGATGCAACACTCCACTTAGGTCTTTACTTGTGCTAGACGGGCGGTCGGACAGGCCCCCTTCCGATCAATCAGCTGGTCATGTCAAGCCCTAGCACCTATATGATTGCCCCAACCCTATTGCCCTTATGGCCAGCCCAACTATTTTTATCATATGGGTGCTAGAAGGCGGTGGATAAGAGTCTTCATGTCCTGAGTATGACATGGGGTTAAGGTTCCAGTTATGGTTCTCCCCGGAGAGTTGAATCACTCATTCATTGCCATTATTCCCTGTGTCCTAGATATGGTGTTAAAATAATGTAGATGTGGCCTATGTAAAGGCAGGTCAGAACAGGTTGTGCTGCCCCACCTTCACATAGGCCACACCTACATCCCCCATCATCATTTATTGGAGGGCACAGAATCCCCAATATGCACTACATGCCAAGAGAGATTTGCAGTGAAACATATACTGCTAGAGTGTGTAGACTTTGATTTAGTGCAAACAAAATACAACCAAGCAAGTAATTTGAAAAAACTTTTCACAAAAATAAGACCATCAACGATTTTACATTTCCTAAAAGAAGTGGGATTGTACTCAAAAATGAGTAATTAAACAATAGTTAAAATCTATACATATATACATTTGTTTTTCTACCAAACTACCGCTATGCCCTACTATTTACCCATAGCTGGAGGGAGAGTAGGATTCATACCTTTCACAAGGGTATTAGCGCCAAGTGAAATGCAATTACTACATCCAGGATTTGAACTCGGGGCGACAAGTCCATTTCCTATGACTTTAACCATTACACCACGCACTTCCTATGTAAAACCATATAAGGATTCAAACAAATGATCATTATTAAATAGAATTAATAATGAATATTTGAAACCATTTAACTGTGTGCAAATTATTTGTATTAGATAGGAATACTTGAAACCATTTAACTGTGTGCAAATTATTTGTATTAGATAGGAATATTGAAACCATTTAACTGGTGCAATTTTTTTGTATTAGATAGGAATACTTGAAACCATTTAACTGTGTGCAAATTATTTGTATTAGATAGGAATACTTGAAATTTAACTGTGTGCAAATTATTTGTATTAGATAGGAATACTTGAAACCATTTAACTGTGTGCAAATTATTTGTATTAGATAGGAATACTTGAAACCATTTAACTGTGTGCAAATTATTTGTATTAGATAGGAATACTTGAAACCATTTAACTGTGTGCAAATTATTTGTATTAGATAGGAATACTTGAAACCATTTAACTGTGTGCAAATTATTTGTATTAGATAGGAATACTTGAAACCATTTAACTGTGCAAATATTAGATAGAAATACTTGAAACCATTTAACTGTGTGCAAATTATTTGTATTAGTTGAATTTATTGTTTACTCAGGATTATTATTAGTTACTTTAAATCATAAGATCGATTGCAAATTATTGGTGTTAGATAAAAATACTTGAAACCATATAACTGTGTACAAACAAATGATTATTATTAAATAGAAATAGTTACTTGAAACCATATAACTGTGTACAAACAAATGATTATTATTAAATAGAAATAGTTACTTGAAACCATATAACTGTGTACAAACAAATGATTATTATAAAATAGAAATAGTTACTTGAACCCATATAACTGTGTACAAACAAATGATTATTATTAAATAGGAATAGTTACTTGAAACCATATAACTATGTGCAAACAGATGATTATTATTAAATAGGAATAGTTATTTGAAACCATTATTAGTATTAGATAGTAATACTTGAAACTTGTGTACAAATTATTAGTATTAGATAGAAATACTTAATACCATATAAGTGTATACAAATTATTAGTATTAGATAGGAATACTTAATACCATATAAGTGTATACAAATTATTAGTATTAGATAGGAATACTTAATACCATATAAGTGTATACAAATTATTAGTATTAGATAGGAATACTTGATACCATATGATTGGGTATAGATTATTAGTATTAGATAGGAATACTTCAAACCATATTATGGAATACAACTTATTAGTATTGATAGGAATACTTGAAACTATATAATTGTGTATAGATTATTAGTACAATTTAGGGATACCCTTAACTGAAAAAACAATCAAAAACAACTTCGTATTTTGGTGGGAATATTGAAAAAAATTTTAAACCGAGCTAAAATTCAGGCAATATATAAAAAAAAGATTTTTCTTAAAAAAAAAAATAATTTACATTATCACATTTTGTCTTTGCACTATTTAAAAAAATAATTGTTTTTATAATTTTTCTTAAATAACTTGGATCGTACACACACATACTTTTTTGGCCAGTTTGCTTTCCAATCATCATCACCACTATTACTCTCACGGTCCACTCTGACCCGGAGTGGTAGTACCTGTTAGGGTCCCATCTATGGGTTAAATAGAAGAAAAAGAATTCAAGAAATGTGTTTTAAAAAAAAGTTGAGTTTTAAAAAAAGTTGAGTTTTAAAAAAAATGAGTACACATTAAGAATGAATAAAACAAAAATGTCTTTGGCATAAAATAACCCATTGGGTTGACATGCCGTAAAATCAAACCAACCAACCAACTTTCCAACCATCATCAAGCTGAATATTCCAACCTTTAAGGAATTTTTTGTGCAAAAAACTTTACTTACCTAATTTTTTTTTTTTTCAAATACTTTAACCACTTCCCCACACATACTCTTGCAGTGGTTCAAAAAGAGGTTTTATATTGATTTTTAAATGTTTTAGTGACTTATTTTTATTTTTTTACAGCACAAAATAATAATTTTGAAGGTATGATGTAAACCCAATCTCCTCAGTTTTATCTTTGGTTCTTTTAGATTTCTACAGTAAAACTCATCTATTCATTTCTATAATAACACTGGTTTACAAAGAAATTGAGGCAAGCACAAAAATAGCTGTTTTAACCTAATTTGGGGGTGCTGAATTCAGATTTGAATTCAGTTTTTACTCATCACCTCTAGTTTTTTAGATATGCTTACTGTACATTTTGTACACATACTGTACATAAAGGCGTATATGCATTCAGGGTTAATTTCTAATATTGTATGACTTGTGTCTTCTTTTTTAGTTATTATGCAATAAATGTAAGTGATAGCATTACATTATATATATATAGCTATATATCAAGACGGATTTTGGCAGTTAAGCATAGCCAACACGTCTCAATCAACAGCGAACACAGTGTCAAGGAGAATCCTCTGGTTGACATGAATAAGGTGGTTCTTCCTCCTCTTCACATCAAGCTTGGTTTGATGAAGAATTTTGTGAAGGCCATGGACAAAAATGGTGCTGCCTTCCAACACTTGTGTACTGTGTTCCCAGGTCTCAGTGCTGCTAAGCTCAAAGAGGGCATCTTTGTCGGACCTTAGATCCGAGAAGTGCTGAAGGATACTGATTTTGAGGAGCTTCTTACCTTAAAGGAACTGAGAGCATGGGAAGCATTTAAGTCAGTCTGTAGTGGCTTCCTTGGTAACAGACGGAGAAAGATTCCACCAAGACATTACAAAGATCGAGAGCAACTACCAAGGCAAGTGGAACCCCGGCATGATGGGAGACTTCTGCTGGATGGTCTTGCGTGACATCCCGGAGGCAAAATACAGCAGATAGTCTAAGAAAAAACACTTCTAACTGTCTGCGGTACTATGAATTGTGTACATTGTGTCATCCAAGTATATTTATTCCATCAATGTTCTTTATCTATCCTGTTTTATCTGTAATAAGCTGCTGCAACTATTGAAATAAGCACGTATATACTCTGTATATATTAAAATGAGACTATTTAAAAGACAGAAAAGTAAAGATGATAGAGCAAAACTGTTTATAAATTTGAATTCAGCACACCCAAATTAGTAAAAAAACACCTATTCACATTCTTGCCTCAGACAAAAAATATTTTTTTGTAAACCAGACTTCAGTCTTTACAGCAGAATTGTAGACTTTATACTCGCTATCCAATTTTTATCTAATTCTTTTTTTCTTTTTTCGGTGACTGGTCTGAATTTTTTACTTGCAAAATCTGTAATACAATAATTAAATAAAATAGATATTTGAAGCTATAACTGTTTATAAATGATTATTGGTTAATTGAAACCATTTAATTGCTTCAAGAAATTCATATAATAGTGTACACATTATCAGTATTAGATAAAAACATTTAAAAACATAATTATCTGAAAGAAAAAAAATACCAAAAATCAGGGAATTAACTGAATTTAATGAAATTTTCAGTGTTGATATATCAATGAATAAAAGATATAATGCACTAGTTATTTTATTTAAAAACTTTTACATTTTTTCAGGTCAGTTAACTTTGAACCATGTATCTTTGAGGCATTACACAGATTCTCAAAGATACATGGTTCAAAGTTAACTGACCTGAAAAAATGTAAAAGTTTTTAAATAAAATAAGTAGTGCATTATATCTTTTATTCATTGATATATCAACACTGAAAATTTCATTAAATTCAGTTAATTCCCTGATTTTGTTTTTTTGTTTGTTTCTTTCGGCGGGGTGACATACGATGGTAGAATTTATGTCCGTTAAGTTTGATTTAACCAAGGAGTCAATGAATGTATGTATGTGGGCAGAACACCCAGTGAGAGTCAAATTCATTTGAAATGGTCTGTTAGATTGGCATGATAACCATTACTCTATACAAATCATTATAGTATTATTATTATTACTAGCAAATATATGCACTCTCCGGGTGCAAGTATTTAAGTTTTAATGTAATAAAATATATTAAATTAGAAAGGCTAATGAAACTAAATAAGAATGCAGATAAAAATATTTGAAACAGAGGGGGATATAATCGAAAAATAGAACAACTGAAACTTACTCTTCCATCACTCGTCTTTCATTGTTATTTTTTCTAATTTAAGTATTTAGTTAAAAGAGGAAGTAAAGAATAAAATGACAGTTATTTTTTCTTGTTAATGGATTTAATTTAAGATTCATTAAAGAGATTGTTGCTTATATTCATTAAAATAAAACCAAACAGTTAGAAATCAATAATACTAAGCACATATTTATTAAATTCGATTTTTTTATATCAATATGCAAATTAGCCTTCCCCTTCACACTGTAAACCGCTATTTTGTTGTATATATAAATGGAATTGTATGTTGTTAGTATGTAGATATGGTTAACAGTGGCTTCGGCCTCTGGACCATTGCTATAATTAACGGCGTCGATCCCAGGGGGCCATCCCCCCAGGCAACACCTGCCTCCTCGATTTAAAGGGGCAGGGCTGGGTTTATTGCTCAGTGCCTGAGGCGCCCCCCTTGAGGGGGAATGCCGACAGGATCGACGCAAATTTTCACCTGCCACTCCATGAGCTTCGGCTTGTGGGTGGTCCCACGTTAATAGGGACTTTGTGCCTGACCCGTACAAGTGGGGTACGCGGTAAATACTATGTAGATACGGTTAACAGTATTAATAATGTAAAACAATTTTATTAATAATAGGTTAAAATAAAAATAAAATCCTTGAGAATGTGATGTCAATAACTAAGGGAATTGTAACTTGAATAGTGATATAGTTTCGGTTACAGAGAGAAAAGCAGACAATCTCCATTATAATAAGATTATCATCCGGCCTGGCCCTTGAAGTGTGAAGAATCATCCTGGAGAGTATTTAAATGTTATTGGAAATGTTTTCCTAAGACAAGAGACACTAATCATCTCTAGAGAATAACAATGAATAGATCATTAAAGGTAGAGGCAAAACCTGTTAGGAAATCCTCATCCCTCCCACACGACCACACCAACCTACCCCACCACCCTGGCTGTTCACACCCCCACATCCAGGTCAAGGCCATGTGTCCTTTGGCATTGGCTGAAATGTTGCATGACAACATTTGCTTTTGTTTTACACCTCCCCTGTCTCACACTCTTCTTAACCATCTTATTTCAACAAGTGTCTTTCATGAAGAACAACATCCTCCCCACTCTCTCTCTCTCATAGCTTATTCCTCTCTCTCTCTCTTTCTCTCTCTCATAGCTTATTCCTCTCTCTCTCTCTCTCTCATAGCTTATTCTCTCTCTCTCTCTTATTCTCTCTCTCTCATAGCTTATTCTCTCTCTCTCTCTCTCTCTCTCTCTCTCTCATAGCTTATTCTTCTCTCTCTCTCATAGCTTATTCTTCTCTCTCTCTCTCTCTCTCTCTCTCTCATAGCTTATTCTTCTCTCTCTCTCTCTCATAGCTTATTCTTCTCTCTCTCTCTCTCTCATAGTTATTCTTCTCTCTCTCTCTCTCTCATAGCTTATTCTTCTCTCTCTCTCTCTCTCTCTCCGCTTATTCTTCTCTCTCTCTCTCTCTCTCTCATAGCTTATTCTTCTCTCTCTCTCTCTCTCTCTCATAGCTTATTCTTCTCTCTCTCTCTCTCTCTCTCTCATAGCTTATTCTTCTCTCTCCTCTCTCTCTTTCTCTCTCTCTCTCTCTCTCTCATAGCTTATTCTTATCTCTCTCTCTCTCATAGCTTATTCTTATTCTCTCTCTCTCTCTCTCTCGCTTATTCTTATCTCTCTCTCTCTCTCTTATTCTTCTCTCTCTCTCTCATAGCTTATTCTTCTCTCTCTCTCTCTCATCTCTTCTCTCTCTCTCTCTCTCTCTTCTCTCTCTCTCTCTCTCTCTCTCAGCTTATTCTTCTCTCTCTCTCTCTCTCATAGCTTATTCGCTCTCTCTCTCTCTCTCTCTCTCTATAGCTTAGCTTATTCTTCTTTCTCTCTCTCTCAGCTTATTCTCACTTGCTCCCACATACATGTATATATACATAGAAATAGCATAATCTTTACAGATCACTGCCATCCCTCACAATCCTATAACCACACCACCAGAACCTTTCCTCTGATGAGCCCTCAAATGACTCATCAAACCCACTGCAGATCCACAAAGGTTGATGCAAATATGAACATAGCAAGGATGTCCTTCCCGTTGTATCAGATAATAAAATGTTATGCTTATGCACCACCATATGTCTCTTAAGACTAGAAGCTGATACATACTCATATTGATACACTCATATCTGCACACTATGCATGACTGCATCTAAATATATACATCGAGAAACGGAAGATCTTATAGTGTCACAATTTTACATCAGCTGTCTTTCAGCCAGGACCCTAAGATGGGGGGGGGGGTCACAAGTTTAGGGTGCTCTGGGTTCTGAGGATTCTTTTTCCCTGTCTTTCATTCTTTTTGTATATCTATGAGGGTGAGTGAAAAGGGTATGCCATTTTGTTTAAGACAGTTATAATAACCAAATTCTGTTGACTGTTCCTTGAGCCACTTCTTCACTACATATTTCACTTCCTCATCACTGGAATAATGTTTGCCTCTCTTCGGACCCATGAAAGAGGGTTTGAGAGGCAAGCATTATTCCAGTGACGAAGAAGTGAAATCTGTAGTGAAGAAGTGGCTCAAAGAACAGGCAACAGAATTTTACGGGGCAGGGATACATACTCTCATTCGAAGGTGGAACATTGCTATTGAGAGAAACAGTGACTCTAGTGAGGAGTAGGGATGTGATCCACAGAGGACCAGCTTCATTTTGATGTATGATACATGTTCCTGTGTTGGTAATTATACCTGTCCTAAACAAAATGGCATTACTTTTTGACTCTCCCTTCTATATAAATCCAATTGTGCAATACACTATGAAGTAATGTGAATAATTTTTATATTTCGAACTGTTGTCCTCATCTTTATAGTGGTAGTTATTGACTCAACATTGCTATGCTCAGATACACAGGGAACCTCCTCAGGAAGGCCAGAGAATACAGCAGCTGAATTATTGTGTTTATACATACCCAGAGATGCTGATAGGTACACACCCTGCATCCCTAAAAAATCTAAAACGACGCCAGAAAATTGTTCTATGCATCCCAGTGATTTTTTCTCCCCCCCCCTATTTCCAGCTAAGTGTAAATACATTTCAATATTTTCTTGGAAATGAATTACACTGTATGGGGTACAAGGTAGGGGTTAGACGGCTTTAGTTGTTCATAAATAAAAACTATAATTTATTAAAGAAACTTTAGTTGGGACCCATCAAATTTCCCAGGGACTCATTCAAATCAAATACATGCGTCTCAGGATGCACTAGATTAAAAAGATATCAGCATCACTATATATATAATATATATATATATATATATATATATAGTCATGATATCCTGAGAAATCTAAGAATATCCTGAATAATATAGTACAGGGGTTAACTATTTATTGGGAAAAAGATGAGTCTGAAAAATCAAAATTATTCACATCAATACAAATACTATGAAGTGATATTTATCATTTTTTTTTTCAGCATATAAACATGTTTTTACTGCAATAAAATTGCATAATTAACTATTCAATTGTGAGAGCAAAACCAAAAAAAGGACAACAATTAGATTTTACAGAAGTTATTGAATTCTCACTGAAGAAAAAAAAGAATTCTGAAAAAAAAAAGAAAAAAAAAAAAAAAAACACTTTTTCTAATCAGACATTGTTACTTTATGTGATATAATTTGAATAAACAAAAAAAAACATTACATCTGTTTCCAATAGGCTTTTATAAGTTTTAGGCACAGAAAATAAGTAAGCAAAAAAAAAAAAAAAAATAAGGAAAAAAAACCCAAAAAAACTCCCTATTTACAATAAAAATGGGAGTAGCAGCATCACCAAATGAACACTTTCCAATATTTGGCTGTTTCTTTTGTTTCCTCTTCGTGAAATGCATAGAAGCCTTTCGGAATAGGAAGTCCTCACGTTCTGGTCAATCTTCGAAGCAACAGGTAAGTTACACCTGGGTGGATTTGGACAAAGAGATTATATAATAAAAATTATAATTATCTAAAAGAAATTTAATTTATAGTATAGGAAAGTCTATTGCCCTGAGAGAGATTGGTTCTGATTGGTCAAAGAACAAAAAAAAACATTTTCTGGTTAGTTTTGATTGGTCAAAAGCCTTAAGAGATACATTTTCTGGTTAGTTTTGATTGGTCAAAAAAAACATTGCCTGAAGAGATACATTTTCTGCTTAGTTTTGATTGGTCAAAAAAAACATTGCCTTAAGAGATACATTTTCTGCTTAGTTTTGATTGGTCAAAAAAAACATTGCCTTAAGAGATATATTTTCTGATTAGTTTTGATTGGTCAAAAAAACCTATTTACCACTATGTCACAACTTACGATCAGTTAAAACCTCCAGTGCATGAAAAGTCAATGTGCATCGCCTTGTGAGACACCCAGCAAAAAGGAATGAGTTCCCTTACTTCCACTTGTCATCCCAGGGTGGAGGAAGGGACATATCTGTTTCTGCTCTTCTGCAGAAAATTTGGGACTTCCGTTTTTTGGGGGTTTTTTTTTCTAGTTCAGGGGTCATTGGCCAACCACTGGCTGACATACATTGAGTGCTTAGAATCCTAGACTGCTAAAAACTTTTGTTTCTTTTTTTTTTTTTTTTTCTCTTTACCCAGAAATATGATTACCATTTTCTTTTCAATTTAAATTTTTTATAGATTGTTTAATTACATTACATGAAGATGGTGAATTATTCTGGAACTGCCCAGCCCCCTTCTGATTCCAAGACAAAATCTACAAATACTTAAATCATTGAGACCTAATTTTAATTCTTCTGTTGAATTTCTTCTTTTTTTTTTTTCTTTTTCAAGGATGTCTCTACTCCAGACAAAGCATCCTCCAAGGTACCTGGACACGCCGAACGTCTGTCCTCTGTGACATCTCCAAAAGAGGTTGTTGAAATTACAGACCCACCACGGCGAATAACAGAAGAAGAAGCTCGTAAACTTGATGAAGAATGTGTCAGCAGATTCTTGAAATTTGATGCTAAACACATCACGGATGGACAGGTAAATATATATATATATATAAATACAGAATGTTTGGTGCTCTTCCAATATGTGATCTACTGAATGGTTTCCATTCCAATTCGTTTCTAATCCAATATGTGATCTACCGAATGGTTTCCATTCGAATATGTGATCTACCGAATGGCTTCCATTCCATACTCTCTCTTATCTCCTCTCACTCTCTCTCTTTCTCTTTTACTCTCTCTTATCTCCTCTCACTCTCTCCTTTCTCTTTTACTCTCTCTTATCTCTCTCACTCTCTCCTTTCTCTTTTTACTCTCTCTTATCTCCTCTCACTCTCTCCTTTCTCTTTTTACTCTCTCTTATCTCCTCTCCTCTCTCCTTCTCTTTTACTCTCTCTCTCTCACTCTCTCTTATCTCCTCTCCTCTCTCTTATCTCCCTCTCACTCTCTCTTATCTCCTCTCACTCTCTCCTTTCTCTTTTTACTTTCTCTTCTCTCCTCTTACTCTCTCCTTTTACTACACCATATATTATGTAAAATGTTATTACTTAGTGATATATAAGACACATTGTTAATAAATAAGATTTATTCTATGTATTTTGGCTATAAATTAATACTCATTGATAAGTGTACGCAATTCCTGAGGGTATTGTGACATCAGCAGTGATGTAGTTTCAGTTAAATTTGGCTCAGGACCGCTCTCAGTGGCGGACTGTTCATGTCCGAAAGTCACCCTGGCGCAACACCATGAAGCTAAGAGGTCCAGAAGAAAGGAGCGACAACAAAGTGCCGACACATCAACATCTTCAGGGACAGCCTTCACATGCGACATCTGTGGTTGAGAATGTTTTTCTAGCATTGGACATTAGTCACAGGAGGCGCTGTAACTTCAGGGGCACAAAAACTATGGACCAAGTATTCAATAGGCACCCCAAATCATCAATAATGAAAGGTTCATATTTTAACTCAACACTGGTAAATTCGACTTTCAAATATTTGAAAATAAACAAAAAGATGCTTTTTTGAACTTATATTGTATCTGACAAAAACAAATTTTACGATACTATTTCTGAACAGCATCCTTTTATTTAAATAAACATAAAAATATTTTATAAATAAAAAGTGTATTTTTATTTCAATAAGCATAATTGCATTTCTCTTCTCATTAAGTAAAAACTATTTTAGTATAAAAACGTCTTTCATTTATTTTTAATTTATCGTAAGTGTTGAAAGATATTCACAAACTTCTGATTAAAAAGTATTTATTTAAAAAAAAAAGATTTTGCTATTGAATTTTAATTTGATTATGTGTACCAACTATCTATTTATTTAATTTATTGTAAGTTCAACATCTCCATAAACTTCTGATTAAAATCATTTGTTGACAAAAATTTGGAAGCGGAAGTTACCGGTGACGAGTTAAAATGTGAACCTTTCATTAAGTTGATGATTTGGGGTGCTTATTGGTTACTTGGTCCAGAACTATATTATAGTCTTCCGAGACTGAAATGCCAATAGTTTCAATTAGACACACAGACACCAAGTCTCCATTATAATAAGATTATTATGATGAAAGAACTCGTCAAAATATAAAATAAACAAAATACCACTTTTTTTTTTTTTTTCGGAATTTTAATTTGTCTTTTTTTTTTTTCTTCTTCTTTTCTTTTTCCGTTTTGCAGGGAGTGGTTAATGGGACATTGATTGTGACTCCAAATGCAATCATGTTTGATCCGAGTGTCCATGATCCTCTCGTAATAGAACACGGCAGTGAGAAATATGGAATGGTGGCTGCCATGGAAACGATAATCAGTGCGGCCATTTACAGAGACCTGAAAACAATGAAAATTAAAGGGCAAGCGTAAGAAAAAAAAAAAACTTTTACTGTATAATTATTTATATATATTATTATTTATATATAAATATATATATATTATTTATATATTATTTATATTTTAATCTATTTAATTTATATATTATTTATATTTTATATATTATTTATATATATATATATATTTTAATATATTTATATATATATATATTTTAATATATTATTTATATATATATATATTTTATATATATATATATATATATTATATATATTAATATATTATTTATATATATATATATAATATATATTATGTATAATTATTATAATTATTATTTATTATATAATTATTTTACATGTTTTTCATTATTTTATACCTAGAAGTTAGAGAATCACAGTCATTGTACATTCATATTTACATATTTTTAATTTAAAACATATCCCCGCCCTTTCAGCTGGGGTGTTAGAATGCACCAACTGCACCTCTGCAGAGGGGTAAGATTCCCCCAAATGGGGCCACCGACCCATGGTCCTTAAGGACGGAGTACTTGGTGGATGAGCAGTCCATGATCTGCAACACTCCACTTAGAACCTTACTTAGGCTAGACGGGCGGTCGGAGAGGTCCCCTCCGATCAATCGGCTGGTCACATCAAGCCCTAGCACCTATATGATTGCTCCAACCCTATTGCTCTTATAGCAAGCCTCAACACTTTGATCATATAGGTGCCAGAAGGTGATGCCTGAGGGTCTTCATGTCCTGGAAATGACGTTAAACTCTATCTGGTGGTGAGGTTCCAGTTATGGAGGTTTGGGGAATGTGGTAGTATCTGTTAGGGTCCATCTATGGGATAAATAGAAAAATGTATTTATAAAAAATTGTATTATCCATTAAGAATTGATTTATTTCAAAACTTTATCAGCATTAAATGAACCAGTGAGGTTGATATGTCATAAAACAAAACAAACCAAACCTAAAACATATCCCCCACATAGATTCAAATTTACTTTATAATATTAGATCTTGATTAAACTGGTTTTCTTATTTCTTCCTAATTTTAGATTACAAATGTCAAGGCATAATGTTTGAGGTCAAAGTTTATTAGGAGCTCAGAGAGTGCATAAAAAGCCTGAATGGTTCAGTTAACTCTTAACATCCCGTTGAGAATTTTCTAAGTCCAGAGTCCAATACCTATAACCATTTATCAAAAAATGGCCTTTTCATTAAAAGTTACCTGTTATTTCTCTTAAATTAAAGACTTCTAAATATGTTTAATATTACATTTAAAAAAAAGGCTATCATTTGGGGTAGATTAGGAAAATAAATGTGACTTCTGGCCGGGTGGAATGAGGCAGTATAGGACGTTAAGAGTTAATTGATGTCTCCCCCTCATTTGTGTTTGTATTACTGTTTTAAAAAAAAAAAATTAAAAGAGCCTACAATTTTGTATATCTATTTCTGCAGTGTTATAATGTTATTGTATAAAGGATGGATTAGATTTAATTTTTTTTTAATAAAAAAAAACACCCAATATGAGTCTAGGTCAAAAAATTATACATAACTGAATAGATAAATATTCTAGGCAAAACAAGACATTAGGTTTATAAGTTCCCAAAATTCATACTGGATTGTCCAATTGGACATATAGCCTAGTGGATAAAGGAATTAAGTTCAGACAGTTCTAAGTGACAGTTATCTCTAGGGGCAGCAATAACATAGAATAATAATTAACACAGCTTAACACCTGTACCCCAGCTATGGTTAGTGGAATGAGAACAAGATACCCCCGCATGGACTGTATAAGGGTTAGGTTCAGAGTTCCATGATGGCTCCTGATTACGACAAGAAGAAATACCTGAAGCAGGCAGGAGGGCATCATCGGCCGAAATTTGAGGGGCCTCTCTAACTTCCCTTCCCCTCAATTTCACCACAAACTCACTTTCTCTTCTATAAACACAAATTTACGTACTTTGTTTGATAAAGCTGATGAAGTTCTTTGTGTAAAGAAGAACAAAATATTTCTCTCCTACTTCTACTTGTTTGAGTCATTATTTTTTGTCCACTTTTCCTTTTACCTTTCCTCATACTGTCAGATTTTACTCCAACCCTCCTATCTTCATATATGTGTGTGTATATGTGTTTAGTTTTGATGGCACAATTAAAGAAAACAGATCTATATATTTTTTTTATTTTATTTCATCACATCACATATACTATAATAGAGCCACTCTCAACAAGTTGAGACTTATGAGGGAACTCATTACTGGAATTTCACATAAGATTTTCTTCTCGGAATTCTATAAAGAAGCAGCCATTATTAACAAAAAACTGTTTGGATTTTAATCAAACCAAAGTGCACATTGAATTTTTGGAAAATAAATAAAAATCTTCAATCTGTAAATGAGATGAGAAATTTGCTACAGATTGATGCAGCAATAAAGATTCTAACTTCCGGTAAGGGAGATAACTCATGATCTGAAATTCAGATTTCATTCTTATATAACAGGGTTCCTCAACGGGGTGCCCAAGAGATTTTTGGGCAGCCTTAAGGCCAAATTTGAAGGGAGGGGGGCGTTAGGGGTAAAAAAATTAGGACCCACAAAATATATATGTATATATATGGAGCATTTTGTAATTAATAATTATCATTTAGAATAAAATATTAAACTTAATATTTAATTAAAATGTTGAATAAAACTAAGCCATTTTGTTAACATAAATATCTTGTAATGACTACCACTATAAATTCAATTACAGACATAGCGTGACATGACATCATTTCATGAGAATTACATAATATCATTCAATGAGACATTTTTATATTAATGAAAGATGGTACAGTAAGTCAATCCCACTCATGAAACAATACAATGTGTCTAGAAAGAAGAGCTAATCTACATCAGTGAATGCTATTGAACATTTTACATCAGAATCCCCCCGCCCCAGAAGAATATTTTAAAAAATTAGCAGGGTATTTGTTCATAGCTAACAGCTACTCTACTATAATGTATTAAGTTATTGGGTGTGTTTCTAGAAGTAGAAATTTCCGTAATTTGTTTATTTTTTGTTTTGTTTTTTAATAAAGTTTTAACTCAAAGATCTTCTTAAAATTTATCAAGTGAGGGGAAACATGAAATGATTGTTCGATTTCTAAAAAAAAAAAAAAAAAAAAAAATGTAAAGATTCGTTAAAATAATTGTTAATAAAAATTTATATAAAAATATCAAATCGTTTTATTTATAAATAAAAATGTAAATAAAATAAAATTTGTAACTAAAGAAAAATATTTGTAGAACCAGAAATTTACATGATTCAAAGTTTGTTTTTTTTAATTTAAAACTTTCAATTTTCTAAGCTAAAAAATATTACATTTTAAAAGTAAAATAATTTAAGCAATGGCTGTACTTGTGTAAGTGAAGAGAATTTTGTTTTCATAAAAATTTGTTGGTGTGTCTAAAGCTGATGTCATAGGCCGAACTCGAGCGAGTGGCAGTTGGTCGTACCAAAAAAGTATTACCGTTAGGTTATCCAAAAGATAATACACATACCTAAAACAGAATATTTGATAAACTGATTATCAATATGAATCGGTATTGAATGACCTGAAAAGGGTTGATATGTATTTACCCAACCCCTCTGCAGGAGTAGGATGCAACACAGGGTCAATTACTTAAGCTGAGTTTAACAGGCTTGGAATTCAGAGTGTTGCATACTCTCTTCATTATTACTTTACTTACTTCTTTCTTACTCTATTCTTCTGGCCGTCTTTGGAATCTTATTGACTTGGTCTGGCATCTTCTAAAGTCTAGCATCTGGAGTTGACTTATGGACTTCGGTCTGGTTTTCTGTTACTATGTTCTTGCTGGCTGGTTGTCATTTCTTAGTCTTGTTACCAAGACATTCATTAACCACAAGAACATATTAATTATCCAAACTTTTATTTCCTTAACTATACATAATCCTCTAACTAACATAGCGCTCGTGAGTTCCAGTTTAGACAGAGCATAAAATGGCCGACCGCTCTGCCTGACGTCCAACTGCAAACTGGGGACTCAAAAAGAAAAGGTCCCACGTGACTTCACATATTTGGCGGGCTTCTGTAATTTTCCATGAAAGGACCTGGCCATGATATGAAAAGGGTCATCCCCTCAGAATTACAGGGGGATTGTTACATAATCTTATGCAACCGCATAGATTATGTAACAAGAGTTTCTTTCTGCTAGATCTGCTGCCCCACTATTTAGCCATGAGTGTAGGAAGACTAGTTGGATACATAGCTTACTCAAGGGTTTTAGTACTATGCAAAATGCAACAACCAACCCGCCTCCCATATAAAAAGAGAGACAATTCTAGGTTATTTCTTATAAGTCTAACATAAACAAAGGGGAACCACTCTTGACTGATGAATTATTTATTTATTTATTGATCTACTAGGAAAAAAGAAGATGGTGTTGGGGGTTAGCGTTTAGGGTTAGTTTAATGGGAAAATAGATAATTTATCAGTCAAGAGTTGTTCCCCTTTTTTCGAGAGTTTTATTCTCATGTGGTGCTCTGTGGCACAAATTAGCTAAATAGCTACAATATCGTAATTGGTTATACTAATAATTCATTTTTTTGGGGGGGGGGGGGGGGCATTTATTTATTTATTTATTGTTATTGTGGTAAAATGCTAAGAGTAATAGAATAAATAGTTGCGTTATTAAGTTTTATATTTTTAATTTTTTTTAAATAATGATATGGATCAGTGATAATAATGATAATAACAATAATGAGAAGAAGAAGAACTAGTTAAAAGATAGGAAATAACCCAATTCTATTTTGTGCGCAAACAATGCCTTGATGGTGATTAGAGCATTGAATGTGACTAAATAAATAAAATATTGTGAATGTGACTAAAATATTCATCTTTTTTCCTTTCTCTCCTTGTAGGAATGACTCGGACAATACTGAAATTACAAAGGCTGAGGTTTATTGTGGCAAAGGTATTTTCAAGTATGCCACTAGCAAACAAAGTGACGAACCAGAATACATGGACACCACAAAGAAATTAGCCCAGGTGATGCAGGCAGTCCAGTCGAGTCAAAATGAGGAATTGGGCAACGCCTTCGTCTTCAGCCAGTCTGAAGAGACTCCTCAGAGCCTAGAGACTGGAGACCAAGTTCCAGAGGCGGAAAATGCTAGCAAAAGTCAGGTGACCCCTGAAAATTCCGTTGAAAGCAAACTTGAACAGCTGTCAATGACAGACAGTGGTGATCATGTAGACGGCAGAGCTAAAAATGAGTCGACAGAGCAGACTAAAGATAACGTGCAGAAAATGGAGTTAGGGGATGTTCCTGTTGGAAAAAAGACTAACAGGGAATCGATGAAGAAGACTAAAGAAGGCGAGACACCCGCAGGAGAGTCGGTGACCCCCGATCAAGGAAAAGTTGCTTCAAAAGGGGAAGGTGACCAGTGTTCTAATAATATCCCACAAGGTAAGTCTTATACAAAAATTGTTGACTAGAGGCAGACATTGGGTATTTTCGAAGATTGTTATTATAAACAGAACATGTGCATATTCATAATCTTGATTTTTGTAAAAAAATGTTGTTTCTATCATTTTTTGTTGAAAAGTCATGGGGTTTTGAATCTAACAGCTTTATTGAAAAACTAATGGTAAAATTTGTGCGTGCAAACTTAACATTAAAAATTATTATTAGTGAAATAGATCACTAATGAGGACTGAGCCTATTCTATTAGTGACCACTCCTAGCAGATTTAACAGGTTTGAATTCAGAGTTTTCCTTCTCCTAGAGTGGTTACCTAACCAAGGTTAAAGAGCCCAGTCTGCCCTAATATTTACCCATAGCTGGAGGGAGAGTAGTTGGATTCATACCTTTCCCAAGGGTATTAGCGCAGTGTGAACTATGGCTTCGTCCAGGATTTGAACTCTGGTCGACGAGTCCATTTCCTACAACTCTAACCTGTACACCACGCATCTCTGAAATTGTGATGCAATCTTTAAAATGGTTGTCTAGCTCGGGTGTTGTAACTTGAGTATCAGAGTAAACAGAAAAATAATAGGTAGAAACCCAAGTATTAAGGATTGGGGGAAAAGGTTTACTAAGCAAAGATACAAGGTAAACAGAGTAATTAATAAGTCCCATGAGATTTCATTATTTTTCTCTACTGAGGTTTCCTCAGACATTATTTATAGAGAAAACAGATGATTCTATTCACATTGTTTGGGTATTATATGACAATAGGGCCGGGTTAGCTCAGTCGGTAGAGTGTTCGGCTAGAAACCATAAGGTTCCTAGTTCAATACCGGTCCTCGCCAACTCAGCGTATGAGTAGCACAGGGATCTGTGCGGTAAAGTAAGGAGCTGATGGTAGGTGTGGTGCTCCACCTCAGACGCTAAAATAATCTCCTTGGTCTAGCGCAAGTGAAAAGGGGATAGACTCCCTTGCTGATTGGCTGATACCGACTTTAGGCCGCCCCGACGACTTTACTTACTTTATATAAAGAAAAAAATAACCCTATGGTTTCCAGAAATATTCTGATTTTTGAGACTGAAAGGTTTAGTGATAAACGAGGGTTAGTCAAAAAGTAATGCCACTTTGTTTAGGACAGGTATAATTACCAACACAGGGACATGTATCATATATTAAAATGAAGCTGCTCCTCTCTGGATCATATCCCTACTTTTCTACATAGTAACTATTTCTCTCAATAGCAATGTTCCACCTTCGAATGAGAGTATGTATCCCTGCCCCGTAAAATTCTGCTGATTGCTTTTTTCCCTACAGATCCACATCCTCCATACTCACCAGATTTAGCGCCTTCAGACTATCATCTCTATGGCTCCATGAAAGAGGGTCTGAGGGGCAAGCATTATTCTAGTAATGAAGAAGTGAAATCTGTAAAGGGCCGTGTTAGCTCAGTCAGTAGAGTGTTCGGCTAGAAACCACAAGGTTCCTAGTTCAATACCGGCCCTCGCCAACTCAGCGTATAAGTAGTGGATGGATCTGTGCAGTAAAGTAAGGAGCTGATGGTAGGTGTGCCACTCCACCTCAGATGCTAAATCAATCACCTTGGTTTAGCGCTAGTGAAAAGGAGATAGACTCCCTCGCTGTATGTCACATACCAACATTAGGCCGCCCAGACCTGACTATACCTGACCTAAACAAAATGGCATTACTTTTTGACAGACCATCGTATATAATTTATTTTCAGTTTTCCTTTCTCACAATCAAAGTTGGGCCTTTTCTTTTTTTTTTTTTTTTTTTTTTTTAAGGAAATAAAAGAAGAAAAGCAACAAAAAAAAAGATACCCCCACCTGCCCTGATCTGTCTTTCTCTTTTTTACGTCTGTGATAGGTAGTAATGATGTTTCTCAAGGAAGCTCCACCCAATCCGTCTACTTGGGACTCTTTCGTCAGAGATTTTCCCACATTACAGCATCCTGGATGCAAATGTTTTCTGGAACGGATGGTAGGGTTTCAATCCTCTTAGGCAGCTTTACTCATCACGATTTTAGACGATCACTGTGAATGTCGATTGTCAAACAAAAATTCAACAACAACCGGTGCTTAGCATATTCCAGTCAGCTTGGCATTAAAGATTTTTTGGGTTTTTTTTCTTCAAAAATCAAATTCCAATTATCCTGCCTGAAAAGATTCAACTTGTACGACATTTTTAAAAAGATATTTGGCTTTTATTGTGACTTGCTTAGCTTTTTTTTATAAAAAAATCTTAACATCTGTCCATAATGATATTGTTGCTTCTGTTTAGAAAGAAGTGAAAGATTCTAAATAGCATTTTATAGTTAACAGTGATCCATAATTATATTGAAGCTTCTGTTTAGAAAGAAGTGAAAGATTCTAAATAGCATTTTATAGTTAACAGTGATCCATGATTATATTGATGCTTCTGTTTAGAAAGAAGTGACAGATTCTAAATAGCATTTTATAGTTAACAGTGATCCATGATTATATTGATGCTTCTATTTAGAAAGAAGTGAAGGATCCTGAATAGCATTTTATAGTTAACAGTTGTCCATAATGATATGATGCTTCTGTTTAGAAAGAAGTGAAAGATTCTAAATAGCATTTTATAGTTAACAGTGATCCATGATTATATTGATGCTTCTGTTTAGGAGGAGTGAAAGATTCTAAATAACATATTATAGTTAACAGTGATCCATGATTATATTGATGCTTCTATTTAGAAAGAAGTGAAGGATCCTGAATAGCATTTTATAGTTAACAGTTGTCCATAATGATATGATGCTTCTGTTTAGAAAGAAGTGAAAGATTATAAATAGCATTTTATAGTTAAGTTATCCATGATGAAATTGATGCTTCTATTTAAGGAGTGAAATATTTTAATTAGTATTTCATAGCTGACAGCAGTCCATGATGATATTGATGCATCTATTTAGGGAGAATTCTAATTAGCATTTCATGGTTAACAGTGGTCCATAATGATATTGATGCTTCTGTTTAGGAAGGAGTGAAATATTTTAATTAGTATTTCATAGCTGACAGCAGTCCATGATGATATTGATGCATCTATTTAGGGAGAATTCTAATTAGCATTTCATGGTTAACAGTGGTCCATAATGATATTGATGCTTCTGTTTAGGAAGGAGTGAAATATTTTAATTAGTATTTCATAGCTGACAGCAGTCCTTGTTGATATTGATACAGACCACTGAAGATAAGCAGTGATGAGCCTATTCAGTACCAAATTGGGAGACCACTTAAGCAACAGCAGGTACTGTAAGCAACGGGAGACCTTTGTTTATCAAAATTACTTAATTAGCATTAAATGACCCAAAAAGGTGTTGATGTGCCATAAAACAACCAAACCAAACAGTAAGAAACTACACAAAAAATGTAAATATCAATCTACAATTATTGGAATTTTCTAACTTCTAGGCTTAAAATAACCTTAGACGAGTTGAAATGCCGTTAAAATCAATTACAGAAATTTTAACATTTACGCCTTTTTTTTCTCCAATTCTTTTGAATGTTGCATGTTTTCCAGTTTGTTTTTCTTTCTGTTTAGAAAATTTTGCTTTACATTTTCTTTTTCTTCTATTTAATCCCTTTTGCTTTTGTGGGGTCTGGATAGCACCCAACCCTCGGCCTCATCGCTTTGATTCTTAGCTACTAAGACGTCTTGCAAAATGGCTTTTTATAACATCTCTGAAATTTGTAGATGGCTTTCCATTATTTCTCTCTCTCTCTCTTCTCTCTCTCTCTATTTTTATATATATATATATATATATATATATATATATATATATATATATATATATATAAAAGAGATTAAATATCGTGGGGTTAATTTTCCGTAACTGCAGTTTCATGCATATTATGCAATCTTCAGACAGTCAAAATATTAAAACAGTGGCTTGTTCAGTATTTGTATAACGTAAAGCGTGCTTACGCAATGGAATGTTATAATGTAAGACTTATATTTAAAAACATAAACATACTTAGGTCTTATTGTACGCAGTGTTCAGATGAAAAAATAAATAAAATTTTTTTAAAATATGCTAAAACTTTTCACATTCCTTCTCCATTATATTATATATATATATATATATATATATATATCTTTTAAGCGTAAACAAAGGTTCAGACATGTTCTGTAAATATTACTTGCTCAAAATCATATTCAAAATTTTCTTATTTCGCCGGGAAAAAAGATTCTGCAAAATATTTTTTTTTTTTTTTCTTGTAATAATACAAGGGAAGTAACTCTACAAATAAGATACGATTAAATATTTTGATCAGTTATCTACCTTAGGGGATCTAAAAAAATTTGTAGATATTGATGGAATCAATTTAAAATAATAACGCCTTTGGATTATTAATCTGCTTGCCACCATGATTGCAAAAAAAATTGTTTTTTAATTCATGATTTCAAAATTCATAAGAATATCTTTTTAAATTTCCTTACTTATTTTTTTACTTTAATTTTAAATTTACTTTTTCAGTTAAATCTACATATTTTTTTCAAGAAATATTTTCTTTGTATAAAAAAATTTTCATCAAATTTTATTAATTTCTTCATTACAACTTCTTTTTAGTCAATTTTATTTAAGTTCAAACTTAGATTAAATTTTACTTTTTTAAAACCAAATTTTACTTATATTTTTAAATTAAATTTTGAAAAAATTAATTTTATTTAGTTTTGTAAAAATCTTATGTGAGGAGAATCTTTACTAACACTTTTCTTCAAAAGATTTTTTTCTTTTTAAATAAAATTTGATTTATCTTTTTCGTTTCAATTTTTTTTAAGACAATTTTATTTTGATATTAAATTGAATTTTTCTTTTTAAAAACCAAATTTGAATTTTTTCTTTTTAAAAAGCAAATCGGACAACCAGCCAAAGTGTAGAGACTAGTCAGGGTCCCTGCTAAGACAATTCACTTCTCCTTTTTACCTCATGTCTGTTAACTCAGAGCTTTTGTTGACAATAAAACTATGGTTATTTCCTATAAGTCTAACATAAACAAAGGGGAACCACTCTTGACTAATAAATTATTTATTGATCTACTAGGAAAAAAGAAGATGAGGTTAGGGTTTAGGGTTAGTTTAAATAAATAAATAATTTATCAGTCAAGAGTGGTTCCCCTTTGTTTATGTTAGATTTATAGGAAATAACCAACTATATCTACTATAAATTGGCGCCAGTGGGTGCTTATGAGATTTTTTATTCACTGATACCATTTAACTTTTGAGATAAAGTTTGTTCAGTATTATTGAAATATTCAGTATTTCTCTGAATATTTGAGATGAGGCTTGATGATTAGTATTATCTGCCTTATTCGGACTATTGTCCTCATCTTTATTGTTATCTGTACAACGTTTCGGCTGATATGCCCTCTGGACTTCTTCGGGTATTTCTTCTCGAACTTGAGAACTTTCTTGTTGTAGTCGGGGACCTTCTTGTTGTAATCGGGAGCCATCACGGAACTTTGAACCCAACCCTTTATTCAGTCCACGGGGGTACCCTGTTCTCATTCCGCTAACCATAGCTGGGGTAGGAGTTGTGTTAATTATTTTTCTATGGTTAGCGGAATGAGAA
>CM042164.1:38185848-38233348 GCA_023376005.1 Doryteuthis pealeii
TTTGTATTTTGAAATGTGATAATTAAAACTGGTTTGTGGCTATTTTAAGAATATATATACTTTTATAGTACCATATGTGGTGCACATCGCAGTTTTGAACAGTTGTTTGTGTACCATATGTGACGCACATCGTGGCTAACTTATTAATAGACATGGAAAAAAATTTTGTTTAAAAAAAAATTAAAATAAAAAAAAAAAATTGTTAAAAATTTGATTTAAGAAGAATTTGGTAAAAAAAAAATTAGTTTTAAAAAATGGAGTGGGGGTAAAAAGGATTTGGCTTAAAAATATTTAGTTTAAAAAAATAATGCGCATGAAGTTAAACAAATCTTTTATCAAAATGACCCCCAAAAAGTTAATGATAATAATGAAATTACTGCGTACAGTTCTCAGGTGCACTACAATTCATCAAAGGTGCATTTATAGTACATAGAATAATGTACTAATGTCGGGAAAAAGAACAGTGTATAGTGATGATAAAAAGGGAGTCCACAAAGTTTGTGTGCACATTAAAAATGTTAAATTATTTAAAGTGCACACTGACTTTACGAACACCCTGTGGGTATGTAATGTAATTTATTGTGTACAGTGCTCAGGTGCACCACAACTCATCAAAGTCTCATGTCAAGTACACAGAATAATGTTGTGTCAGGAACATGAACAGTTCACAGTAGTAATATGCATGTATGTATGTATGTGTGTGTATGTGGAGAGTGGCATCAGGTATAGTGTTGGCGAACTCCAGGAAACATGGAGGCTTTGAAAGATTCAGTGCTCCGGCAGCCGACAACAGATGCAGGCAGTTTATTCCATGTCTCCGCAATTCTGAGCGTGAAAAAAAATGTTATAGAAAAATGTACTAATGTCAAGAAAATAAATAGTGTATAGTCATGATATATATGTGGGTGTGTGCAGATGTGTATATTTTACATGCTGTAAAACAAACCAACTAGTTTGACCAAATGTCATGGGGAGTCTTGACACAATAATGATGCAATGAATTTATATAAATATTTTGCTTTAAAAGAAAAAAGAAGATGCTGGAATCTTTGACATCAATTTTTTTTTTTTTTTTTTTGTCCAAAATGTTTTTTGTTAATCTTTATTAATGAATTCATTTTTTCTTTTTTCTTTTTTTTTTTTTTTTTTTTTTTTTTTTCGCTAATCCAGAGGATGACGGTTAGTATTTTGCATGTTGGTGGTTTTTTTTTTCTATCTGTGTTGCTGTGGCACACTTGAAAGTTGTCTGTAGTGCAGAAATACTGACCTTGAGACCCCCCCCTTTTTTTTTTAAACACTAAGGGAAAGGAAGTTAATAATCATCCAACCAGTCTTCTCTGTTGCACTTCTCATGTGTTTCTATGTCCCCCCCTCCATTTCTTCTTGGCACAAAAACTGATTTGCTTGATGGCCTCAAGTTTCTTCTTCTTCTGCTTCAACTTCCATCAACTCTTATCCTCTCACCCACAAATAAATCTCTCCTCTCTCTCTACTTCAAATAATTGGTGCTTGGTGACTGTCAGTTTCTTGCCTATGCAATCATTGTACAGGGTGGTCCGAAAGTCTTGTCATCTCCAATATAGTTTTTAGACTTAAACAAAAATGGAAATAATTGGTGCTTGGTGACTGTCAGTTTCTTGCCTATGCGATCATTGTACAGGTGGTCCGAAAGTCTTGTCATCTCCAATATAGTTTTTAGACTTAAACAAAAATGGAAATAATTGGTGCTTAATGACTGTCAGTTTCTTGCCTATGCGATCATTGTACAGGGTGGTCCGAAAGTCTTGTCATCTCCAATATAGTTTTTAGACTTAAACAAAAATGAAATAATTGGTGCTTGATGACTGTCAGTTTCTTGCCTATGCGATCATTGTACAGGGTGGTCCGAAAGTCTTGTCATCTCCAATATAGTTTTTAGACTTAAACAAAAATGGAAATAATTACTCTGTAGTTTTCTTTTACCTCCAGGATTAGGGTTTATATATTTAAAATATAGAAGGCGAAATACAGACAGATAGAAGGACAGTATATCAGAAGACTAAATTTTAATTTATTAACGAGGGGGGTGGGAAAACAGCAGGTGCTTCTGCAGGGGCCTGTCTACCAACCCCTCTCCATGTTCAAGATGTGAGACAAGATCAATTTCTTAAGTGGGGTTTAACAGGTTTGAATTCAGAATTTTCCTTCTCCTAGACTGGTTACCAAGGAGCCCAGTCTGCCCTACTATTAACCCATAACTGGAGGGAGAGTATTTGGATGCATACCTTTCCTAAGGGCATTAGTGCTATGTGAAATGCAAATAGCTTTGTCCAGGATTTGAACTCAGGTCAACAAATCCATTTCCTACAACTTTAACTATTACACCATGTGCCTTCATAACCATACTTGAACCCATATAGAGGTATCCCATCATGATGTAGCAAGCTAATCTTGCAGATCCATTGCTACTGAATAGCGAGTTTGATTCTCAATGGATGCCCCATACTTGCTTCCTTGTGTCACATCCTACCCGTGGTGAACAGATTTGGATAAATACCTACTACTGAATAAAGAGTTAGCATTGCAGTCTTGGAAGACTATATAGTTCTTGTGCCCTTGAATTTACAGCACTTCCTGTGACTGTGAAGTCCAATATTCAAAAAATATTCACGACCACAGATGGTGCATGTGAAGGCTGTCCCTCACCAGGGTGCAACACGATGAAGCCAAGAGGTCCAGAAGAAAGCGGTGGCAAATAAATCATATATACAAAAATAAATTTGAAAAAAATCATATACACCAAAATAAATCATATATACAAAATAATTTTTTTTAAAAAATCATATACACAAAAAAATAAATCATATATACAAAATATTTGGCATTATATAACCCACAGGGTTTATATGCCATTAAACAAAACATATTTGTCACATATACATTTATTTTGATAAATAAAGTAGCTCAGTTGGTAGAGCGTTCGGCTAGAAACCACAAGGTTCCTAGTTTGATACCGGTCCTCGCCAACTCAGCGTATGAGTAGCACAGGGATCTGTGCGGTAAAGTGAGGAGCTGATGGTAGGTGTGGCACTCCACCTCAGACGCAAAAACATTCTCCTTGGTCTAGCACTATTGAAAAGGGGATAGACTCCCTCGCTGATTGGCTGATACCGACTTTAGGTCACCCCGACAACTTTACTTATTTGTCTTCATTTTTTTTATTTTGGGGATTTTTCAGACTGTTGTCTACATCTCTATTGTGTCCCAGAAGTCACATACCATGTATGAAAATACATATAAAAAGTATAAAAAGACATATGAATATCAATTTTATTCATCATAATCATAATAGATGCTCAAATTGTTCACCCTCTCCATTGATACAAACATCAATTCTCAAGATGCACTTTGTACGGATGAAATTTCTGTGTCTTAAGAATACGATGTACTGATGATTTGCTAATCGTAAGCTCCTGGCTTATTTTCCTTACTGATTTCACGGGGCTTCTAGCAACATTCGCCAAAACCATAGTTGATGTTGCTTTATCAGTTGCACTCTTTCGTCGACCACATCTCTCGTGGTCAGCGACTGAGCCAGTTTCTTGGAAACGTTTTATCAAACGGCAGACAGTGGTAGGGTTCAATGGTTTTTCTAGCTCGGGATGAGTGCGTTTGAATTCTTCAGCTACAGAGTGGTATGTAGCCCTATCTCTTCCAAACATAAAAACCAATTTAACTCTTTCTTGTATTGTTAATTTCTCACCCATATCCAATAAAATCTGAAAAACAAAAAAACAAACAAATTATATGGTGCACGACTTCTGAGACACCCTGTATATATTATTGTTTATTTAACAACAAAGATGAGGACAATAATCCGAAAAATCCAAATAATACAAAAGCAGTCTATTAGTTATATTGAAGTTTAGAGATACATTTGGTAGAAATTGAGGATCCTACTTAACTCTTGACCCATTGTACCTTATCCTTAGTACATAATGGCCCTTTTATGTTTTTGGGTTTCATACTTCTGATCTACATACGAAGGTGAGTCAAAAAGTAATGCCATTTTCTTTATTTCATGTGAAAACTAAGGCCAACATTGAGACCCTAACAAGGCTCAGAGCAAGAATCTGACGAGTAAAACCCAATTTGCCAATCAACAATGTCCTCCTTCATGACAATGCTTGACCATACACAAGCATAAGGACAAGGAAGAAAATCACTTCATTCGGGTGGACAACTTTACCGCTTCCTCCATACTCACCAGATTTAGCGCCTTCAGACTATCATCTCTTCGGCCCCATGAAATAGGATTTGAGAGGCAAACATTATTCCAGTGATGAGGAAGTGAAATCTATAGTGAAGAAGTGGCTCAAAGAACAGTCAGCAGAATTTTACGAGGCAGGAATACATACTCTCATTTGAAGGTGGAACATTGCTATTGAGAGAAACAGTGGCTATGTGGAGAAGTAGGGATGTGATCCACAGAGGACCAGCACCATTTTGATGTATGATACATGTTCCTGTGTTGGTAATTATACCTGTCCTAAACAAAATGGCATTACTTTTTGACTAACCCTAGTATTTACTCAGGGCCAGAATGTAGTACCTCTAAAAAACCCAATGGGTGTAGGGGAGCTAGAATGCTTGGAGGCCTCTGAAAGAATAGGTTTCAGTAGTTCTTTGTACAATGCTCAAGATTAATAATGTCCCATTCTCCCAGGGATAATAGATTATTTTCTAGCGGACACAAAGTCCTCAATGATGTGAACTGTAAATATTTTTTAACAGTTATTCTGAAATAGCTCTGAATACCTCCAAAACTAGTTGGATCATGATATAGTACGGGGCAGATGGTTTAAGTTAATATTTCTCGTAGTTGTTTCCCCTGGATTCGCGCCCTCTGCTGGTATAGATGAAAAAGTGTGTCGATTCTTTATAATTCGTTATATCTCATAGTTATCTCCACCTGGATTCTGATTTCTTTTTTTAAATTACGCCATCTGCTGGTATCGATACAAAAAAATTATTATTTCTCATAGTTGTCTCCCCTTTGTATCTTTTTTGTCCTCCACACTCATCATCATCATCATCACACTAAATAATAAAATAATGGTTATAATTAATCAAGATACACGATTATTTCACAAAGCTTCTCTCTCTCTCTCTCTCTCTCTCTCTCTCTCTCTCTCTCTCTCTCTCTCTCTCATATGTTATTTATTTGCGTTTTGTTTTTTGTAATCCGGCTGTTAGTTGCTAGGCTCTGCATGTAGTAGTATTTTGTATAAAGATATGAAATTATATGAAGAATGCAGCGAAATATCTAAGACGCTACCAGTAAATGACTAATTAAAAGTCGTGGCTCTGTCATCAAAATGTGACCTTTCCCAAATATTGAATGAGTTGTCCCCCTTGCTCTGTTTGCATATGTGTCGCCTGATATGCTTCTATACAACTCTTTCTCGTATCTTTTGTTTTACCTGACGTCATATTGTAAATAAAACTTATTTCAAATGTTTGACAACATCTACAAAATGTTACAAAAACTTGAAGAACAAGGCACAAGTAAGGTCCTGCTAGTTAACAAAAAAATAAATAAATAAAATAAATTCGACTATTGATTTTGTTGGCTTTCCATTTAGAAAAAACTATTTGGGGAATTTGTCAAATTTAAAATTAACTGTTAAAAAAAAAAAAATCCGGTAATTTTGATTGAAGTTTGTATAAATTTTGGTAATTATGAACTTTTGTTTAGTAAATTAAGGTGTCCCAGAAAAAACGGAACCCACAAATTTTGTAATAAAACATTTAGTTTTAACTAGGGGGGTTTAGTTTAATGGGAAAATAAGTAAATAATTTTGGTTCTGTTTTTTATGGGTCACCCTGTACAGGATGACACAGAAAAAAGAGAACCCTAACCTCAACCCTAACCCTAAACTTAAAATTAAGTTTTATTACAAAATTTGTGAATTTTTTTTTCTGGGACACCTTAATTTACTAAACAAAAGTTCATAATTACCTAAATTTTAATCGAAAAGGAATTTTAAAAGGAAGTGGGTAGTAAAATATTTACATCGACTTGTCAATAAAAACAATTTTGTAGGAGGAGGGAGACGTATAAAACATTGCTGAACTCAGTAGTGATGGTGACCCTCAATTCACATCCCTCCCATTTAAGCAGTTCCTGGAGGACTGGGCTGTGAAGCACAGACTGTCATCCATTGCCTATCCACAATCCAATGGTCGGCTGGAGCTAGCCATCAAGACAACCATGAGAAAAGTGAATGGCTTCACAGGAACTCTGGGATCTTTGGGTAATGACCAGGCAGCAAGAGCTATCCTCCAATACTAAAAAGCATCGAGTTATCCCCTGACAATGTCTCCATCGCTAGCTGCATGACTTCATACCATCCCAAAAGTTAGACTGCATATAGAATGGATAACATATAGAATGGCTTAAAATTGTGAGATAAGCCTGGGGTAGTGAGATGTGCAAAGTCAGAAAATAGCTAAGATGGGTCGGAAAGTGATGTCAGCAAACAGAAACATAGCGTAAAATAAGGCAGGAGACCCAGACGACAAAAAATCAAAATAACTAAAAATCTTCTTCTTTTTTTTTTTTTTTTTTTTTTTTGCGTTTGTTTCGATGTATCAAGGTATCCTGTCAATTATATTTATACAATGGCAAAATGGTCCCCTACTTTCTTTTATACTGTATCTACACAAAACCCTGTTCTGCTTGTCTTGTGGCAGAGTTTACCTGTGTTGGACTGAGTCGGCTTCATCCATTGAATTGAAAGTCAAAGATGGAGTCAGTCCTGTCAGTGGGGCTTTAGAATACACCACCTGCACCTCTGCAGAGGGGTAAGACCCCACCCCAATGAGGCCACCTGTTGTCCATGGGTGGTGACCCTTGATGCTTAAGGGCGGAATCCTGGTGGATGAGTAGTCCATGACCTGCAACACTCCACTTAGGTCCTTACTTAGGCCCCCTCAGACCAATTGGCTGGTCACGTCAAGCCCTAGCACTTATATGATTACCCCGACCTATTGCCCTTATGGCAAGACCCAACCCTTTTTATCATATATGTGCTAGAAGGTGGTGGCTGAGGGTTATTCATGTCCTGGGAATGACGTTAAACTCTATCTGATGGTGAGGTTCCAATTCTGGAGGTCTAGGGAATATGGAGCACCCCTTTATCACTCCCTGGTCCACTTTGACCCGGAGTGGTAGTACCTGTTAGAGACCCGTCTATGGGTTAAATAAATAGTAAAATGTGTTTATAAAAAAAAATTGAGTATCCATTAAGAATGAATTTATTTCAAAACTTTGTTGGCATTAAATAACCCACCAAGGTTGATATGCCATAAACTAAACCAAACTAAAGATGGCGTATCATTGGAATAGGAAGTATGCAAGCAGTCTCCAAAACTCCACTTGCAGACACTTGTTTGCCACAGATTATCCAGCAGATACAGGGATGAGAGGACCAAAAGTAACCAGTTTCAAAAGCAGAGACCGTTTGGCTGGCTTGTGACCCTAATACCACTAGGTGCCAGACCTGTCTGCCTTAGGTGGCCCTACTAGAAACTTAAGTTCCTGACATCAGAGCTCTGACACTACTATGTTTAAAACCGCACTACAGCAATTAGGAGGGGTTGGTGGGGCTTAGAATATGCTAACTGTATCTTCTTCGGTATAAAAAAATTTCTAAAACAAGACAACAAAAAAACAAGTGTAAGTTATATATATTTACCAACCCTCTACATGAGCAGGATGTGACACAAGGTCAATTTCTTAAGCAGACTTTACACAGATTTGAATTCAATTTTCTTTTTCCTAGACTGTTTGTCTAATTAAGGTTAAAGAGCCCAATCTTCCCTACTATTTACACATAGATGGAGGGAGAATAGTGCCAGTTATATGACTCTAAATGGGGTTCACATTCCTATACACACATAATACAGAACTAGACCCTGATTTTGTGTCCTTATTCATCAAACTCAATCAATTTACCATTTAATGTAAAACTACACCCTGACTTTGTTTTCATTTACGCAAATATGGAAGCCTAAAAAGAAAAAAAAGTTGCATTTTCTTTTCTCCCCCAAAAAAAGAACACAAAAGATCTTGAATCATTTTGATATTTTGGACTGTTGTCCTCATCTTTATTGTGTATAAACACAACCTTCACATCACAGTAACCTTGGGCTCTGTTCAAGTGTTGTTGGTTTTTTTGTTGTTGATTACCCATGAATTCAAACATGGTTTCAGAGCTAAAATCCTTACCCCTCATACAAGAGGGCTCCAAGCAGCATAAATGCCACCAGACTTATTGAACATAAATGCGATTAGATATAGAAAAATGAAATGGAATAAGTAACTTCCATTTTATTATTTTAAGGTAATTTTTTAAAAAAACACCTGAATAAAAACCGAAGTTACTGTGGCCTGAACATTGTGTTTATACACAATAAAGATGAGGACAACAGTCTGCAATATCATAATTATTCATATCAAGTCTCATCTCATAAATACATACAAGTATAAGTTATCAAATGGTCTTGTTGCCAATTATAGGAGATTTCATTAAACCAAAATATGGTGGTAGTTATTTACAAGCATTTTAGATTATCTCAAATTCTGACACTACCATCTTTACACAGCCTTGCTGTGATGAGGGCATTGGTGGGGCTTGGAATATGCCAATTATATCCTCTGCTGTATAAAAATAATTCTCTTTAAAAAATGTTTTGGGTTATCACAAATTCATTTTTGGTGGGGCTTAGAATATGCAAACTATATCTTCCACTGTTTAAAAAAATAATTCTCTTTAAAAAAACGTTTTGGGTTATTACAAATTCATTTTTGGTGGGCTTAGAATATGCAAACTATATCCTCTGTATAAAAATAATTCTCTTTAAAAAACGTTTTGGATTATCACAAATTCATTTTTGGTGGGCTTAGAATATGCAAACTATATCCTCCACTGTATAAAAAATAGTTCTCTTTAAAAAACGTTTTGGGTTATTACAAATTCATTTTTGGTGGGGCTTAGAATATGCAAACTATATCCTCCACTGTATAAAAAAATAATTCTCTTTAAAAAACGTTTTGGGTTATTACAAATTCATTTTTGGTGGGCTTAGAATATGCAAACTATATCCTCCACTGTATAAAAAATAATTCTCTTTAAAAAACGTTTTGGTTATCACAAATTCATTTTTGGTGGGGCTTAGAATATGCAAACTATATCCTCCACTGTATAAAAAATAATTCTCTTTAAAAAACGTTTTGGGTTATTACAAATTCATTTTGGTGGGGCTTAGAATATGCAAACTATATCCTCCACTGTATAAAAAATAATTCTCTTTAAAAAACGTTTTGGGTTATACAAATTCATTTTTGGTGGGGCTTAGAATATGCAAACTATATCCTCCACTGTATAAAAAATAATTCTCTTTAAAAAACGTTTTGGGTTATTACAAATTCATTTTTGGTGGGGCTTAGAATATGCAAACTATATCCTCCACTGTATAAAAAAATAATTCTCTTTAAAAAACGTTTTGGGTTATCACAAATTCATTTTGGTGGGGCTTAGAATATGCAAACTATATCCTCCACTGTATAAAAAATAATTCTCTTTAAAAAACGTTTTGGTTATCACAAATTCATTTTTGGTGGGGCTTAGAATATGCAAACTATATCCTCCACTGTATAAAAAATAATTCTCTTTAAAAAACGTTTTGGGTTATCACAAATTCATTTTTGGTGGGGCTTAGAATATGCAAACTATATCCTCCACTGTATAAAAAATAATTCTCTTTAAAAAACGTTTTGGGTTATCACAAATTCATTTTTGGTGGGGCTTAGAATATGCAAACTATATCCTCCACTGTATAAAAAATAATTCTCTTTAAAAAACGTTTTGGGTTATTACAAATTCATTTTTGGTGGGCTTAGAATATGCAAACTATATCCTCCACTGTATAAAAAAAAATTCTCTTTAAAAAACGTTTTGGGTTATCACAAATTCATTTTTGGTGGGGCTTAGAATATGCAAACTATATCCTCCACTGTATAAAAAATAATTCTCTTTAAAAAACTTTTTGGGTTATCACAAATTCATTTTTGGTGGGGCTTAGAATATGCAAACTATATCCTTTGTAGTATAAAAAAAAAAATGATCTTTAAAAATGTTTCGGATTATCAGAAATTCTTTTTTTGGTGGGGCTTAGAATATGCTAACTATATCTTCTGCTGTATAAAAAATAATCTTTAAAAAACCTTTTGGTTATCACAAAACCTTTTCTTTTTTTTTTTTTTTTTTTTTTTTTCCTATGAAAATAATTTTCTTCAAAATCACAGCTGGGTCAGTATTTCTGCCAAAAGAACCACCAGCAACTCGTGACATTTTTTTTTTTTTTGTTTTTGTTTTCTTGAGTCCCTAAAATTTCTGCGGAAACAAATCAACCATGTTAATCCCCCCAACCACCACACTCCAACTAACATCTTCGTCTCTGTTGCTTTTTTAACATTTTTCTCTCGACCAGCATGATAGCTTGAATATTAAACTCGGGTTCAAATCCGCACACCCTGTTTAATTGCTTGTCATTTGTTAAGCTTAACCTAATTTGGTACTAGGTCATGTGCCACTCAGTGAGGATCAAACTCACTAATAATGGTCCGCTATCCTAGCTTGTTAACCATTACGCTATTCAATGCACCCTTAAAACAAAAGCACCAGTATGAGACACCTAGTGAGGACTGCTATAATATAGCAGTTTATCTACAAGTCACTAACAATTACACTATGATTAATTTTTGATATAAAAAACAAAATTAATTTCCCGTCCTGTTGGCTGGGGCGTTAAAATGCACTGACTGCACCTCTGCAGAGGGGTAAGACTCTCCCAATGGGGCCACCTGTTGGCCGTGGGTGGCGACCCGTGATGCTTGATGATAGAACCCAGGTGGTTGAGCAGTCCATGACTTGCAATATTTCACTTTAAGCTTTTCTTGGGCTAGATGGGCGGTCGGAGAGGCCCCCTCCGATCAATCGGTTGGTCACGTCAAGCCCTAGCACCAATATGATTGCCCCAACCCTATTGCCCTTATGGCAAGCCCCAACCCCTTTTTATCATATGGGTGCTAGAAGGCGGTGGCTGAGGGTCTACATGTCCTGGGAATGACATTAAATTCTATCTGATGGTGAGGTTCCAGTTTTGGAGGTTTGGGGAATGTGGAGCACCCCTTCATCACCATTGCTCCCTGGTCCACTCTGACCCAGAGTGGTAGTACCTGTTAGGGACCCATCTATGGGTTAAATAGAAAAATGTGTTTATAAAAAAAATTGAGTATCCAATAAGAATGATTTTATTTCAAAACTTTATCGGCATTAAATGACCCAGTGAGGTTGATATGCCGTAAAACAAACCAAAATTAATTTTCTTCTAGGTGTAGAATCAACATATAATACTTACCTTCACAAGAAGACTTCAACTAGCATCCAGTTGACAGACTGACCTGACAGGCTGTAACCAAATACAGACCCTATACTAACTCTCATAACAGTCATGTGTTGGATATATATTGATCAAAGTGTCCACACCAAACCCATAAGTCATGGATGAGTAAATGCCTTCAATATCATCTCAATTTGTCAAGATATATTCCAGAACTATGGCACCCAGAAAAACTCAGCAGTGATGGTGGCCCTCTATTCACATCCCTCCCATTTAAGCAGTTCCTGGAGGACTGGGCTGTGAAGCACAGACTGTCATCCATTGCCTATCAACAATCCAATGGTCGGCTGGAGCTAGCCATCAAGACAACCATGAGAATAGTGAATGGCTACACAGGAACTTGGGGATCCTTGGATAATGACCAGGCAGCAAGAGCTATCCTCCAATACTGAGATACACCCATCCGAAGCACAGAGTTGTCCCCTGACAACTTCTCCATTGCTAGCTGCATGACTTCATACAATCCTAAAATATGCTATATAGACTGCATACAGAATGGATAACTGCAGTTTGGAATCGCGAGATAAGCCTGTCTTTTTGTCAATTGTAGCACAATTAATATGGTCTATGGGGAATTTGGGGATTGAAAAGAAATCGGATTTCTGGAGAAAGAGAAGAAAAAGAAATAAGAACATAAAGAGATTAAAGTTTGGAAGGGGAAACACTCAACAGTGGAGCAGCCATTGAACTACCAATGACCTGGGACTAGAGTTAAAAATAAAAATGGAAGTGTTGGGTTTTGAGTGGAAACAGGACCACAAACGGAAGTAAAGAAAATTCGGTCTCTTTTTCGCCAGACCCAAGTAGTGTCGGACGCGTTTGTTGGAGCTCCATTGGGATATATCTAAGGTAGCAACAAACAGCGTGGATGAACGTGATTTAAGATAGAACAGCTCGACCTTACTCTCTCACTCTCCTTCTCTCTGAAAAAGAACCCACAAGCCTAGAAAGAAATAAACAAACCCTTTGTGACTATACGACTTCGTATGTTATTCTTTCGAGTTAACAACGACTCCGCCCTGTCGGTTGGGGCGTTAGAATACACTGCCTGCACCTCTGCAGAGGGGTATGATTACCCCAAATGGAGCCAAGTATTGGCCTTGGGTGGCAACCCGTGATGCTTAAGGACAGAGTCTTGGTGGATGAGCAGTCCATGACCTGCAACACTCCACTTAGACCCTTACTTAGGCTAGATGGGTGGTCGGAGAGGCCCCCTCCGATTAATTAGCTGGTCATGTCAAGCCCTAGCACCTATATGATTGCTCCAACCCTATTGCCCTTATGGCAAGTCCCAAGCCTTTTTTATCATATGAGTGCTAGAAGGCGGTGGCTGAGGGTCTTCATGCAGAATTGCAGATTCCTCAAGAAGCTTAAAGCTCCAATAGTCCCAGCCCCTAATTCTTAGTGCTTTGCCTGAGCCCCCTAAACCAATGTTTGGCATTATCCTGCAAACCAAAGGTAGCCAAAACAACATCACCTTTGATAGGGTTAACCCTTACAATAAAAACAACAATGATGAAGATGTTAGTCTTGATAAATGACAAGTAAAAGTTTCATGTGATTTCTTTCTCCTCCTCCTCCTTCTGTCCCCCCACCCTCAAACCAACTCCGACCACATTTGTTGTGGGTAAGCATTCCTACCCCACTTTGACTCCCCCAACCTTAAAAAACAATTTCTCGTTCATTCTCTCCACAATTTGTTCCTCAAATCATTTCGAAACAACCAATACCTCGTCACCCCCCCAAAAAAAAACACCAGCCCTGTCGGTGGGGTGTTAGAATACACTGACTGCACCTCTGCAAAAGGGTAAGACTCCCCCAATGGGGTCACCTGTTGGTCATGAGTGGCGACCCGTGATGCTTAAGGATGGAACCCTGGTGGATGAGCAGTCCATGACATGCAACACTCCACTTAGACCCTTACTTAGGCTAGACGGGAAATCAGAGAGGCCCAATCAATCGGCTGGTCATGTCAAGCCCTAGCACCTATATGATTGTCCTAACCCTATTACCCTTATGGCAAGCTCCAACCCTTTTTTTTTCATATATGTGCTAGAAGGCGGTGACTGAGGTCTTCATGTTCTGGGAATGACATTAAACTATCTGATGGTGAGGTTCCAGTTCTAGAAGTCTGGGGAATGTGGAGTACCCCTTCATCACCATTGCCCCCAGGTCCACTCTGACCCATAGTGGTAGTACCTGTTAGGGTCCCATTGATGGGTTAAATAGAAAAACATGAGTTTAAAAAAAATTTGAATACCCATCAAGAATGAATAAAACAAAATGTCTTCAATATAAAAAGACATGCCGTAAAACTCGACCACCATAACGCTTTAACTGTTTTTATTTTTATTAAATTCTTAAAAGCAATGATTAAATTCTGAATTTAGTCACAAAAAATTTACTAAGGAATTACTGGTGTTGAATTTACAGGAGACATACAAATTTTGCTTTATTTATTGTAGATTTGTGTTAGTCCATTAATACATGATAAAAATAGATAGAAAAATAGAATCAGAATTTTTAATTTTTTTTTTTTTAATCTGAGAATTACTTTAATTTAGATTTTCTCAATTTTTTACTTTTTATTTAATATTCATTTTTTATTATTTAATTTAATTTAATTTTACTATTTTATCTAAATTATTTATTTTTATTTCTTACATTTTTTAATTTTTTAGTTTTTATTTAACTCTTAACATCCTGAGTCCCATTCCTATAAGGATCTATCAAAAATGCTAAAAATGGCCTTTTCATTTAAAGTTACCTGTTATTTTTCCTTAAGATAAAGACTTCTAAATATGTTTAACATTATATTTAAACAAAGGCTATCGTTTGGGCCAGATTAGGAAAACGAATGTGACTTCCGGCCTGGTGGAATAAGGTGGTATAGGACGTTAAGAGTTAATATTCATTTTTTATTATTTAATTTAATTTTACTATTTTATTTAGATTATTTATTTTTATTTCTTACATTTTTAAATTTTTTAGGTTTTTTTTTTTTTTCTTTTTTATTTCATTTTTTATTTTATCAATTCATTTATTAATTTACTTTTTAACCCAATGAATTTACAGGAAATATGCAAATTTTGCTTTATTCATTGGTTGTAGCTTTGTTTTAGTCTGTCTATAAATGATGAAAATAGATTGAAAAATGTAAAATGAATTTTTATTTTATTCATTTTTAAAAAGATTTGTTAGAATCATTTTAATTTTAATTTTCTCAATTTTAATTTTATGTTTATTTTATCCTTGGGTAATTCCATGTCAAATCATTCCAAAAAAAAATTAAAACTGTCACCCATGTTTTATGTTTATTTTATCATTTATTTATTTATCTTTATTTATTGAATTTTAAATTTTTTAGATTTTTTTGTTTTTATTCCATTTTTTATTTAAGTTTTTATTTCATCTATTAATTTATTAGTTTAATTTTGTTTATATTGAACAAAAATAAAATTGCAACAACTTGAATATTTAAATGTATTTATCCAACCACTCCCCCATGAGTAGGATGTGACACAAGGTCAATTTTTAAAGTGTTTAATTGGTTTGAATTCAGAATTTTCCTTTTCCCACCCCAGTCTGCACTACAATTTACCCATAGCTGGAGGGTGAATAGTTGGATGAATACCTTTCCCAAGGGTATTAGCACTATGTCTTCCCTGGATCAGTCACCTATCTAATAAAAAATAAGCTCCACTGACCATAGTCATGTTATACATTAACCCAACCCCTCCACACAAGTAGGATGCGATACAAGATCAATTCTTATGTGCTGTTTAACAGGTCTGAATTCAGTTTTTATCCTTCTCCTAGACCAGTTGCCATACCAAGGTAAAAGAGCTCAGTCTGCCCTACTATAGCTTGAGGGAGAATAATTGGATTTATACCTTTCTCAAGTGTATTAGTGCTATGTGAAATGCAAACAGCCTTGTCCAGGAATTGAACTCTGGTTGTTGTCCTCATTTCCTACAGTGATAAACATTACACAACAAACACCTTGTACAAGTAATAAGATAGCCTCATTACAGTAAATAATTCCATCAAGCCAAGGGCCCCTTTTCACCATACATGTCAAATACCTAAACTTTGACCCCCTTCAGCCCAAATTAGGCGTGGCTAAAATTTACAGATCAATATGTGGGAACAGTTTACAAATTAAGGGTTGTATCAGCAAACCCTTCCTCCATGAATATGCTGTATGCGGATAAAAAAAAAAAGACAAGCATCATCGTCCTGAGTGTTGCAGTTTTATCTTCTGTTAGTAAATTATAGTATATATATATATATATATATATATATATATATATAGCTTATTGAATTTCATTTAAAATTAAATTTCCATTATTTATTTATGTTATTTCATTGCTATTTATTCTTCCTGTCTATTTGTTTTTCATTTTTAAAATCAAATTTATTTTTCTGTTCATTTCATTTTAAAATTCATTTAATTTTGATATTTAATTATTCATTTAATTTTAAGATTTATTTATCTATTTATTTTTGATATTTAATTATCTATTTCATTTTTATTTATTTATTTATTTTATTTTAAGATATAATTATTTATTTTATTTTAAGATATAATTATTTATTCTAGTTTAAGATTTATTTATTTAATTTTAATATTTAATTATTTATCTAATTTTAAGATTTATTTATTTATTTAATTATTTATTTAATTTTAATATTTATTTATTTATCTAATTTCAAGATTTAATTATTTATTTCATTTTAAAATTTTCCCATTATAGTTAGATACAATTTTATTCTTTATGCAATTTGATAATCATAAATAAATTCTTTTAGATTTAAATTTTTTAAATTCATTTTTAAAACATGGTTGTCTCTTGAAATTGTTCATTCTTTTAAGTTCAAAATTGAAATTGTATTTCATTATTAAGTTGATTATTTGTTGTTTTAAATTTTGAAATTTTTGATTTTTTTTTATTTTTATTATTGTCAACTTTGTATAAATCAAATCCATGTTTTTATAAATTACCTATGTAAATTTACAACTTATTTAAAAATGCTATATAGACTTTAATTATTCTGCAGTAATTTTAGTTTTACAAATTTTAGAGCTTATGCCTTTGTATGATCTTCTAAAACACAAACCAGGATTATATTCACATGAATAATTATAAAGCAAAAACTTGTATTTTTACTAAATAATGATAGTACTGATCCTTATTTTATTATACACTGTAAGCCCAACATTTCAGACTGATCCTTTTATTTTATTATACACTGTAAGCCCAACATTTCAGACTGATCCTTATTTTATTATACACTGTAAGCCCAACATTTCAGACTGGTCCTTATTTTATTATACACTGTAAGCCCAACATTTCAGACTGATCCTTATTTTATTATACACTGTAAGCCCAATATTTCAGATTGGTTTTTATTTTACTATACTCTGTAGGTCCAATATTTTCAGTTCATCCCAATTTACAATTTCCTGTTAATGATTGTGAACTCATAAGCCCAATATTTGGAGCTGAGTCCTAATTTACATCATCAGCCTGATATTTTGGGCTCAGTCTTATTTTGTTATACACTGTAAGCCCAATATTTCAGGGTTTTGCTCTATTTCACTATACTCTGTAAGCCCAATACTTCAGGCTGATCTTTATGTACTATGAGCTGTAAGCCTGATATCTTGAACTTGGTATTATTTTATTATACAATATTTTAGGCTTTTCTTTATTTTACTATACATTATAAGCCTAATATATTTCAGACTGATCCTTATTTTACTATACACTGTAAGCCCAATATTTGAGACTGTTCCTTATTTAATATGTGATGTAAGCTTGATATTTTGAACTTAATAACATTAGTCAGATACTAATAATAAAAATAAGCTCAATATAGTGACCATTCACAGCCTTTTTCTTTTTTTTTTTTTTTTGTTGTTTTTTTTGTTTTTTTTTTTAAGTTTTTGGCCTGGAGAAAAATTTTAATGTGTTTTGCGTTTGATTTTTTTTTTTTTTTTTTTTTTTTTTTTTGTGTGACTTCAAGCACAGGTAATGAAAGGTTTAAGGGACTAAGTATGCAATGGGTTAACTTAAATTTATAAAGGATAGATTTATAATAAGGAGAATTGGAATTTTATTTAGATTGATCTTGTAGAAAAATAGTAATTATTACTATTTAATATCATTTGAATTGCTTTTATACAAGAAATTTCTTGCTTGTGAGATTTGATGAATTCACAAGATAATAAAATAAGATGGAGAAACAATGACTAAGTATTTTTTTAAATTGATTTTTTTTTCTCTTTCAACAATGGAAGAAATGAGTAATACATTTTAAAATTTAAACCACCAAATTTACATAATTTTGATTTTTCAGTCTGTAATCCTCATCTTTATTGTGGTATATAAAAACACAACGTTTCAGTTGCTGTATCTTCCAGCTTTCTTCATATGTTTCTTGTCGAACTCAGGAACTTTCTCTTCAAACTCGGGAGCCTTCATGGAACTTCTGTAGCAAGATGGGTATATTATCCTGACTTTTGTGAGCTAGAACTACTATATTAGAAAAGGAGGAAGAAGGAAATAAGTGAGAGAGTGAAGCTTTGAAAAGTAGTGATGAGCAGGACAGGATGAACGATGGTTTGACCGTAGCGTGACCCCGAACGGAGAATTGAGTGTCAATCGGAAGTTTCGGGTGTTGACCGGAAGTCACGTGGGACATGGAACGACGAAGAAAAGGACGAGTCTCTTTTTGCTTTCGGACACCTAGGGGAACAGACAGGCCTTTGATGCCTAGTATGGGGTCACAGTAATCAAGTAGTGTTCTCTCTCTCTTTCTCTCTGCCTTTCCTCCTCTCCGATACAGCCCACGAGACGAGCCTACCCTGGAAATAAAGGCTAGCAGTTGTGACTACATATTTCTCGCGTTGTAATATTTATCAACAAGATGACCATCACGTGCAGAAGACATTTTTAGTACGGTGAATATATACGCTTTGGGTACTGTGACCAGATATACGACAGCGTTACAGATATCGTTTTAGTGCCCAGAAAAAAAGGGACGTTACACTTCGAAGGCTCCTGATTGTTATGTCTAAGCCTTTTTATAACCCAATTTATAAAAAGGGTAACTGTGAGTTCTTTAACTGAGAATAAAACAAGTCAACACTCTTCTGATAACAGGATAAGAACTGAATTTTATTTCAAAGATTTGGCGCCTGTCGGTGTATGTATGTGTGTGTGCATGTCTGGAAATGAATCCTTTATTTATGAGGTTACAACACCGATTATGATAAGAAACATCTGAAGAAAGCTGGAAGGCACATCAGTCAAAACGTTATGTATATAACAATAAAGATGAGGTTAATAGTCTGAAAATTCTAAATAATACAAATTATCAAGCCTCATCTAAAAAATTCAGACAAAAAGTTTGGTTTTTTTTTTATAAAAAGATTTTGTTTATATTTTTGGAACTTTCTAGCATTATTTTGTTTTCTATTTTGCTTTTCATTTAGAAGTTATGCAAGAAACAACAATATTTGAAGATGAAGATTCGGGTAATTTAAAAACAAGACAATGAAGTGTTTTTTGGTTTTTGGTTTTTGTTTTGGTAAAATTTGCAAATCATTCTCAAAATCCCATGATCCAGAAAAAACAGAACCCACAAATTTTGTAATAAAACTGTTAATTTTAACTAGGGAGTTTAGGGTTAGGGGTTGGATTGGGGTTTAGGGTTAGTTTAATGGGAAAATAAATAAATAATTTGGGTTCTGTTTTTTCTGGGGCACTATGTAAACAGGGTGACCCAGAAAAAACAGAACCCACAAATTATGTAATAAAACTGTTAATTTTAACTAGGGTGTTTAGGGTTAGGGGTTGGATTGGGGTTTAGGGTTAGTTTAATGGGAAAATAAATAAATAATTTCGGTTCTGTTTTTTCTGGGTCACTCTGTATATAACCCAGAAAAAAACAGAACCCACAAATATTGTAATAAAACTGTTAATTTTAACTAGGGGGTTAGGGTTGGGGTTTAGGGTTAGTTTAATGAGAAAATAAATAATTTGGGTCTGTTTTTTTTCTGGATCACCCTGTAATATCATGGGATTTTGAGTATGATTTGAAAGTTTTACCATTGTTTTTTTTCTGTTTGTTTTTTTTTTTCTACTTTTTCAACGAATTTCTCTTCTTGTTTTTAAAATCTCTCAATCTTTGGATGGTCTTCATTTCTTCACTCAGTGTTTTCTAAATTTTCTGTTCTAAAAAAATTCCCTTTACCCACAGCCAGTTGTAGGATTTCTTATTGCACCCCCTCAGAAAAAGCTGAAGTTCAGTACGCTTAAAGTATAGGATAAATGAGGACGGCATCCCTTACATTGAATCTCGGTATGACCATTCACTGCAAGGGATCGTTCGCCTTTACATAAATACTTGATATCATATATATTTACCAACCCCTCCAGGATGTGACACAAGGTCAGTTTCTTAAGTGGAGTTTAACAGGTTTGAATTCTCAGTTTTCCTTCTCCTAGACTGGTTACCTAGCCAAGGCTAAAGAGCCCATTCTGTCCTACTATTTATTTACCCATAGTTGACATTTCACATCCATTATGCTATGTGTCCAATTATTCATCAACTTAAAATTTAGAATACACTGACTTTTTAAAGTTTACAAATTCCTATCAGTCTTTCATTGATTTTTTTCATTGATATTTTTCTTGGTACCGTCTTCAAGTTTAATTTTCCAAAAATCTAAGTACATCCAACACCTAATTGTTTTAAGTTCTGTGGATACAAGTTTTACAATCTAAATAAGAAATGTCTGTATTTTTTTCCCTTGTTTTTGTTTTCTTGGGGGATTTTGATTTATTTAATAACAAAACAAATTTCAAATTTTTATCCTTCACAACACCATGTAAATCAAAATAAAATCTTAACAATTAAGATTAAAGATGAAAGCAAATGATATATTTTCCAGAGTTATCAATTGTATACTCTATGAAGTTATCAAATGTATACTTTATGAGAAAAAAATGTCTCTAATGAAAGAGAAATACTAAAGGATACAGAGTTAGAAAAAAACCTTGGTATGAATGTGGACCCTGAATTAAAATTTTCCAAACACATAGAAATACAAGTAAATAAAGCAAACAAGATATTAGGATTAATACGGAGTTCATATGAATACATGGATAAAGAAATGTTGAAAAATTATTCATTACATTGGTAAGACCTCATTTGGAATTTGCTAATGTGGTTTAGAGTCCAAGACTAATCAAGGACATAAAACTCATTGAGGGAGTTCAGAGGAGAGCCACTAATGTAGCGAGTGATTTAAAAAAAACCTTTCGTATGAAGAAAGATTTACCAAGTTTGGTCTATCAATGTACAAGAGGGGATATAATTGAAGTCTACAAATATACACATGGTTTTTACTCAATGAACTCTGACCTACTAAATATTGCTCAAAATATCAATACCAGGGGTAATAAATTAAAACTCTTTAAAAAATTTTGTAAAGCAAATGCAAGACAAAATTATTTTAGTAACAGAGTGGTGAATACATGGAATAAACTACCATCATCAATAGTGAATGTCCCATCAACTCCTTTAAGGCAAGGTTAGATAATCTGTGGAAAGATTATAAATATTTTGTGGAATTAAGATAAATGTTTATAAGGAACAGCTGACAGGTCTCACACCTAATATACTAGCTGAAAGAATATATTATTATTATTATTATTATTATTATTATTATTATTATATATTCATAAGTTGACGAAAAGGAGTTTTGAAAATTTTCTTCATTTAAATTTGAAGTCGGTGTAACTAGATTTTCTTTTTAATTATTTCATTTTTTCTGTTAAAAAAAACCCACAAAAAACTTGGTTATTTCCTATAAGTCTAACATAAACAAAGGGGAACCACTCTTGACTGATAAATTATTCATTTATTTTCCCATTAAACTAATCCTAACCCCGTTTTCTTTTTTCCTAGTAGATCAATAAATAAATAAATAATTTATTAGTCAAGAGTGGTTTCCCTTTGTTTATGTTAGACTTAGAGGAAATAACCAAAAACTTTCATTTGAAATTCAAGAACTTTTATTTCTTCTTTTGTTAATCTCTTTCAAATGAATCTTACCTGTCTTTATTGGAAGGTGATTTTGGTTTCTCTCTTTTGTTTTTCTGGTGGGGGTGGTGAGGGGATTAAAGACTGATAACAGAATAAGACTTTGGTTTCTGTCTTCTTTTTTTCTGGTGGGGGTGGTGAGGGGTTAAGGACTGATAACAAAAATATGATTTCACACAGCATGATATAAGCAGTAATATAAAATAAATTTTCTTTTTCTTTTCTAACATTTAAAAAAATATTATCATTCACATTTCTGAACTGGATTTGTACTTTTTTTTTTTTTTTTTTTTTTAAACCTAATTTTTGTTGCTTAGAATTCTGAAGACCTAAACCCAATATACGCCCTGTCAGCTGGGGTTATAGAATACAGCAACTGCCCCTCTGCAGAGGGGTAAGACTCCCCCAATGGGGCCAACTGTTGGCTGTGGGTGGCGACCCATGATGCTTAAGGATGGAACCCAGGTGGCTGAGCAGTCCATGACATGCAACACTCCACTTTGGCCTTTACTTAGGCTAGATGGGCAGTCAGAGAGAGGCCCCTCTGATCAATCGGCTGGTCACATCAAGCCCTAGCACCTATATGATTGCCCCAACTCTATTGTTCTTATGGCAAGCCCCAACCCTTTTTATCATATGCATGCGAGAAGGAGGTAGCTGAGGGTCCTGAAAATGACATTAAACTCTATCTGATGGTGAGGTTCCAGTTCTGGAGGTTTAGGGAATGTGGAGCACCCTTCATCACCATTGCTCCCAAGTACACTCTGATCCGGAGTGGTAGTACCTGTTATGGTCCCATCTATAGGTTAAATAGCAAAATGTGTTTATAAAAAAATTGAATATCCATTAAGAATGAATTTATTTGAAATCTGTATCACTAAAACCAAAACAAATTAGTGAATAAGCTAAAATGTAACCATAAACTCATGAATGGTTTGAAACAACTTTTTTTTTTCTAAAGGTTTGTTTTTCTTTGCCTGTTGAGTTACAATGATAGGAAATGTATTTGTTTAATTCATTTTTTTGGGCCCTTTAAAATGTCTCAATATAAAAGCTAAGAATTAAAAATGTAACATGTTTTGTATTCCAATTTCTTTTTGGTTTCTATTTAAAATAGCTTTTTTAAATTTGGTTTGAAACATTTTCATGAATTTTTTTTAGTTGTCCTAAAAATTGAGATTTTTTACCATAAATTACAAAGTAATAATTTGGTTAGAATCCGTGTGATGTTTACACAGTGCCTTTTTCATTTTTTCATTTTTCTTTTTTATTTAATCAAGTGCCATCCAAGAGAATAAGATATAGGCTCAAAAAATAGGATTTGTTTCCCTGTGTGCAGTTTTAACCCTATCTCTCTCTATTGCTTTTTCAAATATTTACTAGCTACCAATTTCACATTTTGCTACCAAAAAAATAATTTTCAAAAAGTGTTGCTTTAAAACCGTTTAATCAGTGTAAAAAGTTAGTTCATATTATTTGCATAAATTGATATTTAAGCAACAAAAAGAACTGCAGGTGGAAAATACAGACCCTCAAACGGTATGTAGTATGAAATATTTGCACACAGCATGGCGCTAGGAATTTGACTATAGTCGCATATGCCAGTAAAAGGATTAATTTTGATAAATGTTTTAATTTAAAAATTTCTGCTATATTGTAATAATCAAGTATTAACTTTTTTGTTTCACAATCCACATTTATTGATTTTTAAATTTTTTTGTTTGCTTTTTGCTCCCTGGCCCCTAAATCTTTACCATATAGCAGTGTTGTTCAAGATATTTTCAGTTCATCTCGGGTATGGAGTCGCTGAAGTGCTACCGAAAAAAATTCAAGGAATTTGAATGGTTCAATCCGTCAGTTCATTTCAGAAATGCTAAATAATTATTCAGCATTTCTCATTAGGACATTTCACACATCTTTCAAAATCACTTCATTAGAAAATAATTTAATTTTTAATTTTTTTTTTTTTTCTTTAAATTCATTTTAAGGATGGGGCAGCCATTTTGCTCTTCAGGTTCCTTGAATTTTTTGATCTAAAATTTACATTCTAAATAAAGAGAAAAACAAATCTAAGTTATCTCCCTTGGTACAAGGGAGACAATTCTGATTTCTCTAGCGTTCACATTAGTTCCATAAATCCTTTTATCTTCTGTTAGTTTTTTTTGTGTTGGATTTGATTTCCCTCAATAGTTTATTATCGCTTTGCTTAGATTGTTTCTTTTTTGTTTGTTCTTGCTTTCAGTTAAATCTCATTTCTGAATTTGTTTTAGTTTTTAGTCACTAATGTTGCTAAATTTGCATATTATTGCAGGTGACAAAAAATAAAATTAAGAAAAAGGCATTTGATATTTTGCTTTCTGCTTTTTGTATCACTAGATTTTGATGGCCTATAGGTGGCATCGCCACTCCACATCTGAAATTTTTCAGCAAAGCATTCTCGGGAATTGGTAGTTGTATAAGAATTAAATGTGTAGTTTTGGCTTTAGTGGCCAAAACTGATTCTTATAATACGTTAGAAGGCTTCAGAGAAATTTTCCAACGTAGGTGAATATATACATAATAATATCCCAACAAAGAGGTACAATATAATAAAAATACAGACTTTATCGTCTGAGCGCATGGAACATGAAATATATAACAAGATTACAGATAGGACGAAAGTCTTTGGGAAGTAAGAATGAGTTCTTAATGAATATAAGAGTCACTTACAGTGCACAACCCACGTGGTAGGGTCTATAAAGGGATATGTACACACATGGGTACAAGCTTAAGTTGGGGGCAAGCCTTCCCCCCTCCCTTAATGGACAGAGACACCACTCGTCTAGTGCATCTTTGTGGATGCCAAAGATAGAGACTGACAGCTTCCCGGGCTGAGTTCAAATGCCCAGGCAGTAGTGCCACCCAGTAGCAAATTCCTGCAGCAAGGGAAGACAACTCTTTTCCACCCAAGTCCATCTCGGCAGGGGCAGACAATCGCTACAGTTGTCACTGCTAAGTACAAGTCATCCATCTCTCTAATATGGTGATTTAGGCTGTAAATATGGAGTTAACATGAAATAGTATCAGGAAATATATAGACACAACTTTGAAATTCGAACAATATTGTATTACATTTATACATAAAGAAAATACAGTTGTAATATTTTCTGTTACAAACAATTGTACTGTTTGTGGCTATATATATATATATATATATATATATATATATATAGGCTAATATGATCTACAACACTATATATATATATATATATATATAAGGCTATAACAATACGTATAAAAATAAAACAAAAAGATGTTAAAATAACATCTTTTTGTTTTTGTTTTTTATACGCATTGTTATTGCCTTCAAATCATTAATATATTATAACATACTTAACAATGCTTCAAGCAAATTACCAATTACTTTTATATATATATATATATATATATAGGCCAATATAATCTACAACACTACGGATTTGTCAACATTATAAATTCTTGAAACTTTCCATCTTTCTTCAGTTGTGCTGTGGACTTTAACTTACTTTTCGTAGCTGGAGTACATCATGAACATTTTTGATATTTTTATACACTTTTCATATATTTTTACTTCAAACTCTTTTGAGTTTTTCTCATGGATTATAATGCTTTGATTTTTAAAAATAAAATTTATTTTATTTTTAACACAGAATACGCATTTTTTTAAAATCCAGCATCAACATCAGCGTTCGTTTGTACACCTCCTATCTAAGGGTTATTTATTGTCTTTCCTTCATATGTTGCTCTTGATGAAGACCGCTTTATTAAAAGGTCGAAACAGATTCTGTTACCAAACTAATAACATCATTTGTTTTTTCTAAAAATGTTAAATTCATACTGTCGGATTCACTTCCATTTACTTCATATATATATAGGGGTAGTTTAGCTCAGTCAGTAGAGTACTCACCTTGGAATCCCAACGTTCTGAGTTCAATACCAGTCCCTGCTAACTCCGAGTATGAGTAGCATAGATTGTATAATCTGATCTGTGCGGTAAAGTGGGGAGCTGATGGTAGGTTTGGCCTCCACCTCAGCAAAAATACTCCCTCTGGTCTAGCACTAGCGAAAAGGGGATAGACTCCCTCCTCACTGTCTGGCTGATACTGACAATAGGCCACTCCACCAACTTTATATATATATATATATATATATATATAAATCCTTAGCTAAGCCCTTTGTAAATGGTTATGTTAAGGTTCTCATATTCACAAACAGCTCTTCTTGTATCCTGCTGGATTAGTGGGAGCAACAATTTTGATGTCCTTCGTTTTCGAGATGCCAGTTGAAAAAGAGGAATATACTTATCATTGATTTCTGGCGCTGAAAATTGCAGGCCTGTGATTGGTAGGTTTGAAAAGAGGTATGTCGACCAAGGGAGACAACCCACCTACCTCAGATAGATTTTATACTAACTGTCGCTCTATTGTTCAGCATATTTTGTATCAGGTTTGTGGATCTATCATTTGAGTTTTTAAATTTCATTTCAAACTGTAACTGAAATCAATTGTGTATTAATCTAACCACAATCTGAAACCAAATCCAAGAAATTTTGATTTAACCCACCTTGTTAACAGGGTCTAGAATAGGATGACAATATTCCCTGTAGGGGGGTAAGAACATCCACCCCACCTAAAAAGGGCTGTCCTGGGTATGGCAGTAAACTACATATATATATATATATATACATTTTATTTATTATATGTATGTTGAGCTCTCACTTTTTAGATGACTTCTATTATCAAAATATTTAATATCATTAAACTATATATATATATATATATATATATATAGTTTTAGCATTCAATATTGATTGCATATTGCTCTACATGAAGAGTATTGTGCACTTTTCTTAGTTTTTGTTGAGATGGTCTTCTTAGATAATTGTATTTTCTATAACATTATATATATATATATATATATATATATTATAAAAAGGTTTGCAAAAAGGATTTTTTTTTTTTTTTTTTAAATTTTATTAACTTACATATGCATGCGACACGTGTTTCTGATCTGTTGTCTTCTTCAGACATTGAATTATTATTTTGGCAGAATATGTCCGATATTTGATAGGTTGTGTGTGTTTTTGTAACTTACTTTTTGATTATAATGGTTGTGTAATAACGGTTGAACGCTACGTTATTTTTTTCAATCCTTGCGTGCGATTTGCGCGTAAAAATTGTGAAAAAAATTATATAACGTTCCACACGTGCACTCATTCCTCAATTCTATCTTCAGTATTGCTTTCAATTTAATTATAGTTATAAATAATGTTTAGTAAAAGCAGTTACTATTCTGTGTTTTTAATTTATTGAGCACTTTTGGATTATTTACTGATGCTACCGCAACGGAAAAGTTAAAGCGGTAATTGGATACTATATATACATACATGCATATATATGTATACAAATACACCTACATACATACATATATATGTATATTACATAATTTGCGTCTTTCATTATGTGGTTCATATGTTTGCGTATTAAAGTTATTGTTATTGTTGTGTGTGTATGTATAAGTGTGTTTGTTTAAGTTCAGTTTAGTTGTGTGTTCTAGTGTTTTTTTTTGTTTTTTGTGTGTGTGTTCCTATGTATGTGTATCTCTGTTTATGGTTGTTTGGGTGTATTTTGTATGTATTTACATACATTTCCTAATAAAAAGATGTATTTACATACATTTCCTAATAAAAAAACTTAAAAAAACACTAGAACACACAACTAAACTGAACTTAAACAAACACACTTATTCATACACAAACATATGAACCACATAATGAAAGACGCAAATTATGTAATTTTTTTTTTAAAAACATAATCCTTTTTGCAAACCTTCTTTTTTATAAAATATCTATTACATAGCCATTACGCATAACAACACTTTATATATATATATATATATATATAATATATGTGTGTGTGTGGAAAAAGGTAGACAAACAGAGGATGTTCTAGAAAATGGATGTTTATTGTAGGTAGTAGTGTCAACGATGCAACGTTTCAGTCTATTAGACCTTCTTCAGGACTTGGATATAGTTCTTGCTTCAATGATGGACATGTATATCCAAGTCCTGAAGAAGGTCTAATAGACTGAAACGTTGCATCGTTGACACTACTACCTACAATAAACATCCATTTTCTATAACATCCCATGTTTGTCTACCTTTCTCCACATACTGTCGGATTACGTCCTCACATTTCTCCCATATATATATATATATATATATATATATATATATATATATATATAGGGTGTTTGTGTTTCCCTTACATATCCAGTTTTTGCATTTCGTGGGGAAATAGAAACACCCTTCAGATTCAGATTAAACAACCATAAATCTACAATAAAACAAAAATCTGAACTAAGTAGCATTGCACAACACTTCAAGAAACCACTTCACAACCTCGAAAACCTGAAGTGCATTTTAATTGACCACAGTTTTCGATCCACACAAACACGCAAACATACTGAAATTAAATGGGTTACACACACATACACATGGATTAAAACAAATTTAAGATTTCTCAACCCGTATAAATATTTCTCCACCACTAACACTACTAGAAAAGTGGAGGCCACCAGGGGTGATCAACACGGACAGTGATGACAGCCAAAGACAAATCTCCGCCCTGTTGGCTGGGGCGTTAGAATGCACCGACTGCACCTCTGCAGAGGGGTAAGACTCCCCCAATGGGGCCACCTGTTGGCCGTGGGTGGCGACCCGTGATGCTTAAGGATAGAGCCCAGGTGGATGAGCAGTTCATGACATGCAATACTCCACTTTGGCCCTATCTTGGGCTAGACGGGCGGTCGGAGAGGCCCCCTCAGATCAATCGGCTGGTCACGTCAAGCCCTAGCACCTATATGATTTTCCCAACCCTATTGCCCTTATGGCAAGCCCCAACCCCTTTTTATCATATGGGTGCTAGAAGGCAGTGACTAAGGGTCTACATGTCCTGGGAATGACGTTAAACTCTATCTGATGGTGAGGTTCCAGTTTTGGTGGTTTGGGGAATGTGGAGCACCCCTTCATCACCATTGCTCCCTGGTCCACTCTGACCCGGAGTGGTAGTACCTGTTAGGGTCCCATCTATGGGTTAAATAGAAAAATGTATTTATAAAAAAATTGTATTATCCATTAAGAATTGATCTATTCCAAAACTTTATCGGCATTAAATGACCCACTGAGGTTGATATGCCGTAAAACAAAACTAAACAAACAAACAATGACAAATCTATAAGCATGCCAACACGTAAAATACAGACAAGTACCCACACAAAACAAACAAACAAGTTGTGGCAAAAAAGAAGAAAGGAGGTCAGAGCGACCGCCCCATACCACCCAATGAGATCACAAGAGATATACCATCCACATTAATAAAGAGTATATATAGAAGCCACAAAGATCAGATCAGTCAGTCGATCCGTTCCGAAGAAGGGGTTTAACCATCCACAATCTGAGTTTCTTATATTTCACAGCTAATGCTTCATACTAAATCCAAAACAATATATATTATAGACACACACATATATATATATATATATATATATATAGACCTAATTTCAACGGTCATACATGGTACCAACTGACATTAATCGAAAACTCGATTAATTCTGTGGATGTAACACTGACGATTCAGATGATGAAACTCGAGTAGGTTATTTTTATCCATTTTATAAATAAATTTTGCTCTACATTGTATTGAGCACTTTGTATTTGTTTTTTCTCGGTCTTAACCCCTGGATACTGTGCGCTTCCAACGATCGTACTCGTACCCACCGGTAAGCCACTACTCATACATTAACATGTATATATATATATATATATATATATATATATATATTAAGAAGGCAATTACAATGTGTATAAAAAAAATATGAATAAAATAATGTCCAGTGTCTAATCAATTATAAGATAATCCAATTGACTGGTAAGTAAGGGATGATTCTATTTGGGATCATTGAAATTTCATTGTACATCCATACTGTATGCTCTTGTAGGTGCAAACTTATAGATTCATACAAGGATTTTTATAAATCCCTAATATATATATAACACATCTTTTCTTTTTACCTTTTATCTCATTATATAATGTGAAATAATTTATGTATTCTTTTATATTTCTGAAAATACTGATGGCCCCACCCTCATTTCATCCAGTCCGTGTGACCCTTTCCACTCCGTTAATGTAATCATAAATGTAATCTTGACGTTGTTTTGTCCCATTCTAGAATTGAAAGCCTCCTCCCCGACAATCCGGTATGAAGAACCACCCTTGTTCCTCTGCCTTAAGGTTGGCAAACCTAAAAACACAAAGGTCACTTATGAAGCCCCGTTCAGCACGTATGGAAAAGCCAAGAAACCAGAATATTGGTTCACAGTTTCGCAAGAAAAGTAAGTTGCATTCATTTCTTTATCTTATAGCAAAAGATATTCATTTTTGTTTTGTTTTTTTTCTGTTGTATATTGGTTGGAGGTAATTTTTATGTGAAATGTAGCATCAAAGAAAGAAGTAAAAACAGTACAAGTAATGAACAAAGAAGTTTGAGTCATAACCAAAATTGTCTTTTATATGTGTATTATAAGTTGTATCAAATAAACCACAAGTTACAAAGGTGTGGTTTGGTTAATGAATTTTCCTTTTTACAAAGTCTTATTAGTGTTAAAGCTTGTTTGTATTTTAATTCACCTGGTTCAAGGAGGATCATATTCGGTGACTGGTCCCTTTGCTTGCCAATGCCTTTATGCCCTCTGTTACTAGAAAAATCCTTTTCTCTTCCCCCGCTCTCCGAATGTCCATCAGTTGGCAGGAGTTTTGAATTTGGTGTCAGTCAGTCTGGTTTTGTCTATTTTTAGAATACAATCCTTTTTCTTTGTTCCTAACAAAATCTACAGCTTATGAACCATTACACGTCCGTTTTCTTCTTTTGCCCTCTAATAGCCCATAGCATGTCCTGTCATATATTCATTCTCTTGTGTATGCATTTCATGCAAGAATGGGCCCTTTTTTTTCTTTTCTATTTTAAAATTTTTTTAAATTAAAAAAATGTTTTTTTTCACAATCCTGACAGAAAATTTTGCTTAAGTTTCATTCATTATAAATAAGTTATCCACATACACGTGTTTCGAAGTTTACTTCTCATCAGTGTGGCTTTACTTTAACACCTACCTCTAGCCGGGATCAAAACCTGATTGAATTTTTATCTGCCAAGTCTCTTACCCATGCGGCTATTAGCGGTTGCCAATTTTGAGTGGACAATGGTCAGGCTTCAATGCAGGAAGTATATCCAGGACATCCAACCTGTGCTGCTTTCATAGAGCCCACTTCAAGATGGAGTGCTTGAGCTACGTTGCTTCAAATCTTCTACAAATTTATATATATATATATATATATATATATATATATATATATGAAGAATGAAATGGATGTAAATCTAACAGTGTAAATGTATACAAAATTTGTGAAAAAACATGAAAATGTCAAAAACTAAAAAATATATATATATATATTTATATGTGTGAAGTATCCAAAACTTGGTAGTAAGGGATGATTCTATTTCTAAGACACACTGTATTATTATTGTATGATCCAGTATGTACAAATACAGTGAATCTTTAAATCACCACAGAGCTCAATGTATAATAATCTTTTTAGATTATATACAGAGCAATATTTACTAATATATATATATATATAATATATATATATATATAGAGCAATATTTATTATATTTATATTATATATATATATATATATATATATATATAGAGCAATATTTATTATATTTATTTTATATATATATATATATATATATACAGAGCAATATTTATTATATTTATTTTTATATATATATATATATATATATATATATATATATATATATATATATATATATATATATATATATATATATATTTATTATATTATATATATATATATATATATATATATATACAGAGCAATATTTATTATATTTATTTTATATATATATATATATATATATATATATATATAGCAATATTTATTATATTTATTTTTATATATATATATATATATATATATATATATACAGAGCAATATTTATTATATATTATATTATATATATATATATATATATATATATATATATACAGAGCAATATTTATTATATTTATTTTTATATATATATATATATATATATATATATATATACAATAATATTATTATATTTATATATATATATATATATATATATATATATATATATATATATATATATACAGAGCAATATTTATTATATTTATTTTTATATATATATATATATATATATATTATATATATTTATTATACAGAGCAATATTTATTATATTTATTTTTATATATATATATATATATATATATATATATATATATATGGATGATATGACTGATGTCACCCGATAGATGAAAAGAGAGAGAGAGAGAAATAAAATATTTTACTACAATTGTGCAAAAAGAGTGAATAAAAAATATTACACAAATGAAAAAAACCTACACTTATTACATAAGTAATAATTGCATAAATATATAGTTGGAAAAAAATTGTCCTTCAATTGTGTTGTAACCTAGGAAACAAACAATGAAAAGAATATGGTAGACAAAAGTCGACATCAAACAAACACTTGATAAAAGAAAAAATAAATAAATGTCAGTTAATTTTATGATTTTGTCTGCTAAAAATGGAGAGAAAAAAAAGTAGAATGGTCATGTGACTATTTTTGACCAATGAGGAAAGAGTTTATTCAACTTCAGTCTTGTTTTATTGTCTGCAAATTGGAAGAAAATTTACAACCCCAAATAAAGAGCTTGTTAACCATTACACCACGATGAGACACCCTGAAATTTTATTGATTTTTGTATGTCTTTTTTTACAAACATTTTTTTTTTTTTTTTTTTTTTTTTTTTTTTTTCAAAATTATTTTATTTCTTGTAGTCCTCCAGGAATCCAACTGCTGAAACTAAAAAAAAAAAAAAAAGAAAGTATTGATATTTTAGGTACAAATACACACATACAAATACAGATATGTTAAACCCCAAAACATACATCCACTTTGTAGTACTCCAGAAATCTAACTGCTAAAACTCAAAATGTAAACTTTCTCACCTTTATTTTGGTCCATCTATTGTAACCTAACAAAGGTTACTAAATGAGAAATAACCTAACAGAAGTTGGAAATGAAATAGAATCTTTATATCATTAACAAATAAAATACTCACCCACAGCATGAAGAAAGGTAAACCACTGCTAGTGGTATAAGACTACCAAGTCAGCATAATACTCTGTCCTCATCTTTATTCTTATCTGTACAACATTTCAGTTGATGTGCCCTCCGGCCTTCTTCAGGTACTTCTTGTTGGATTGGGAGCCTTGTCATAATTGGCAGCCATCATGGAACTTTGAACCCAACCCTTTATTCAATCCGATTCAGTTCAGGTTCCCAAGTTCAACAAGATATACCTGAAAAAGGCTGGAGGGCATCAGCTGAATAAAAATTCAGATTAAATAATGACTGTTTGATAATCGTTGAGGATATAACTTAAATAACTAAGGAAATCGTGATGTCAGTGGTGATGTAAAAGAAATTTTGAAAAAAATTAGTGAAATAGATCACTAACTAGGATTGAGCCTATTCTATTAGTGACCACCTCCAGCAGAGTTTAACAGGTTTGAATTCAGAGTTTTCCTTCTCCTAGACTGGTTGCCTAACCAAGGTTAAAGAGCCTAGTCTGCCCTACTATTTACCCATAGCTGGAGGGAGAGTAGTTAGATTCATACCTTTCCAAAGGGTATTAGCGTTATGTGAACTGTAGGTTCTTCCAGAATTTGAACTCCTGTCGACGAGTCCATTTCCTACGACTGTAACTATTACACTACGCACTTCCAATGTAGTTTTAGTTACAGTTACATAATCTCCATTATGATAAAACTAGAAGTGGCTACCCGGCATCACCTGGGTAGAATTAAGTAAGTAAAGTCGTCAGGGTGGCCTAATGTCGGTATCAGCCAGACAGCGAGGGAGTCTCTCCCCTTTTCACTTGCGCTAGGCCAAGGAGATCATTTTAGCATCTGAGGTGGAACTCCTCACCTACTATCAGCTCCTCACTTTACCGCACAGATCCCTGTGCTACTCATACGCTGAGTTGGTGAGGGCCGGTATCGAACCAAGAACCTTGTGATTTCTAGCCAAACGCTCTACCGACTGAGCTAACTTGGCCCTTTGGGTAGAAGTAGAATGCAAAAAGGTTAGTCTCGCAGATCCATTATTACTGAATCGTGAGTTAGACCCTAGCAGGATGCCCTATTAAAATCCCTATGAAAAAAAGACCTTGTGTTGATCTAGTTTATTGCGCCAGAAAAAAAAGGTGCACCGACACTCTGAAAAGAAAAATTGTCTCCTATTTAAAATATCAAATGCAAAAAAAAAGAAAAAGAAATAAAATCCATGGTGTTACTATTTAAATTTTGTTTTTTAATTATCATAACAAATACATATTATATTATTATATTTGCTCAAAAAGCAAAATCTGATGATAATGAATGTGTATATATATATATTATATATTTACTTTGTTGTTAATTGTTTTATTTTCATAGTTTCCTCCGGACATACATACATACACACCAACAGTTCTTTATATATGTGTGATATAAAAAAAAAGCATGCACTCACCCTCTGTTGACGATCGAAACCCAGGAGTTAAGAGAAGCGCTGCTTAAATCGTTTGCTTCTCATTGTCTGCGAGAAGATGGGAGAAAATGCGCGAATACTGGGATGATAAAAGCAGCAACTTGAGCTAGCATGGGCGAGTCTTAGGATGACATTATTATGAGAGGATTGAAGTAGGTGAAGAGGAGCAAGTTGCAGTTTCAGAAAGTTAAAAGCGGTGTAAGATTTGAACGCGTCCCGTGGTGAAGAATAGAAGGGGAAGATTCTAAAGAGAACGAGCGGACTGAATCCCTGAGTTCAGTTGACTCACAATATGTATAGAAGATTATGAAAATTTTGTGCGTTTTTAGTGTTGCATATTCATGCAACGGAAGATAAACTTTCCGGTCAAAAGACAAAATAGAAAGATGAAGAAATATATATAAAAAAAGGAAAACGGAACACTTCTCTTCTGGTCAAAAATAGATAAAAGAAAAAAGGAAAACGAAAGCAGAGTCTTCCAGTGAAGAGAAGGAAAAAGAAAAATATTAAGAAAAAGTTGTCCGTTATCAGATCAAAAGATAAAAATGCGTAGGCATATTCATCGGATATAAAGACCAGAGGATTCGAGCTGACAGGTCAGTCCGCAGTCCGCAGCTGAGAAGATAACTTTGTCTCCTGTCAACCACTCAGAAGTTCATTGTGAACACTGTGCCCTTCACCAGCCACCCAGCATTTTCATTGTGAACACTCGTCGCCCCTCACCACACCGAAGAAAATAAAGACGGGTCCTATTTTTATATATGCATGTCTGTGGTTTTATTGAAATACAGTAGTCGGCTATACAACATTAGTTTTTAAGTGTCCAATTTTAATCAGAGCTTTAGAATATGTTTAAAGTTCTTTTTTTCTTTTTTTCTTTTTTTTTCAGGGCCGACAACTTTTATGCATTCCTTCTCCATTGGAAACCGGAGATTTATGGTGATGACGAAGAGACTGAGGCTCGAAAGATGGGCTTTGTCATTTTTGATGCAAGCAATACTCAATCTGATGAAGATCTTAATATTTTGGATGAATACTTTGGCCAGCGAGAAAGCATCTCTAAAGACTGGGAGGTAAGTCCAGTGTCACACTAAACTACTCTCAAGTGGGCATTGGTCGGATAAGTTTTATTATTACAAGACATAATCCCATAATAATTGGTACATTTAGTGTAATATATTTATATATGAAAATGTAACAACCATTATGGGACAGAGATAGTAATAAAAATGAATTATACAACATCTGTCCTATAATAGTTGATACATGTTATGTATGAAATTTATATGCAAATGTAACACTCATTATGGGACAGATAGTGGTAAAAATGAATTGTACAACACCTGTCCTATAATAGTTGCTACATTTAGTGTAAACAAATTATATGAAAATGTAACAACCATTATGGGACAGAGATAGTGGTAAAAATGAATTGTACAACATCTGTCCTATAATAGTTGCTACATTTAGTGTAAACAAATAATATGAAAATGTAACAACCATTATGGGACAGAGAAAATGAATTGTACAACATCTGTCCTATAATAGTTGCTACATTTAGTGTAAAACAAATTATATGAAAATGTAACAATCATTATGGGACAGAGATAGTGGTAAAATGAAATTTACAACATCTGTCCCATAATAGTTGCTACATGTTATGTATGAAATTCATATGCAAACAACCATTATGGGACAGAGGATGTAGTAAGAAAAATTGTATACCTCTGTCCTGTAATAATTGTTACAGTTAATGCTTAAAATTTATAGGAAAATGTAACAATAATTATGGGACAGAGATAGTGGTAAAAATGAACTGTACAATATATGTCCCATAATAGTTGCTACATTTAGTGTAAACAAATTATATGCTAATGTAACAATCATTATGGGACAGAGATAGTGGAAAAAATGAAATTTACAACATCTGTCCCATAATAGTTGCTACATTTTATGTATGAAATTTATATGCAAATGTAACAATCATTATGGGACAGAGATAGTGGTAAAAATGAATTATACTACATCTGTCCTATAATAGTTGTTACATTTAATGCATAAAATTCATATGCAAATGTATCAATCTTTATGGGACAGTGGTATCATTATCATTATTATTATTACAATTTTGGTTCTTTTTTTCGAAGATCTTAATTTTTTTCAACCTTCTTAATGGTCTCTCGTTAACAAATTTATGTCTAATCTTATTTTCTATACCTGGGTCATTTGTGTCGATCTATGAAGGGACCTTCAGAAATAGGAAAAATAACCCAATTATTCTCAGAATTAATTCACAAGCAACGGTCATGAGAAATTTGTTAAATTAGAATCAGTCTTGGAAAACCATAGAGTAGAAGATCTTAACCATTTTTAACCAGGCTAGATGGCTGGTCGGAAAGGCACATTTCGATCAATCAGCTGGTAATGTCAAGCCCTTGCACCTATATGATTGTCCAAACCCTATTGCCCTTATGATAAACCCCCAATCCTTTTTATCATATATATGCTAGAAGGCAGTGGCCGAGGGTCTTAGTGTCCTGGGTATGATATTAAAATACATCTAATGAGGAAATTCCAATTTTGGAGCTCTGGGGAGTTTGGAGTACCTCTTTGTCATTATTCCCAGGTCCACTCTGACTCTGAGTGGTAGTACCTGTTAGAGTCCTATCTATAGGTTAAATAGGAAAAATGTGTTTTAAAAAATTGAGAATACCCATCAAGCATGAATAGAACAAAACATCTTTGGCATAATTCGGAAAAAAATGTGTCATCCAATTTGTCCAATCAAAATTGAGTCTATCATGTGTGAAATGAATGAATGAATACCACGTGATAGGATAAAATCATGTGAGTCATACATTCTGGCCAATCAAAATTGAGTCTATCATGTTAATTTTGATGGTAGAATGAATGAATGAATACCACGTGATAGGATAAAATCATATGAGTCATACATTCTGGCCAATACTGTACAGGGATCACAGACACTGATAGATTGTCCCCCTCCGATCAATCGGCTGGTCATGTCAAGCCCTAGCACCTATATGATTTTCCCAACCCTATTGCCCTGATGGCAAGCCCCAACCCCTTTTTATCATATGGGTGCTAGAAGGCGGTGGCTGCGGGTCTACATGTCCTGGGAATGACGTTAAACTCTATCTGATGGTGAGGCTCCAGTTTTGGAGGTTTGGGGAATGTGGAGCACCCCTTCATCACCATTGCTCCCTGTCCACTCTGACCCGGAGTGGTAGTACCTGTTAGGGTCCCATCTATGGGTTAAATAGAAAAACAGGAGTTGATAAACAAAATTGTATTATCCATTAAGAATTGGTTTATTTCAAAACTTTATTAAATAACCCACTGAGGTTGATATGCCACAAAACAAAACAAACACAGACAGACACTAATAGATTGGTTGGTTGGTCATTTTGTTTAATGGCATATCAACCTTTGTGGGCTATTTAATGCATTTTTCTTTTCTTTTCTTTTTTTTGTATATATGAATTGTAAGCGAACAGTTTGTAAGTAAATATTTTTGTTAGGTTTGGTTTTATAAACTGGTAGAAACTATTTTCATAGTCTTGTTAAACATGGCCAAAATGCACTAAAGGAAATCATCAGTGATGTTACACCAGTATCCTTACAGATTTCGGGTTTTGTAACATCATATCTGTTTAACTGGTAACCACAACCTGTTATTAGTCTGCCTCAGTGAATTGTTTGTAGGTTAATATTTTTGTTAGGTTTGGTTTGATAAACTGGTAGAAATCCTTTTCATTAAGTTCATGTGTATTGATTGGTAGAAATAACTCAATGTGTGTAAATAAATTATTGGTTGACCCTCAGCCACCGCCTTCTAGCACCTTTACAATAATAAGGAGATAAAGTAGGAATCTGAAATAAGTGTCAAAAAATATTTTTCTATTTTTTTTTTTTTTTTTTTTTTTTTTTCATTTTTGTAATTGTTTTGGATATTTTTTTTTTTTTTTTTCTTTTTTTTAAAAATGTTATTTATTTATTTTTTGATGTTTTGCCGTGTTTACATTTAATTCCATATGATAATCTTTTCCTCCTTCATTTTTTTATCTTTTAATTCAATGTTAGCAAGATAATCTTCACTAATCCTTAGAGTTATCTAATCTATATCACATTAGAATAATCAAATAACAAAATCTCTGTTGTATTAACATTTTTTGTTTGGATTTAAAAATGCAAAGATTTTTTTGTTTTCCTTTTCTTTTTACATTTCCTATTTTCTACAAAAAACAAAAAACAACATTTTCAACAAAATCTAACCAAACAACCGAATACCACCATAAAACTGCTACTCTAAAGAATGAAATCCATATTAAAAACATTCTACATAACCCTTTCTGGCATTAAATGACCCACAGAGGTTGATATGCCATTAAACAAAACTCAAACTCATTTCCTATTTTCAAAACTCTTTAAAAATGATTTAAAGTTTTTCGGACATTTTGAAGTCACAGAAAATATGTATTTAATAAAATCTGTGTCCCATAATGATTGTTACATTTAATGTATGAAATTTATATGCAAATGTACCAACTATTATGGGACAGAGGTAGAAGTTCATGGCTAATTCTGTCCCATAATGATTGTTACATTTAGTGCATGAAATTTATATGCAAATGTAGCAACTATTATGGGACGGAGGTAATAATTGTTTTAATGTCAAATTTTCATGTGCTGAAATATCAGATATTTTCTTAGAAATTTTAATAATTGTTTTAATACACTATTTTTTTTTAATTTTAAAAGAATTATTATTGTGTAGCTTCTTTATAATTAAAAAATAAAAGTTTTTTTTGCAAATAATTTCAGTTGGAGGAGAGAGAATCCAATCGATTCTGATTAGATTACCTTCCCAGGCAATAGCAGCTATTGTCAACCTTGACATTTTGTAGTCACATTAGTTACAATCGAGAAGAGTGACAGAGACTATAGAATTATTGATGTATGTGTGTGTGTATATATATATATATATATATATATATATATATATATATATATAATATTAGAGGAAAAGAGTTAAAAAAAAAACAGGAAATGGTCTTACTCAAACATGAGTCGACGGCCATTATGCATATATATGTATATATGCGTGTGTGTGTATATATATATATATATATATGTCTGTGTGTGTGTGTAATTATGTGTGTGTGTGTGTGTGTGTGTGTAATTGTGTGTGTGTGTGTGTAATTGTGTGTGTGTGTATGTAATTATGTGTGTGTGTATGCATATATGTGTGTATGTAATTGTGTGTGTATGCATATATATTTATATATATTGAGTGATTTGTGATCTGTTTGTATCTCAAAATCCCCAAGATAATTTTTATTTTTATTATTATCATCACTATCATACTACTACTACTACTACTACTTGTAAGTTTTTCACTCCAATTTAACAGTTGATCTTTCACCGAAGCCTGAATGTCAGCATGCCCCTTCCAGACTCTTCTAAGTATTCTAGCTGATTTTCTAGCTGAGGTCTGGATGGTATCAATTCCTCCTCTTTTATTCCAGTTCCCCCTGTCACTTTTCTGTTACTATACCAAAGGGTACCAACTACAATTGGTATTACTATTATCTTCATGTTTCACTGCTTTATTTTTTTTTTTTTCTTAGCCCTCTAGCAAGATCCAAGTATTTGACTATCTTTTCGGTTCTTTTATTTTCACTTTATGTTTCACTGGAATGGCAAAATCCAATAGATGACAAATTCTTTCTTGTTAATTAACATAAGTCTTCTGGCTGGCATTGGTCGGTCCATTTGTATCTCAAAATACACGTGAATTTTATGCGTCTCATTCTCTAGGACAGATTCGAGTTTGTGCCTATACTGTTTGTCAGCATAGCCATATTTTAATCTCTTGTACAATTTCTTAGTGGATCACCTTTCCCACCCAGTCATGCCTAGTTTTGTACTCCTTTTATGCTAGTTTGCTGTATTCGCTTATTATGTGTTTAACTGTTTTATATCTGTCACCACATAACCTACATTTGCTGTTCTTTTGCATATTATCAATTTTTGCTTTGAAATAATTAGTTCTTACGGCATTATTTTTGGCTGCTATTAAAGAAGATTCAATTTCTCCTGTCTTCGCAAGCCGGATTAGCAGACTATTGTTGGTGAGTTCACTTCCCACTGGGCGCTTCATACTTCTGGCCTTGTGCCACAAATAAGCAAAACTTAGTAAATAACTATTTGAGCACCTTATGTAATGTAATGGTTGTCAAGAAAGAAAGAAAAAAATGTTTATTTTCACACATTACATTTTTTACAAAAAACACAACAAATGATTAATGTGTGGAGGATGATCACTAATTAGGACTGAGCCTATACTAGTAGTGACCACCTCTGCTATTTCATAGGTTTTCAGGTTTGAAATATTTTAACAGATATAAGTAATTCTTTAAAGAAGAACAAAGTTTATTAATTTTATATATACAGTAGAGACTTGATCTCTTTTTTGTTGGTATTTGATTACTTCTCTACCTTTTAATAATAATAATAATGTAATTTATTGTGTACAGTGCTCAGGTGCACCACAACTCATCAAAGTCTCATGTCAAGTACACAGAATAATGTTGTGCCAGGAACATGAACAGTTCACAGTAGTAATATGCATGTATGTGTGTGCATGTGTATGTGGAGAGTGGCATCAGGTATAGTGTTGGCGGACTACAAGAAACACGGAGGCTTTGAAAGATTCAGTGCTCCGGCAGCCTACAACAGATGCAGGCAGTTTATTCCATGTCTCCGCAATTCTGAGTGTGAAAAAATGTTTCCGAAAGTCACGTGAACAGTGCTGTTTTCTGACTTTGTAGGCATGCCTGCGTGTATTGGAGAGATGGAGATCAAAAAGGTGCTCAAGGTTGCTGTTGTTAAGATGATTAATGACCTTATGAGCATTTACCAGGTCAGTTGCCAGATGCCGAAGTTTCAACGAATCCATTCCCAGGGCTGCGAGACATTCAGAGTATGGCAGATTCCTGATGGAGGGTACTCGCTTGGTTGCACGTCTCTGTACAGTTTCTAGGAGGTTAATATTCTGAGAAAGGTAGGGGTTCCAGACTGGTGATGCAAACTCCAAATGTGGCCGTACCATAGCTTTGTACAGCTTAATTCCTCCATTAAAGTTGGATTAGCTGACCATTGTTCAATTCCCACTGGGCGCTCCATACTTCTGACATTGTGCCACAAATAAGCATTATAGAAGGAAAAAAATAGAAGTGGGGAAATAAATATTTGTTTGTTCTGCTTATGATCAGTCTTTCGATCTCCAGTCTGTTTAAGATTGGTTTGGTTTCTTTGCACAATTATGGGATTTCAAGTAAATGTTCTTTGTTGAGGGGGGGGGGAAAAAGAAGAGAGTCAAACGCCTTATTCGCAGGCTACAACACTGTCGTCTACCAGCAGCTGAAGTCGCAACACTCTTACTGCCGTCACCCCACTTCTACTTGTACAGCCGTTTCCCCTTATCATCCGGACACATCAGTTGAACCTCGCGCCCGTGCACAATTCTCGTGCATTCGGATGGACGCATGTAGGCCCCAACATCCGGGCACCTAAATTGCACCTCGCGTTCATCCAGCGCCTAAATCTCATTTCTTTGCATTCCGGAGGGCACGGGTTTGACTCTGGCAGGCAAGACACTCTCACTCTTTTTCCAAATGAGTATGGTGGTACTCATTCTCCGTCACAAGCAAAACTTAGTAAATAACTATTTGGGCACCTTATGTAATTTAATGGTTAGCAAGCTGGATTAGCTGACCATTGTTCAATTCCCACTGGGTGCTCCATACTTCTGGCCTTGTGCCACAAATAAGCAAAACTTAGTAAATAACTATTTGAGCACCTTATGTAATGTAATGGTTGTCAAGAAAGAAAGAAATATGTTTATTTTCACACATTACATTTTTTACAAAAAACACAACAAATGATTAATGTGTGGAGGATGATCACTAATTAGGACTGAGCCTATTCTAGTAGTGACCACCTCTGCTATTTCATAGGTTTTCAGGTTTGAAATATTTTAACAGATATAAGTAATTCTTTAAAGAAGAACAAAGTTTATTAATTTTATATATACAGTAGAGACTTGATCTCTTTTTTGTTGGTATTTGATTACTTCTCTACCTTTTAATGATAATAATAATGTAATTTCTCCATTAAAGCTGGGTTAGCTGACCATTGTTCAATTCCCACTGGGTGCTCCATACTTCTGGCCTTGTGCCACAAATAAGCAAGACTTAGTAAATAACTATTTTTTTTAAATATCAAAACTAGGCATGCGCAGTTCTACACAAAATTGTCGATTTATTAAAACACCATAAAGACAGTCAGCTGTTTCTGTTTGTTTTTTTGTTTTTTTTTTAATTTAAAAAAAAACCCAAACTTTTTCTTATTTTATGGATATTAGAATTATTGATTTTCCTTAAATAAACTAAACTTAGGTCTCTACAGAAGGAGAAGAAAAAAAAACTTTCGGATTTATTTTGACGCAAGAATCAAACTGAATCTTAATATCACCCCCCTCTCCCAATTCATCCGTTTGCCAAGTGTCTTAGACGAATAAATAAACGTATTCGAACCCTGACCACTAGCTTGCTGATATAAAAATCTCAATGGTGTTTTTACCAGCTGAGCTACGACTTCATCTTTCTGGCTGTCTTAGCACGGTCCCCACCCCACACACACATACACCACCATCATCAATTCATCCCGTTCTCCAAGTTTATTTAAACCAATAAACTTGTATTCGAACCTTGACCACCAGCTTGCCTATAAAAATCTCAACGGTGTCTTTATCAGCTGAGCCGCAACTTCATCTTTCTTGCTGTCATAGTACTGTTTCACCACCTCCCCAATTCATCCAGTTTTCTTCAAGTTTATCAAAATTAGACGAATAAACGTATTCGAACCCTGACCAGCTTGTTAATAAAAATCTCAGTTTTTACCAGCTGAGCCGCGGCCTCATCTTTCTGGTTATCGTAGCAGCAGCAGCAGCAAAAGGTGATGAAGAAACGATGAAAAACAGACTCACTATCAATGTCAAAAAAAACAAAACAAAACAACAATAATAATAATACTTACTTGAGCTACTGCTACTCTCATAGAGTTATTACCAAGGATTTCTATCGTGTTTTATTACTTATACTTGCGTGTTTCTTTGACGGTTAAAATTGGATAAATGACAGATAATACGAAGGTCTGTTATTATTTCTTGTTTATTTCCATTGTGGAGTCATTCTTCCTTTCTTTCCGTAATCCTTCCTCCTTTTTATTATTGTGTGATCCTTACTCTTTCTTTATTATTCCAGCTGACCATGTGTTGATATTATTATTATGTGAAGTTGATATCTTATGTATTTTTATTATTTAGTACTTCAGTATTCTTTATCATTTAGAATAATTTTATTATTTAGTATAATTTTATTTAATTATTCATTATATTATTTTTCTTATTTAGTATTTTAATTATGTGATGATATCTTGTGTATCTTTTAACCTGTTTTAATTCGTTATATATAATTTCCTTTATATCACAACAATCAGAACTATTAAAATCCTAGCTTACTCACGTGGAACATTTAGGTTAATTTAAATTTGTATTATTACACGGTATTATATATTTTTCCTTGGTAGATCCTTTTCATTGTTGCTGCTAAGTAACATTATTATAATAATCAAATATCCAATATTTTAACTATTAAGTTATTTGGGGGTGAAATATTTTTCAAATATTGTTAAGAGATGAGATTGGTAATTTAGTTTAAGTTTACCAATTAAAAAAAAAGAAAAAAAAAACAGAAAAAACAAGATTTTTTAAAAATATTTGCTGACTTAATTTTTTTTTTTTTTTAGACCTTAAAAATAAACTTGTTTATTATATCCAAAATTTAAAATTGATTTCTTTTTTAAAAAAATACACCTTGTTGAAAATTTATTTAGATATTTATTTGTACCATTTATTTGTATTTTGTACCATTTATTTTCAATATGCTTTTTAAAAAAACTTTGGTAGCATTAACTTTTTTTTTTTTAAACTTGAGATACTAAAGTCTCAGATACCAAAACGAAGAATTTCCATATTTCCTCATTTTTTTAATTCTCGAGTTTTAGAAAATAAAGACGGAAAAGGTCATAATTATATTACCGTAAAACATACTGGGAACATGTGGGGAATTTTCCCAATTTATTTTTCTATTATTCCTCGCCTATTTATTTATTTTTTTAAACTTGTTTTCTTTCTGATTTTGGCGTTTAAGTTCTCCATCCTCATCTTTGCAATATGAAGCAGGGTAAATAAATAACGATCTTTTTTTTTTTAAAGGTCTATTTTTATTATGTTTATTCATTATATTTCATTTCGATATATTTATTTATATTTCATGAGCTGTAATTTAAAAAAACACATTAAAATGATAATTTAATGCCGTTACTTTTAATAGTTTTTTGGGGGGTGTTTTCTTTAATATCTCGAATTGTTTACAATATTGTCTTCTAGTTTTGATTTATTTATTTTTCAAACACGTCAAGATGTTTATCTTTTAAATGTTCTCGAATACTCAAGATAAAAGGGAGTAAAAAAATAAAATAAGATAAAATAATTAAATAAATTTTTTTTTAAATCACATGTAAGGAAAAGAAATGGACATTTTTTTTCTTTTCATTTTTTTTTTTTTTTTTGTGAAGAAAATGAAGAATTCTTCCTGTTTTTTTTTCTTCGTATTTCGTAATAGAAACGAGAAGATGAATTGAAGACAAACTAAACTACCATTTTATTCCGACTTACTAGTATTTCCCTTTTCTCCACTCTAAGAAGAAGACTTAGGAGGACTTTATGAATATTTATTTATATATTAAGTACCATTCCAGACGTTTGACTTGGCCATAATCTTCACTCATTCATATAGAAATATATATGCACGTATATATGTAATTAATTATATATATATATATATATATCGATAATCTGTTTTCGATATATAAAATATATCCGTTTACTTGTACCACATGGAAATCAGTTCGGTATGCAAAATATACCAGTTATTTTAATTAATTCCACATGTAAAATTGATAGACAGATGATATCTTGAGAGATTTTGCTTATGTTAGCTTGTCATCTGACCTGACATTTAATGTTTGAAGAAAAATATTGTTGTTATGATTTTGGGGGTGAATGGCAAGGACACAACCATTCCTTTCTACGTGAAGAAGAAAATCTTGTATTGGTCGGGTGGGGGGTGAAGAACATAAATAAATTGGTCAGGATCAAGAAACCAAAAAGTTGAAATAGACATCTCTTTTTCTTTTCTTTTTTTTTTTTTTTCTTTTAACCGAATAATTTGCGATCTTTGTGGACTACTCTACTTCCCAACACACTTTCTTGTTTTTATTTATTTATTTATTCATTTATTTATTTATTACTAATAGATTTTATCAAACTTAGAGGTTGTTTATTTTCTATGAACATAGTTTCTATTAAAAATTTGAAATTTAGCTTTGACCTAATATCTAGAAAAGAAAAAAGTTTAACCAAGTTTTTTTGTTTTCATTTTTCTTCTCAAAATATTTGGTCGTCTCGTCTATGAATTAAAATTAATCTGTAGTAATTATTAATTACTCCAGATTAATTTTAATTCATTAATTAGTCTTTCTTTCTTTCTTTCCACTTGAAAAAAAGTTACGATTTATTTATATTATTAATTAATTATTAATTAATTAATAATAAATAATAATAAAATAAATAAATAGTAACTTTTTTTCAACAGGAAAGAAAGATTAATCTTAGTAAATGATGGGGCCTTTTTTTTGGGGGGGTGGGGGAAAAGAAATAATAATGAGGATGATAATGATAAAAGTAATAATGATAATAATATATATTTCTAAAAGGCCACATGATTTTTAAAAAAAAGATGTCTGTTTTTGTTTCATAACATATTGTCGGTCTTTTTGTTACAAAACTAATTTTTTATAGGAATTTATTTTCTATGTATTGTACTAATTACAAAAATAATAATAGATATTTCTATACTTATTATTATTATTTTATTTTTAACAACCACTTTAATTTAATTGAATTACCAAAACTCTCCCCACCTCATCTTCCTCAACTTTCTATGACTTCAAACAAAAAAAAAAAAAAATATATATATATATATTAGTGTTTTAAAAACATGAAATGAATTATAAATTGAGAGAAAAATAATCAATCAATCAAATCTACAAAAATGAACCTTTAGGCGGGGGGAAAATATATTTAATTTTATTTCCCTACCCTTCAGATCTAAAATGTCAATCTTTATGATATAGTTATATTTCAATTAAAAGGAGAAAAAAAAAAAAAAATGAGCGAAAATTACTCTTGACTAAAAAAGACTAAAACACATTAAAAACAGACACACCAAAATGTTCATTAGAAAAATAATTAAAATAATTAAATCATAATTATTAATTAAAACTAATTTATCAACATTTCAATTGTGGCTGAGCAGTCCATGGCATGCAACACTTTGGCACTTACTTAGTCTAGACGGGCGATCAGAGAGACACCCTCTGATCAATCAGCTGGTCATGTCAACCCCTAGCACCTATATGATTGTCCTAACCCTATTGCCTTTATGGCAGACTCCCAACCCTTTTTATCCTATATTTGCTAGAAGGCAGTGGCTGAGGGTCTTAATGTCCTGGGTATGACATTAAAGCTTATCTGATGGTGAAGTTCCTGTTCTGGAGCTCTGGGGAGTGTGAAATACCTCTTCATCACCATTACTCCTAGGTCCACTTTGACCCAGAGTGGTAGTACTTGTTAGGGTCCCCTCTATGGGTCAAACAGAACAAAATGAGTTTTAAAAACATGTGTTGAAAAAAAAATTCAAGAATGAATGAAACAAATGTCATCAGCATAAAATGACCCAATTGATTGACATGCCGTAAAATCTAACCAACCAATTATCTATTATTTTATTAAAGTTTCATTTTACACCTCATATCGGAAAACCGATAGTAGAATTATCTTCCCCTGCCGCTAGGGGGTGAATCACCAACTTACGATGTTGGCGGCAAGACCAAGCCCCATTACTTATCTGAAGGCTGTCGACCTGAGAAGTCACTTTAACA
>CM042164.1:38238348-38303719 GCA_023376005.1 Doryteuthis pealeii
ACCTGTTTGGGTCCCATCTATGGGTTAAATAGTTAAAAAATGAGTTCTCAGAAAATCTGTTTAAAAAATTAAGTTCCTATCAAGAATGATTAAAACAAAATGTATTCGGCATATAATGACCCAACAAGGGTTGACATGCCATAAAATCCCCCCCCACCTCTAAAAAAAAAAAACTCTTAAGAGACAGCTGCACAAAAAATGTAAATAGGAATATACAATAAACATGATTCCCGAACCACTATGTATAAAATAACCCAAGATGAATTGACATGCCATTAAAATCGGTCAATGTAAATATAAACATTACAATGAATGCAATTCCCTAACCCCTGGGCATAAAACTCTCGGCCAGTTGACATTCCATTGCAATATAATGGACTCTTTAATGATAAATATTTCTAATTAATCAGAAAATTGAAAAATGCAGAGGAAGGGTTAATAGAAAGGTACAAATCCAACTATTCTCCCTCCAGCTATGGGTAAAATAGTAGAATAGACTGGGCTCTTTAACCTTGGTATAGCAACCAGTCTAGGAGAAGGGAAACTGACTTCAAATTTGTTAATCTCCACATGAAAATTGACTTTGTGTTGCATCCTGATCATTGCAGAAGGATTAGGTAATGTGTGTGTGTGTATATCATAATGACCCCCACCACCTCCAACCCATTATGAAAGACTTCCATTTTATATATATATATATATATATATAGGAGGATTGTGAAGAATAATTAAAGTTCCAATTACCGTCGAACTGGGAAGATAAGGCAACAAACTGTTGTAACTGAAATACAAACCCGAATGCTACAAAGTCCACTGCAAAATGACATTGTGGAGTCTTATATATACTTTGTCATTTTGCAGTGGGATATCTTTGACTACCTCGTGGTATCTGTGAGTGTAAGCATAGATTTAAGTAAATCTGACAGAATGTGGTAAAGAATAGAGGGAAAAATGTGGACAAAGGAACAAACTCAGACAAGTATATGTAGGATATATATTTCGCCGTGCATTGAGTTCAGCTTAGATGAAGCCAAGCTTAATGCACAGCGAAATATATCTCCTACTTGTCCAAGTTTTTTTCCTTCACTCTATTCTTTACTATATATATATATATATATATATATGAAATATGACTGGATGACCTTATTTTTATTTCTTAGATCTTTTAAAAATAGAATTTTAATAACTTTTTCTCATATAAAAAAAAATGAATAATTTTGATTTTTTTTGGACTGTTATCCTCATCTTTATGGTGGTATGTATGAATGCAACGTTTTGTTCGCTGTATCCTCCGGCCTTCCTAAGGTGTTTCCTATGTATCCAAGTATAGTAATGATACACAGGAAATTTCCAAGGAAGACCAGAGGATACAATGGCCAAAACATTGTTCCTAATTACTCGCTTTTCAGTAGTATGCTGCTTCTAATATACAATATAAAAAACAAACATCTTAAATATTAGTCCCATCTCAAAAACATATGCAAATTAGGCCATTCATAGAGTTTAAAAATGTTTTTGTCATGTTTGATAAAGGGGGAGTATCCTTTGGTTTTTCTCAGGTATTTCCTGTGTATCCGAGCATAGTAATGATCCAGCCTTGGAAATTTTTTTAACAGTTTGACTGTTGATCAAACAAGCATAAAAAAAAACTTTTGAAGATCTTATTCAAATAATGACGTCATTGTTTTTGTATGTATATCATTCTGACATGTCTCGTGTGAAGAATCATGAACATTTAGGGGGTGGGGGAATATTATACTCGGATACACAGGAAACACATGAGGAAAGCCAGAGGATACTCCCTCCTTATAAAACATGACAAAAACATCATTTTTAAACTCTATGAATGGCCTAATTTGCATATGTTTTTGAGATGGGACTAATATTTAGATATGGAGGATACAGCGGCCAAAACACTGTGTTTATACATACCAAATAAAGATGAGGACAACAGTCCAAAACATAAAAATTATTCACATCAAACCACATCTCAAAAATACGGACAAATTTTAAAAAAATAGATTTTAATTTTAATTTTTTTTTTTTTTTTTTGCATTGAGAATTGTTTGCAGTTTGAGAAATTTTACTTCATTTTGCTTTTTATTATTTTTGTTTTTATTTTTTATTTCATTTTTTTTAAATATTTTTATTTTTATTTCATTTTTTTAAATATTTTTATTTTTATTTCATTTTTTAAATATTTTTATTTTTATTTCATTTTTTTAAATCTTTTGGTGACGGTCAGAATTGCACAGAAAAGGTGGAAGGGCTTCACAAAAATCTAAACCCCCTCCCCTGTTTCAATATTTTTGGTTTTGTATTATCTCCCCTTGTTTTCAGATCAATTCCTCTATCCCCGTGGACCCAGAATTGATTCATCATAAACAGATTTTACAATACACCATCTGACCTCATGTCAAGTCACAGTGTCGTAATATTTATTTATTTTTTAATCCAAAATAAATATATCTCACTCGGATGAATTCACATAGGGTCAACAGCTTGGCCGCAAACACACCGATGCTTTTAGCGAGAAAAAAAATGGTTGTCAATAATTTTTATATTTCGGACTGTTTAAGTTTTATTTGGTCTAGTGCTAGTGAAATGGGCATAGACTCCCTCACCGTCTGGCTGATACCGACTTTAGGTTACCCCATCGACTTTACTTATAATTATAAAAAATGGTTGTATGGGAAAAATATGCAAAGAAAATACTATCAATATTATTTGTCCCCCATCTTTATTTATCCAATAAATTAAAATAATAAATGCATAATAATATATACACACAAGAATACACAAACATGTCCCAAAAGGTAGAATGTGCCTATTGTTCTGTGAGCCAGCAGTATAAGAAAGGGGTACCAAAATGATGAAAAGTCTTGACTTTAAAGAGCAAAGGCATTTAAACTTTATATTTCAATACTAAGGTGAGATAGTCTGTTCTGTGAACTGAGATGCAAGACGCATGCCTATTCTATGAACAAGCAGTATATGAAAGGGGTACAAAAATGGTGGAAAGTCTTACTTGTCTTTGAAGAGCAAAGCCATTTGAATTTGAAGTTTCAATACCAAGGTGAGACAGTCTGTTCTATGAACTGAAATGCAAGGCATGTGTCTATTGTTCTTTGAACGAGCAGTATATCCTAGGAACCACAAGCTTCTGGGTTTGATACCAGCCCTCACCAACTCAGCACATGAGTAGCACACTGCGTCTTAATAGCTCAAAAACTGACAAGGAAAATCATGTGTTTACTATCTGAAGAACAGAGGACAAAAGATGCTGAATTGAATTATAGGATTGTCATGTGATGTTCAAAGACACGCCCTAAATCCAAGGGAAGATAATTATCTATTGTCTCCCTACCTTACAACAACAAAATGCCAGATTGTAAGTGGATAAAAAATAAAAGTAGAAAAAAGTTCTGATTCTAATTTAAAATTGTGTAAAACATCTAAATCTTATATTATTTAGATTATACGGACTATAGTATCTAAATCTTATCTTATTTGAATTAAACATTGTAATTATCACCAAATAAAAGTAATTAGTACCTACTGAAAACCAAATTAATTTTCTGTGTGACAGTCTCATTTAGAAACTAACAAAAGTGTTAGTATTAATATAAAATTCTTTATTCTACAAACAAATAAGATTTTGTATAAAGTGTTTGCTTTGTTAAAAACCATTGTCTGTAGTTTAAACATCCAAATTGCAAAATCATTCCATTTGCAGCTGTTGCTTAAAAACTTCTTTCTTTTTTTTTTTTTTTTCAAGGATTTCTTTTATGGTAAATTTGGAATTATAAATGCAGTTATTTGGAATTCTAGGAGTTTATTTATTTATTTATTTATTTATTTGATTTAGTCCAGTCTAACTTGTTGAATTGTTTTATTGTTGCTACATCTGTCTCATGATAATTGTTATATTTGGAAATATTTTTCTTTTGTTTTATGGATAAACTAGAAGTGGCTACCCAGCATCACATTGGTTAGAGGGGTGTTTACTTTTGAGATTCACAAATGCTGGACATTTTTAAGTTGAATTTTAATGCTATTTCTATGTATATTTCAATTTTTAAATACAATGTAAATTTTGTGTAGATTATTTGTATGAGATGGGAATACCTGAAACCATACAGCTGTGTGCAAATTATTTGTATTAGGAATACTTGAAACCATATAACTGTGTGCAAATTATTTGTGTTAGATAGGAATACTTGAAACCATATAACTGTGTGCAAATTATTTTGTATTAGATAGGAATACTTGAAACCATATAACTGTGTGCAAATTATTTGTATTAGATAGGAATACTTGAAACTATATAACTGTGTGCAAATTATTTGTATTAGATAGGAATACTTGAAACCATATAACTGTGTGCAAATTATTTGTGATAGATAGTAATGCTTGAAACAATATAACTGTGCAAATTATTTGTGTTAGATAGGAATACTTGAAACCAATCAACTGTGTGCAAACCAAACTTATACTTATGGCCTTCTGCCAAACTAAAATAAGCTTAGTAAATAACTAGTTCTATTAATTTGGTTGGATATCCAAAAATGGTTTAGTATGCATCGAATCCTTTTGGGCTTCTGTCCCCTGCCACTGGACAGCTATCTTGTAGGTCTGTGAGACTCCTCCCATAATTAATCCTTGCCAGAAATCATCCATTACACTGGGTGTATATCCTGGCATATTGCACCCCCACAATATATAATTACAGTTAGAGAATCACTGGGAAGTAGACCAAGAACAGTACACTTCTTAAATACCTCCACCCACTTCTTCCAACATAATTTCCTCCATTTGTTTATATTATTTATTTGATTATATATCTAAGTGAGAGATAGACTACATGCAGCACAATTACATGTCTAATGAAAGTGACATGGTTTCCACACTAGTTTAGAACAATTCACATACATAGGTAGTAATATCTCATCCACAGAAAGCAATGTTGATGCATGCATATGGAAGTCATGGTCCACTATAAACAGATTATCAGTTAATGGAATTCAGACCTCACCGATAAGTTAAAGCGACAATTCTTCTAGGCCGTGTGTCAAAAAGTACAAAAAATCTCAATACTTTTTTGACACACCTTTTATTTATTTATATATATATATATATGTGTGTATATATATATATATATATATATATAAGGTGTGTCAAAAAAGTATTGAGATTATTTTAACGTTATACCCAGGATATTAAGACCTGCAGCCACCGTGTCCAGCACATATATGATAAAAATTGCATTCAAGCTATTGACCTTGTGTCACATCCTACTCATGTGGAGGGGGTGGTATATATCTCGATCTGTTTAGCCTTACAATTGAACATATATGCCCGCCTAAATTCATTAATTATTAACTAATTAATTTTCAAAAATTAGGTATGACTTCAATTAAGCACATATCCTCCCCCCCAAAAAAAATGTCGGCTAAAAGTTATATCAAATAAACACAGTGTTTATTTACGTACTCACATATATATATATATATATATATATACACACACATACTCCACAGCTTTCTTTAGGTGCTTATTGTAGTTGGTAATTGAGAGTAATAAGAAGTCAGAACAAAAACCTCGATTCCCTTTTTTCTAGTCTAATACTCTAACCACAGAAGCAATTATGAATTTTCCAAATTTCCATCCCCTCTTTTTGGGATTAGATACTTACTGATCCACTAATCTCCCCACATATTATCTTGGATTAAGAGCACTTCATAATCCTTTAAAGAGATGAAAAAATGGTGACTTTTTTTTATTCATTTCGTAATTATTTTTGTCTTTATTATTTACTAAATGACATGTGAACCTGTTGGGATATCATTGTAACAGCACAGCCCATGATGATATTGATGCTTCTATTCAAGAAGGTGTGAAGGATTCTAATTAGCATTTCACAGTTAAGTGATCCATGATGGTATTTAGGAAGAAAGGAAGAAGTGAAATATTCTAATTAGCATTTCACAGTTAACAGTGATCCATGATGATATTGATACTTCTATTTAGGAAGAAGTGAAGGATTTAATTAGCATTTCACAGTTAACAGTGATCCATGATGATATTGATACATTTAGATCTTCTATTTAGGAAGAAGTGAAGGATTCTAATTAGCATTTCACAGTTAACAGTGATCCATGATGATATTGATACTTCTATTTAAGAAGGTGAAGGATTCTAATTAGCATTTCCCAGTTAACAGTGATCCATGATGATATTGATGCTTCTATTTAAGGAAGGATTCTAATTAGCATTTCACAGTTAAGTGATCCATGATGATATTGATGCTTCTATTTAGGAAGAAGTGAAGGATTCTAATTAGCATTTCATAGTTAACAGCTGTCCATGATGATATTGATGTTTCTGTCTCTGGTGAGTATGGAGTTGGCACAGTTGCATAATCCCGTGTTTCACCAAAAACAATTTGTGATTTGTCTCTTACTCAAAATTATAACTTCATTAAATAAGTTACTCAGCTGTGTACAAATGCCCCAGTCTTTATTTGAGAAAAATAAATATCTGAGAAAAACAAATACTTGTGTGATTTGATGAAAGTTGATGATTGAGAGTCCCAACTGACCCAAGAAAATGTGTTGATTTTCATGATGATAATATTAATAAGACTAGTACAAAATAAAAAAGTTGAAGAGGTCACCTCCGATCAATCAGCTGGTCACATGAACCCTACCACCTATATGATTGTCCCAACCCTATTGTCCTTAAGGCAAATCCCCAACATTTTTTATCCTATATATGTGCTAGAAGGAGGTGGCAGAGGGTCTACATGTCCTGGGAATGATGTTAAACTCTATCTGATGGTGAGGTTCCAGTTTTGGAGGTTTGGCGAATGTAGAGCACCCCTTCATCTCCATTGCTCCCTGGTCCACTCTGACCCGGAGTGGTAGTACCTGTTAGGGTCCCATCTATGGGTTAAATAGAAAAACATGAGTTTATAAACAAAATTGTATTATCCATTAAAAATGAAATTATTTCAAAACTTTGTCAGCATTAAACATTTTTTTTTTTACCAATAGAAGTATTCGGCATAAAATAACCCAAGGGGTTGACATGCCGTAAAACCCAACCAACCAACCGGGCGATGTAAAAATAGATCTTTAAAACATATTGCCTGAGGGGTGGGAGTAAAAAATTCAATGTCAGCGAGTTTGTACCCTAAATACGTAAAATCATCATATTCATTAAAGGATTAAAAAATAAAACAATTTGAAATGTAAACTTTAAATATGTATTAAAATAAAACAAACTATATATAGATATATAATACCAGTCATGTATTTATTAAAACTTGTTTTAAAAAACAATGAGGACTGTCTAATGTTGCATGTTCAAATTTTGAGTGTATCTATTCTATGTTATGACAATTTTGGGTAATGTGACGTAAGCAGTGACATAATTTTTGTTACAGACAAAAACCGGAAGCAAATCTCCATTATAAATAGATATATTTTTAAAAAAAATCAAACCTTGTATATCAGAAAAAAATATAATTTTGTGTGACTTGGTAATAATTTAGGTTACCAACTGGCCCAAGAAAGAAGCTATGTTTATTTTTGTGATAATGATAATAATAATATAAATCTTTTCTCGTGAATTTTGTGCAGTATATATCAACAAAAAAAAAAAGTTTCATTTCTCAATGTGAAATTTCATAGGTTTTACTTTTGTCTAAAAATAATTTTATTACCCTTTTTTTTTTTTCTTTTTTTCAAAATTGATTTTTTTCTGATTGATTTTGTTGACAACCAAAAAACAATGTTTGCTTTTTTCCATGTCATTTTTAAAAAATAATGTCAGCCACAAGGACATCAAAAATGAGAAAATGATACCCATTTTGTTATTAAAAAAATCTGTTTAATAATAAGTTCATACATAAACAGGAAAAGTAAAATTTGATGCTTCACAATCTATCGATGGATTGAAAAAAAAATTTTATAAGTTTTTAAATCTATTTAAGTATGAGGGCGAGTCAAAAAGTAATGCCATTTTGTTTAGGACAGGTATAATTACCAACACAGGGACATGTATCATACATTAAAATGAAGCTGCTCCTCTGTGGATCATATCCCTACTTCTCCACATAGTCACCATTTCTCTCAATAGCAATGTTCCACCTTCAAATGAGAGCATGTATTCTGTTGTCACTGGAATAATGTCTGCCTCTCAAACCCTCTTTCATGGGGCCGAAGAGATGATAGTCTGAAGGCACTAAATCTGGTGAGTATGGAGGATGCGGTAAAGTTGTCCACCCAAATGAGGCAATTTTCACCCTTGTCCTGATGCTTGTGTGTGGTTGAGCATTGTCATGCAGAAGGAGGACATTGTCAATTGGCAAATTGGGTCTTATTCGTCGAATTCTTTCTCTGAGCCTCGTTAGGGTCTCAATGTAGGCCTTAGTTTTATAACAAAAAACTTAACATGAAATACTTTAAAAAATAGCATTACTTTTTGAATCGTCATCATAAACCTCAGCTTCTGAGGTCCCATTTTTGTATTTGTGCACCTAGAAAGTAACGGTTGGGTGCCAGATTCAAAATTTGTAACTGATTTTGTGATTGGTTGATTTAATTCTGATTTTTCATTTGTAACTGACTTTTTCATTTGAAAGGTGTCGTCACTTGTAACATTGACAATCTTGCATACAAGCCCCAACCCCTTTTATCATATATGTGCCAGAAGGCAGTGGCTGAGGGTCTTCATGTCCTGGGAATGACATTAAACACTACCTGATGGTGAGGTTCCAGTTCTGGAGGTCTGGGGAACGTGGAGCACTCCTTCCTCACCATTGCTCCCAGGTCCACTCTGATCCGGAGTGGTTGTACCTGTTAGGGTCCCATCTAGAGGTTAAATAGAAAAATGTGTTTATAAAAAAATGGACCATATGACCTTAAGGCACCCCTTTTTGATCTCGATTAAGAAAGGACATGTTTTTCATTTACACCGTCAATATCCAGTTGTTGGTTAGGGTTAGGGGTTAGTTTTATAATTTTTTTTTTTAAATCTAAAAATAGTCTGTCAAAACAACCATATATTGACAGTGTAAATGAAAAACATGTCCTTTCTTAATCAAGATCAAAAAGGGGTGCCTAAAGGTCATATGGTCCAAAAAAATTGAGTATCCATTAAGAAGGATTTTATTTCAAAACTTTGTCGGCATTAAATGACCCACTGAGGTTGGTATGCCATAAAACAAAACAAACCAAACAAATTCTAATTTTGTTTGCATGCAACAAATGTTGATTGATCTTTTCTTAATTCATAGATTGTGACATGCACACACACACACACACACTTTCTTGCTCCCTGGTCCACTCTGACCTGGAGTGGTATTACCTGTTAGGGTTCCTTCTATGGGTTAAATAGAAAAATGTGTTTATAATAAAAATTGAGTATCCATTAAGAATGATTTTATTTCAAAACTTTTTCGGCATTAAATGACCGACTGAGGTTGATATGCCGTAAACCAAACCAAACCAATGTTGTGTAAGTGCAGTCTCTGTCCCAATGGCCTATATTTTGACAAACTGTCTCGTCACTGTCATTAGTTGACAGAGATAAGTGTGGGTGGGTGAGCAATTGGGAAAATTATACTCCCATCGCTACAGGCGGGAATAAATGTAAAAAGTTCTAATACCAAATGTCAACTGTCCCAGAAAGCACACACACACACACACCACACACACATAATCATTTTTATCTCTACGAACATAGGCAATTTACAGAGAAACACACATAAATCTTTCTCTCATATATATATATATATATATATATATATATATAATTCCTTTTATCCTTAAGTCACTTTCAACAGTAAGACACATAAATCTTCCTCATATATATAATTCCTTTTATCTTTATGTAGATAGGTGCTCAAAAATAAAAGGAATTATTTATATATATATAATTATTTATATATATATATATATATATATATATATATATATGAGAAAGATTTATATCTTTGTGTAAAGTAGATAGATTAATATGTGATTCTTTGTAGAGTGGCTTTCTCATATATATATATATACACACACACATATATATGAGAAAGATTTATATCTTTGTGTAAAGTAGATAGCCACTCTACAAAGAATCACATATTAATCTTTCTCATATATATATATATATATATATATATATATATATAATTCCTTTTATCCCTAAGTAGAAACACATAAATCTTCCTTTAGTTCAGTTGGTAGAGCGTCTGCTTAGGAACCACAAGGTTCCTGGTTCGATACTGGCCCTCGCCAACTCAGCATATGAGTAGCACAGGGATCTGTGTGGTAAAGTAACAAGCTGATGGTAGTTATGGCACTACACCTCTGATGCAAAAACAATCCCCTTGGTCTAACGCTAGTGAAAAGGGGATGGACTCCCTTGCTGTCTGGCTGATACCGACTTTAGGCCACCTTGATGACTTTACTTATATACTAGCAAGATAACACAGCATTGCCCATGATACAAAAATAATATACACATTTTTTTAAAGAAAAATTAATTTTTTCTGTTTTCTATAGAAAAAAAGCCCTGTCTTATTAATTCTCTTCAAGAAAGTTCCAATTCCTCCTGTTGGGTGCTAGAAGGTGGTGGCTGCAGGTCTATATGTCCTGGGAATGACGTTAAACTCTATCTGATGGTGAGGTTCCAGTTTTGGAGGTTTGGGGAATGTGGAGCACCCCTTCATCACCATTGCTCCCTGGTCCACTCTGACCCAGAGTGGTAGTATCTGTTAGGGTCCCATCTATGGGTTAAATAGAAAAATGTATTTATAAAAAAAATTGTATTATCCATTAAGAATGAATTTATTTCAAAACTTTATCGGCATTAAATGACCCAATGAGGTTGATATGCCGTAAAACAAAACAAACCAATCCTCCTGTTGGACCTCTCTCTCTGGGAGGTAGGGGTCCAGCAAATGGCAAGTTTATTTACTTTCTGGATGAATTAGACCTTCAAGATCAGTTTTAAGTTAATATGTTCTAGGCACCTCCAGAATCAGTGTTGTCCAAAGTCTTTCTACATATTCCTGCCCACTCTAGATATCTTTAACACACTCCTTGAGGTGAAAGGTTTTCACATGCCAATTTTCCGCCCTGTCAGTTGGGGCGTTTGAATGCACCAACTGCACCTCTGTAGAGGGGTAAGACTCCCCCAATGTGGCCACCTGTTGGCTGTGGGTGGCAACCTGTGATGCCTAAGGATAGAACCCAGGTGGCTGAGCAGTCCATGACTTGCAATATTCCACTTTAGGCTTCTCTTGGGCTAGACGGACGGGCGGTCGGAAGAGGCCCCCTCCAATCAATCGGCTGACCATGTCAAGCCCTAGCACCTATAGGATTGCTCCAACCTATTGCTCTTATAGCAACCTCCAATCCTTCTTATCATATGGGTGCTAGAAGGCGGTGGCTGAGGGTCTACATGTCCTGGGAATGACGTTAAACTCTGGTGAGGTTCCAGTTCTGGAGGTTTGGGGAATGTGGAGCACCCCTTCATCACCATTGCTCCCTGGTCCACTCTGACCCGGAGTGGTAGTACCTATTAGGGTCCCATCAATGGTTTGAATAGAAAAACATGAGTTTATAAACAAAATTGTATTGTGCATTAAGAATGAATTTATTTCACAACTTTGTCGGCATTAAATGACCCACTGAGGTTGATATGCCGTAAAACAAATCAAACAAAAACAAACATGCCAATTTTCATCATGATTTGTCCATTAATCAAAGATGATGTTGGTAGAATGTGTCCTTTCTGTGTAAATTTCCTCTCAGAAGACCCCCCCCCTTTAATGAGTTGATTTGTACATGAGAAAGAAGACACTACACACTACACTCTCCCTGTCGGAATGGAGAGATGACGTGTTAAAATGTTTCAGTCTCTTATTTCCGATGGAGAGATGATGTGTTGCTTACATTACGACTCTTACTTCGAATGGAGTTGATAGTAGAAATATTTAGTATACTTATCTCCAGACTGGTACTACATTGGAAAGGCTGAAATCCTGGTTGCTGGGCTGCTGTTCAGCTGACTGGCAATTCTATGATGTTTTGATAATAATGTTGAAATAGTATGATTTAATTTTATACACTTTTTAGGTGTTTAATCTTTGAGAAACTCCATTTGTATTAGTTACCATTAAACAATGGTAACTAATACTAATGAAGTTTCTCGAAGATTAAACACCTAAAAAGTGTATAAAATCGATAATGGTACAAGAACGAGGTGCTAGGGGTTAGTCGGCTTTAGTTGTTTCCCCAGATCATAAATAAAAACCTATATATATATATTTATATATATATATATTATTTATTAAAAAACATTAGTTAGGACCCATAAATTTCCCCGGGAACTCATCCAAAGCAAATATGTGCGTCCCATGGATGCACTAAATTAAAAAGCTATCGCATCACTGCCTCATATATTAATAGAATATTGTACTCAAGCCTGGATATTTACATATGGAAATTGGAGTGTAATATTGAGATTGGAGGGAATACAAAGAAGAGTGATAAAACTGATAAAAAGAGTAAAAGATTACAGTTATGGGGAGAGATTGGAGACATGTAATATATAAACACGCACATATATATATATACGAAGTTAAGCAGTGATGAGCCTGTTCTAATACTTAATTGGGTGACCACTTAAGCAACAGCTGGTACTGTAAGCATCTTGAGTCTTTTGTTTATCTAAATGACTTGATTCAGCATTAAATGACCCAAAAAGAGTTGATATGGTGTAAAACAAAGCAAGGAACGAACCAACACACATACATATGTGTATGTATGTGTATTCCTCACTTAAAAGGGGTAAGGGCCAGGTTTATTGTCCAGTGCCTGAGGGGAATACTGACAGGAGCATACATTTTTTGCACTGGCCATTGCATGAGCTTCGGTTCGTGCATGGCTTCCTACATTAAAACATTTTTTTTTAATTCTGCCTGGTGAGAGGTCAGGAAAATATTTTTACACATACATACATATGTACACACTTCCCTCTCTCTCTCTCTCTCTCTCTCTCTCTCTCAGTGTCCTGGGTATGATGTTAAACTGCATCTAGTGGTGAAGTTCCAATTCTGGAGGTCTGGGTAGTGTGGAGCACCTTTTCATCACCATTACTCCCAGGTCCACTCTGATCCGGAGTGGTAGTATCTGTTAGGGTCCCATCCATGGGTTAAATAGAAAAAACGTGTTTATTAAGAAAAGTTGAGTTTCCATTAAGAATGAATTTATTTCAAAACTTTGTCAGCATTAGATGACCCACCGAGGTTGATATCCGTAAATCAAACCAAATCAACCCCATCTAGAGGTTTAATAGAAAAAAAATATTAAAAAAGATTGAGTTTTAAAAAACATTTTGAATACCCATCAAGCATGAATAGAGACAAAATGTCTTTGGCATGAAATAACTCAACAAGGGTTGACATGCCTTAAAATCCCACAAACCAAACAAAACAATCATATTTTTTTATCCTCTGAGCTGCAATTTTATGTTAAGAAAATGCAGTGTTTATTTTCTTTTTTTTTTTTAATCTTTTTTTTTTTTTTTTCTTGAATTTAAAAAAAAAATTTTTTTTTTTTTTTATTTTTTAATTTTCTTTTCTTTTTTTTCTTATTTTTTAATTTTTTTTATTGAATTTTTATTTTATTTATTTTTTTTTTTTTTTAATTGCTGTTGTTATTTTGTCCATTCTCTCTTTGATTGAATCTATTTTCCTGGATATTTACCATTCTTGCCTTTTTTGTTGATATTAATTTAAAAATCTTTTTTTTTTTTCAATCCTTTGTTTAACATAAAAGTGTCTTTGTAAAGTGTCTATGTGTGCCCTGCCGTGCACAATCATACACATATTTTAATTAATTCCTCTTTCTTTTTCTTTTTTCTTTTTTTTTTTTCAAATTGTCAACGTCTCCCACTCTCTCAGCTCCCTTTACTCCCTCCCAACACCAAACTTTTTCTCCCTCATATTTCTCTTCTTCATGTGTGCTGCATGCTTATTGCTCTTCTTTTCTCTTTTTTTCCTGCCAGGGTCAGATGTATAATTTTGTAAGTATTCCCCCCATACAAGCATTCTTACGTACTTCCTTACATAACCACCAAACAAGCCAACCTCAAATTTGTCCATATAAAAACCTCCATGACAATAATGAAAACACATTGACAATAATAACAATTTATTTTTATTTTTTCATTCATTATCCTTTCTTTCTTTTTTCCCCCCATTAAATCCCTGAAAATTTGAAGTGCATCTGAAGTGCATTATCCATTTGTACAGTTTTGGAAATTACTAATTTGATACGTTTACGATAATTTAGGGATTAAAAAAAAAAAAAAATTCAATTTTTAAATCAAGAGAATTTCAGTTCCTCAGAATTTCTTCATCATTTGAGTGTGATAACTTTATTATCTCCCTTGTTTCGAACTCTTTCTTTTGTAAGGAGAGAAGACAAAAATTAGATTCTTTATTCATTTATTTTTTTCAATCACTCATAATCATTTTCTTCCTTTTTTTTTTTCTTTTTTTAAAAATTTAATCCCTGAAAATTTGAAGTATATTTAGGTCTTTTATACAACCTTAGAAATATTAGTTTTATGCATTTAGGAATACAAAAAATATTAAATTAAATTCAGAGAAATGCCTCTGTTAGATTTTGTTTTTTAATTTTTAAATTCTATAAGAAGTGAAGTTAGTCAGAATTTCTTTATTATTTGAGTGTGCTGTAAAGTGTGATAATTTGATTATTTCCCTTGTTTGAAACTCTTTCTTTTCTAAGGAGAGAAAAATAAAAATTAGATTCTATCTTTTATAATCACTCATTATCTTTTTCTTTTTTTTCATACATATTTTTAATTCCCGAAAAATTGAACTATATTTAGGTCTTATATACAATCCAAGAAATTATCAATTTGATGTGTTTACAATAATTTAGGGAAATAAATTAAGTTCAGAGAAATACCATAGGTAGAAAAGAAAAAATATTTTTAAATCATAAAGTTACTCAGTATGTCTTTATTATTTGAGTGTGCTGTGTAGTGTGGTAATCTGATTATTTCCCTTGTTTCAAACTCTTTCTTTTGTAAGGAGAAAAAAAACAAAATTTACGTATTAATTTCACCTAATAAATTTAAAAGATAATTTTTATTTCTTTCATATTTATGAGGTCCTAATGTGATGTTTGTTTAGCTTAATGTTAAATACTCTATTGTTCTCATCCCTATAGCATTTTTGGCCCATTAGCCAAAAATGGAAACAAAATTAGCCACTTTTTTCACAATGGTTTATAAAACAAAATATGTAACCAGAAATGATGGCACCCTCTCTTACATTTGGGCTTCAACTCTCCATTGATTTATAAATCAACCAATTCTTTCATAAAGTAGTATTCATAAAAAAGATATGAAACCCACCTGTCCAAAGCCCCAAGCAGGCTTGCCATCCACTGGTAGTACTAGTCTAACAATGCTCCCACTTGTCTTATGCCAGACTAAGTACCTATAACTAATATGCTTGTGTATACTAACCTCTTGAGTACAATGGGTTACCCTGCATGAAAAAAAAATTGATTGAAACTGATATTACTAACCCATTAAATTTGTAGCTCAGTCGGTAGAGTGTTCAGCTAGGAATCACAAGGTCCTTGGTTCAATATCGGCCCTCGCCAACTCAGCGTATGAGTAGCACAGGGATCTGTGCGGTAAAGTGAGGAGCTGATGGTAGGTGTGGCACTACACCTCTGACGCAAAAATAATCCCCTTGGTCTAATGCTAGTGAAAAGGGAATAGACTCCCTCGCTGTCTGGCTGATACTGACATTAGGCCACCCCGACGACTTTACTTTTTACTTACAGTTGAAAACAAGTTAGATCAAAGGGTATATCAAATGTAGAATTATAGTATTATGTATCATAAGTACATTACTTATAGTTAGTTTATATATCTATATGTATTTAATAATAGAAGAGTAGCAAATAAGAAAAGTTGTTTTTTTACATAAAAATATATATAATATATATATATATATATATAAGATATAAAACATATAATATATATATATAATATATATAAGATATAAAACGTATAAAGGAGGCACGTGGTGTAAGGCTAGAGTCATAGGAAATGGACTCATCAAACCGAGTTCAAATCCTAGACAAGACTGTCTACGTTTCACATAGTGCAAATACCATTGGGAAAGGTATGAATCCACCTGCTCTCCCTCCAGCTATTGGTAAATAGCAGGGCATTATATATATATTATATATATATTATATATGATAATAAATATATATTAATATATATATATATATATATATATATATATATATTTTAGTTACATGGCTATTTTTAACTGTGACCCTGGGTTTCATGTTTTTCTTCTCGGCAGACTGTACCTGATGAATGCCAAAAAGAAAGGCATGAAACCCAGGGTCACAGTTAAAAATATCCATGTAATTAAATATATATACACAAATTAATATATATTTATTATTATCATATATAGCTCTATCACAGATATTGAGCACTCTCCTAATAATACCGCAAATATTGGCCCACCATGAACACACCAAGTGAGATAGTGATAACCATACACTATTGCAATATATATATATATATATATATATATATATATGTGTGTATGTATATATATATATATATATATATATATATATAAAATTAGAGTAATGTGTTACTGATGATATGTATGTAATCCATTATCATAATAATACACTTTATTAATATGAATTTGTATTGATAGTGTTATTAGATATCACTATATGTGTGTATGTATGTATATAGAGTTTTTGCTATTATAGTGATGTGTATAAATATATGAAAAGAACTAACCTGATATTGAGTTGTATATCATTTCATTTCTTTGTTTAATGGCATATAACCTTTGTGGGTTATTAATGCCAAATTCATCCTTGTAGAAGAAGTACTATTTAATACAATAGCTGGGGTATGAGAAGTGTTCATTACCTTTCCCAAGAGTATTAGTGAACATAATAGCACAACTGGAATTTGAATTCCAGTGTCGTAGTCTATCACAATATCCACTATGCCACAGGGATTCCCCTGAGTTGTAAATAAAACTTCCCAAACGCATATCATTCTTTCTGTTTAATTTGAATACGTTATATGTTTGGATATATCGATTATAGTGTTGATAGGTAGGGATGACTTGAATTTAATTTTTCGTAGGTGTTTGGTGAAAAGGTTCAGGCATTTTTTGATGGGTATATTTGTGTATAGGGAGATTATGTCTAAGCTGTTTATAGTTTTGTTCTGGATGTCAGTATTTTTGATATTGTTGAGGAGATTGCCTGAGCCCCACTCAGGCACATTTGAGAGTTTATCTTTTGAACAATTTCTCATCTTCATCATCATGTTTGGCACAACGCCATAAGTATTAAGCACCCATTGACAATCTCAGATGGGCCCAATGGGATAGAATAACTTTTGTCTAAACCCATGAGATAACAATGAGGATGCATTCTGGGTTATGCTTATTGCATATTGCTCAATCATACATAAAAAAAAAAATGTTTAAGTTAAGTAACATTTTAGTTTTAATTTGATTTATTATGATTTAGGTTTGGTCATAGATAAATTCAATATAATAATAGGAGGAAAGTAGGGAAAATGCTACCTAAATGAATTATTAAATTACATTAGGCAAGTATAAAAGGAAAATTATTAAAGGGGATTTTTTTTTCTCCAAATCACTAACAAGCCTTTTTAAAATCTCCTCCTCCTACCCTAGGCACAAATGCCATTTGATTTGCCCCCAACCCCATCCCCTTAACATGAAACATTTTTTACCTTTTCATCCAAAACATTTTTCAGTTTTCAATATCGCATCCTTTTTCTGTACCACATTTTTTATATATCATTTATGTATATATATATATATATATATATATTATATACCCATTATCACAAACAAAATAATGAAACTCACTAATACAGCATCAGTTTCCCATTCCCAATTTTTTTTTCAATGAGTAGATAGATGATTAAATATGTTTTTTTTTAATGTCTAGAATTCTGTGAAGAGTCACTGACACACCAGAATTGTTTGGACAATTTGAACTTTCTCTTTGTATTATTAAGGATGATAACACAATATTTTTCAAGCTGATTCTTGGGGGCAGAAAAAAAAAGAAATTAAAGAAAAAAAAAACAACAAAAAAAAACAAAGCAAAGAATACAAAATAGAGAATATCATACTTGGAGGATGGGTCAGCCGAAACATCAACAGCATCCAGAATACGAAGATGATTGTCCAAATAATTTCTGATACGTCAGTGATGCTTCTCAGAATTATTGGCAAAGTATCATACCAGAAATTGTTCAAACTAGTGAACCTCTTCTTTGTATTGTTCTTACATACATGATATTATTCATTCTTCAGTTCCACCCGATCAGGAATATAATCAGTGAGGGGAAAAAAAAAAAAAAAAACCCTCTTTTTTCCTGGGGGGGTTGGGACAAGGATGAATGAATTTAAAAAAAATTTTTTTTTTTTTCGTTCTTGGAATATATACCTGAAGATGGCCAAAGAATGGTTTGGCCAAAATACAATTTTAACAACTTCAAAGATATAAAGAAAAGGTTCATCTGTTTGATTACTTTCTGTAATGATATATATATATATATATATATATATTATATATATATGTATATTTTGGTAGCATTTTTTCCTTTATGCATGTTTTGTTGAACTCGACAGACATTTCTTGTTTGACAAATTTCTTTTCTATCCTTTCCAATTGTCTGGCCATCTTTTTTTTTATATCTGGGTGGGATTGGTGAATGAATCCACCAAAGATTCTTATACTGGTACTTTCTGCACTACTTAGTGCCCTTATCAGGTGTGAAGTGGTGAGACGTTTCCATGGTTCTTTTTAATATAAAAAAGAGGGCCGGACAATTGGAAAGGATAGATAAGAAACTCGTCAAACAAGAAATGTCTGAGTTCAACAAAACATACATAATATATATATATATATATATATATATATATATATATATATATTTCACACGTGTATGGATTTTTTTTTGTATATATTTCATGAGCACCTGCAGATTTAAAGGATTGTTTGGATGTTGTCTGTTTGCATTTTATATTGTGCTGTCTGCTACTTTTGTTGTATCACTATATATATATATATATATATATATATATATATATAATTTCTCACACAACTGTATGTATGTCTGAATTATTGACCAGTATTGTTTATAAAATCCCAAGATCTATCTAGTATAGATAAGTAAATATTCATTCTGGTCCGAAAAGTTATCTATATATATATATATATATATATATATATATATATATATATATGTGCATATGTTGTGCATTTGAAGATATTTGTGTATGTGTAAAAGGTTGCTGGTGTTTAAGTGGGGGTGGGGGGGTTGTATTGCTTTTTTTTTTTATTTAAAGAAAGAATGAAATTCATTTTCAGTAGAGTTCTATGTTAGTTTTTGAAAGTTTTAAAGATATTCTTATAGAGTAATTTGGTAATATTATATACACCAGCAAAGTTAATATTTGTGTATGTGTGTGCAATGTCAGAATATATATATGAGGAAGGTACCAAAAAAAAAAAAATCAGGAAGATGGTGGGGGGGGGTGATATTTGCTCCCCTGTAGTCATTATTCATAAGTGTCCATTGATCGTATTCATGTATAATATTTGGGTGCATCAAAAGTTTTTTTGTTTTTTTTTTAAATTTTATTCACTTTGAATTCATGGAGAACTTGTCAAGTGTGTATGTGTTGTATAGATGTGTGTATGTCTATGTATGAATGTATTGTATGGGTGTGTGTATGCATGTATTGTATGTGTGTCTCTATGTATTGTATGGATGTGTGTGTAAGTCTCTGTAGTGTGTGTGTGTGTGTAAGTCTCTGTATGGATGTGTGTGTCTCTGTATGTATTATATGGATGTGTGTCTCTGTATGTATTGTATGGATGTTTGTCCTGTATGTATGGGCATGTACGTGTCTTGTATGTATGGGCGTGTGTGTGTCTTGTATGGATGTGTGTGTCTTGTATGTATGGGCGTGTGTGTGTCTTGTATGTATGGGCGTGTGTATGTATTGTATGGGCGTGTGTATGTATTGTATGGATGTGTGTGTCTTGTATGTATGTATGTATGTATTGTATGGATGGATGTGTGTGTGTCTGTGTTGTATGGATGTGTATGTATTTTATGCTTATTTAATGTTCTACATATGGTATCATTCAAGTTTTCAAGTGCTGGGGGTCAGAGTTCAACCCCCCTTCTTCTCCCCACTACCTTTAGTTTTAAAGGATTAATGGTTGTTCACTTCTGGACCTTTATTTAAAGGCACAAGGTGCCATCCTTTTGGTCCATATGGTCAGAAGTTGTTACATTTTTATTTACTTCATAAATTCTGTGAGCAGCTTTAGTAGCTTTGAGGCCTAGTTTAAAATAATTATTTAAGCTTGCCAAAATCTCAGGTATTGTATTTGCCATTATAATATCTGAAGCAAAATGTATACAGTTGAATGGTATTTATAATAATATGATCTGTGTGAACAATATAAACGTGGGTCAGCTGAAAAGTTCATAGGCTGACCAAGATACTCTCATGAAATATGACCAAATGAGGTTTATATGAGGGTCAGCTGAAAAGTTCATAGGCTGACCAAGTTACTCTCATGGAATGTGATCCATTGAGGTTTATTTTTGTTAAATGATCACCTTTGCAGTCCAGCCACTTTTCCCATCGGTGTTGCTGTGCTTGGATCCCATTGGTCAAACAAGTCATCAACTTTTTAGCTCACCCTCATAGTGTGTACCATAAAATATTTAAAAAAAAAAAATACTTTTGATGCACTCCATAATAGAGATGTCCCTAAACTGAATGTATCTTTCAAGTCATATTGACAAACTTAGAGGCACATGGTCAGAGTTGTAGGAGATGGACTTGTTGAACCGAGTTCAATTCCTGGACGAAGCTGTTTGCTAATCACATGGCGCTAATACCCTTGGGAAAGGTATGAATCAAATTCTCCCTCCAGCTATGAGTAAATAACAGAGCAGACTGAGCTCTTTAACAATGGCTAAGTAACCAGTCTAGGAGAAAAAACTCTGAATTCAAACCTGTTAAACTCCACTTAAGAAATTGACCTTATATCGCATCATGCTTGTGCGGAGGGGTTGGTAAATATATATATATATATATATAGACAAACTTGTTTGTAAGTCTGTTAAATAGGAAAAGTTTCTTTGTATAAAATTCAACATTAATTTTTTATGTATTATTTGGATTTTTGGGACTGTTGTCCTCATCTTTATTGTTATATACACAACGTTTCGGCCGATGTGCCCTCCGACCTTCTTCAGGTGTTTCTTGCTGAACTCGAGAACATTCTCTTTGAACTTGAAAGGTTGAGTTAATACAGTTCTAAGTGACAATTATTGCAGGTTCAATCCTGGCCAAGGGTGATAATAATATAGAATACTTAACATAACTTAACACTTGTACCCAATCATGGTTAATGGAATGAGAACAGTCAGTGGATTGAAAAAAGCGTTCCATTCAAAGTTCAGTGAAGGCTCCCGATTACAACATGACGGCTCCAGAGTTCAAACTGAAGGTTTCAGAATTTGAGAAGAAAAATCTGAAGAAGGCCGGAGGGCACATCGGCCGAAACGTTGTGTATATAACAACAAAGATGAGGACAACAGTCCAAAAAATCCTAGTAATACAAATTATCAAGCCTCATCTCAAAAATTCAGAGAAATAGTACAGATAACAATAAAGATGAGAACAACAGTCTCATCTCAAAAATTCTCCTCATCTTTATTGTACAACATTTTGGCCTATGTTTTCTCCAGCCTTCTTCAGGTGTTACTTGTGTAACGTTGTGTATATAACAGTAAATCGGAGTTAAACAGTCCAAAAAAGCTGAATAATACAAATTATCAAACCTCATATAAAAAAATTCTGACAAATGAAGAATCGGTATATTTCAAATTATATAAGACAGATTTATTATGACTGAAAGATACATTGGTAACTTTGGAACCACTCCCCCATGAGCTATATGAAAAAAATATCTTCATATTTTCAGTGGAGCAAATGTAGTGATTAGTGGTACAACCTCATATAGTTATAGATATATAAGTTAAGAGAAAGGAAATGAATCCAACGGTATAAGTATCGATAAAAGGATATGAAAACACACAATATGCTGTTAAAGTGAAAACATTTTATATCATATTCATAGCTAATATTGAACAATATTTCGATTTATAAAAATCATCTTCAGAGCTTGTTTTTACACCGGATTCATCAAGAGACAAGCTCTGAAGATGATTTTTATAAATCAAATATTGTTCAATATTAGCTATGAATATGATATAAAAATGTTTTCACTTTAACAGCATATTGTGTGTTTTCATATCCTTTTATCTATACTTATAGATATATGTATATGTCTGTGTATGAGGGGGGGGGGTGATTGATAAGTTTGTGGTGTAAAGTACAAGTACATGAGTTTTACAGTTTGGACTAAAATCACGTTCGGTTCTGACTACAATAAAATACAGTTCAACTTTTTTTTTAATGATTACACTGAGCATTTACACAGTTCATAATTCATTAATTTTTTTCTGTTCAAAAACAAAGAAAAAAAAGAAGAAAAAAAAGAAAGCTCTTTATCATTGTTTTAGCTCAGTCAGTAGAGCATCTGCCTAGGAACCCACAAGGTTCTAGGTTCAATACCAGCCATCGTCAACTCAGCACATGAGTGCCACTGCTTGTGCGGTAAAGTTGGGAGCTGATGGTAGGTGTGGCGCTCCACCTCAGACAACCTTCCTGGTCCAGTGATAGTGAAAAGAGGATAGACTTCCTCACTGTCTGGCTGATACCAACAATAGGCCACTCTGCCTATTTTACTTTAATTATAAAGACAATTTAGCTATGTATGCTACAGCTTTCTTCAGATATATATATATATATATATATATAGTTGTAGAAAAGTTTTTCTCTCTACCACAGTTTTGGTGTTCAAGGTACACCTTCTTCAGAAGAACTGAATATATATAAATATATATGCAAATCTTTATATGTACATTTTGAATTCTCAATTTTGGTTGAATCTTATCAAAGAAACACTCGATATCATCCGCACACACACACACACACACACACACACACACACACATATATATATATATATATATATATATATATATATATATATATATGTATGCTGGTGTTATTAAACAACAATGAACATTTCTTTTCATGATCTTGATTTGTATCTTTTCCAGTCTTCTGGCTACCCTTCTAATATCAGGATCCAGTTGAAGTAGGATTCTTCCCATACTATCAGCCCGAGCGCTTTTGACTGTTGCTTCAGTTGTCATCGGGGGTGGGGGTATATGTTTTTGTGTTATTTTCTTTTTCTTTTATCTATTTCATTTTTAAATTAGAAGAGTCTATTATTTTTTAGAGGGCTGCTGTGATTAGTGTATTAATTATTAAAGATAGTTAATATATTATGACCTATGTTGAAAGATCATGAAAAAGAAATGTTCTGTGTTGTTTAATAACACCTGCCAATACATATATAAAGATATGTGGAACAAAGGAACAAAATTCAGACAAGTGTATGTAGGAGATATATTTCACCAAGCATTAAGCTCAGCTTCATCTGTCATTTATTTGATCATTAAAGCATCATACAAGTGAAATATATCTCCTACATACACTTGTCTGAGTTTTGTTCCTTTGTTCCACATATCTTTACTACATTCTGTCGGATTTACTTCAATCCTCCTTCCTCATATATATATATATATATATATATATATATATATATATATATTGTGTGTATAAATGAAACAGTTGTAATTATCATAATTTCTGTGTAATCATTTAAAATGTTAAACAGTCGATTTATTCAAATGTAACTCATGTGCTTTTCTATCAGGCCATGAATTTATTAATCACACCTCATATACGTATATATCCACTTATATACAAATGTATAAATGTCATAATTTATGTGTGTGTGTGTGTCCACATATGTATGTAAATCATGTACTATAGTAAATATTGCTTTATTAATCAATAAGTTTGGGTTTTATTTCATTTTTTTTTTTCATTTTCTTTTTCATTTTCTTTATTCATGTTTTTTGGGGGTTTTTTTTTTCATTTTCTTTATTCATGTTTTTTTTTTGTTTTTTTTTGTGGATTTAAAAAAATTTTAGCTTTGAATTATTGAACATTGATTCTATAGAATCTTATAGAATGTTAAATTTCCATTTATAATACAGGTGGCAGCAGAAATACCTCCCACATTTTAAACTGTCACTTATGTGGTGTAAGTGAACTTAGGCAAGTGGTAATGGTAGCTCCACCTAGCTAATGTCTTATGATATGATCAATTACAATCAATTGGACTGGTGCATACCGTGCATTTGCAATTGAAAGTATTTTTGTTTTTTTTAAGACTGGTGAATCTGTAATTGATACACAGAGACCTTTTTTGTGTTCCTTTCATGTTATATTGGAATGATGCTGTTCCAGATAGAATTTTCAATTCATAGTAGTATCTATTTTCTATCTGAAACAGCTTGTGTGGTAATTACAAATTCCCCAGTCTTAAAAAAAACATTTCAACAGCAAATGCACAGTGTGCACCAGTCCAACCCATAATTGTAACTAATGGTAATTAAAAAAAAAACAAAGAACAAATCGGTAAGACATTGGCTAGATGGAGCTACTATTACCACTTGCATAACACAGGTAACAGTTTAAAATGTGGGTGTTGTTTCTGCCGCATTCTGTACAATATTTCTTCACCTCAAATTCCCAGGCAATTTTTTTTTATAAAGTCATTACTTATATTATATATTGTATATATTTTTGATCTTATCAAAATTATTTTGGGGTCAATTTTACTAACCCTAGGAAAATCTCCTTTGTCTTTTTGAAATTTAATTTTTGTCGCCAAGGCAACAATTCTAAGTTTGATGAAGCATATGACTCCCATGATAAAGCCAATCAAAATGCTCTTTAACCTTGGTTAGGCAACCAGTCTAGAAGAAGGAAAACTCTGAATTCAAACCTGTTAAACTCTGCTTAATAAATTGACCTTGTGTCACATCCTTCACGTGCGGAGGGGTTGGTAAATATATACAATGAATATGATTTCCTAACTTCTGGGCATAACAGGTTGATATGCTGTTAAAATCAATCATTCAACCTATCAACTTGACTTTTGTTTGATAAACTTCAGACAAAAAAAAAATCATATTTTCTTCAGTTGTTCATAGGCTTTTTCATCTTGTCATGAAAAAATTGTTTCTAAACGTCTGCAGGCAATCACTTTTTCTGACCAATCAAATTGAGCCCCTGAATATTTTAGCCAATCAAAATGGATTGAATAGGTTTCCAAACGTCTGCAGGCAATCACTTTTTCTGACCAATTAAATTGAGCCCCTGAATATTTTAGCCAATCAAAATGCTTCCTGTATTGAATAGGTTTTTTAACAAAACAAAAAAGAAAAGAAAAAGAGTACTTTGCAAGTGGAACCACTGTTAAGAAAATTAAGCAATGTTTTTTTTTTTTTAATGTTTTTATGTGTGTGTATTTTATTTTTTTTTTTTGGTGGAGGGCATTGTTTATTTTTTTTTTTTAAACTTTTTTTCAAGTGTTAAAATATAAAATGATGTTTAACTTTTTGATTAATGAAGCAATATTTTTGTCTGCCTCTGAATTTTGTATTGGATCCTTATTCTGTAGTTTAGTCTTGTAAATATATGACGATTATGTAAATTGTTTTTGTTACCTGGACATAAATGGTTAACAGCTCGGTAAACTATAGGGATGACTATCCTCACCTTTTATCTCAATATCTTAACAAATAACATTGTTTTCATCTTTGTCCAATACGAAGATGAAAAGCTATTGTCATTCTGACTATTTTATCATTTTTCAATTTTTTTGGCCATCTTGCAGGGTGTAATAATTATTGAGCTAATCGAACAGACTATTACCTGTGAGTTTGATTCTCACTGAGTGCTCAATATTTCTGGCCTTGTGCCAAGCTAAGTTTGGTAAATAATTAAAAGAGCACCTTGTGTGATGTAACGGTTATTAAGCTGAGTTAGTAGACCACTGTTAGTAAGTTGGATTCTCACACTTCTAGCATTGTGCAAAGCTAATCTAAGAAAATTATTGGTTATTTCCTATAAGTCTAACATAAACAAAGGGGAACCACTCTTGACTGATGAATTATTTATTTATTTTTCCATTAAACTAACCCTTAACCCTAACCCCGTCCGCCCTGTCGGCTGGGGCGTTAGAATGCACCTCTGCAGAGGGGTAAGACTCCCCCAATGGGGCCACCTGTTGGCCGTGGGTGGCGACCCGTGATGCTTAAGGATAGAGCCCAGGTGGATGAGCAGTTCATGACATGCAATACTCCACTTTGGCCCTATCTTGGGCTAGACGGGCGGTCGGAGAGGCCCCCTCCGATCAATCGGCTGGTCATGTCAAGCCCTAGCACTTATATGATTTTCCCAACCCTATTGCCCTTATGGCAAGCCCCAACCCCTTTTAATCATATGGGTGCTAGAAGGCGGTGGCTGCGGGTCTACATGTCCTGGGAATGACGTTAAACTCTATCTGATGGTGAGGTTCCAGTTTTGGAGGTTTGGGGAATGTGGAGCACCCCTTCATCACCATTGCTCCCTGGTCCACTCTGACCCGGAGTGGTAGTACCTGTTAGGGTCACATCTATGGGTTGAATAGAAAAATGTATTTATAAAAAAATTGTATTATCCATTAAGAATTGATTTATTTCAAAACTTTATTGGCATTAAATGACCCAGTGAGGTTGATATGCCGTAAAATAAAACAAACCAAACCAAACCTAACCCCGTCTTCTTTTTTCCTAGTAGATCAATGAATAAATAAATAATTTATCAGTCAAGAGTGGTTCCCCTTTGTTTATGTTAGACTTATAGGAAATAACCAAATTATTTTTATGTTTCATTGTATCAGACTCGAGCCTTTATATTAGAACTTTCTAAACTTTGACAGAAGTTTCTTTAGTTAAGACAACCTAATTAAAAATTACCTTTTCTTTTTCTTTTTTCTTTTTTTTGGGGGGGTAAACAACAATGTGCCAAGTGTGCAATTCTGGAATGAATATATGGAATATGTATACACCTAACCCTCCGCATGAGCAAGATGTGACACAAGCAGAGATGCTGATAGGTACGAGTCCTGCGTCCCTGAGGCACAAAAATCTAAAAGGACCCATTAAAATTGTATCCATGTGTTTTTCTTTTTTCTCCCCCCACTATTTCCAGCTAACTTTAAATACATTTCAATAGTTTCTTAGAAATGAATTACACTGTATGGCCTACAAGATAGGAGTTAGACGGCTTTAGTTGTTCATAAATAAAAATTATAATTTATTAAGAAACTTTAGTTGGGACCCATCAAATACATGCACCCCAGGACGTACTAAATTAAAAAGCTATCAGCATCACTGCACAAGGCCAATTTTTAAGCAGAGTTTAACAGGTTTGAATTCAGAGTTTTCCTTCTCCTAGACTGGTTGCCACACCAAGATTAAAGAGCCCAGTCTGCCCTACTATTTTACCCATATCATAGAAAGAAAAAATATCTATGAGAAAAAAAAATCATTCCCATTTTTTTTTTTTTTTCTTTTTTTTTGTACAAGGTCAATAACTTTTCAGCATCTCTTTGTAATATATATATATATATATATATACACCACAGATTAGAAAAATCCAATAAAATGTTGAAAAATATAAATGGAAAGGTGAATAAACCAACACAAACAATTGATTCCACTAATCGTCAGAGGTGGCCTAAAGTCGGTATCAGCCAGACAGAAAGGGAGTCTATCCCCTTTTCACTAGCGCTACACCAAGGAGATTTATTTTTGCGTCTGAGTTGGAGTGCCACACCTACCATCAGCTCCTCACTTTACCGCATGGCTCCCTGTGCTACTTATGTGCTTTGTTGGCAAGGCCTGGTATTGAACCCAGGTCCTTATCTTCATTGGCAGACGCTCTACCAACTGAGCTAAGCCAGCCCTATTTGTTAAAACATTTCCTCAGTTTGAATTTATTAATCTACAAAGATGGTAGAGAATGAGGAAAAGATAGGAGGGGGGGAAGAGAAAATAAAGAAGACGGAGAGACATGGGTTAAATCCTACTTAACGGACCTAAATTCCACCATCGTATGTCACCCTGACGAAAGAAAAAAAATACTAAAAATCAAGGAATAAACCGAATTTAATGAAATTTTCAGTGTTGATATATTAATGAATAAAAGATATAATGCACCAATTATTTTATTTAAAAACTTTTACATTTTTTCAGGTCAATTAACTTTGAATCACGTATGTTTGTGAATCTGTGTTACGCCTCAAAGATATGTGATTCAAAGTCAACTGACCTGAAAAAATCTAAGAGTTTTCAAATAAAATAACTGGTGCATTATATTGTTTATTCATTAATATATAAACATTAATATATAAACATTTCATTAAATTCGGTTAATTCCTTGATTTTTAGTATTTTTCTTTTGGCAGGGGGACATACGATGGTGGAATTTATGTCCGTTAAGTAGGATTTAACTGAGGCATGAGCCCAACATATTCTCTTTTTTGACATCCAGACATTATTTTTTCCTCTTTATCATTTTACGCCCCCCCCACACCTTTCGCTATGATGATTTTGTCTTTCTCTTCCTTTCTTTTTCTTTCTCTTCTTCCCCCCTTCTTCTCGCTGTCTATGATCTATCTTTTTCTTCCTCCTCCCCCCTTTTTTTCCCTTAAATAACTAAGGAAATCGTGACATTAGTGGTGACGTAAATTTCGGTTACAGACAGATAGTTACATAATCTCCGTTATAATAAGATTATATTAGAATCTTCAACTCTCCAGCTTGGGAATTTTGGCCAGTATATTGACAATTATGTTATGGAGGCGCGTGGCAAAATGGTTGGAGTCATAGGAAATGAACCTGTCGATCCAAGTTCAAATCCTGGCTGTTTGCATTTCACATAGCGCTAATACTCTTGGGAAAGGTATGAATCCAACTATACTCCTTCCAACTATAGGTAAATAGTAGGGCAGACTGGACTCTTCAACCTTGGTTGGACAACCTGTCTAAGAGAAAGAAAACTCTGAACTGAAATCTGTTAAAATCTGCTTAAAAAATTGACCTTGTGTCGCATTCTGCTTGTGCGGAAGGGTTGGTATATATATATATAATATATATATATATATATATATATATATGGAAGTACAATGAGGAAATTAATCCGACAGTATGTGGAGTAAATTTTTAAAGAAAACAAACACAGGATGTCATGAACAATGGAAACTCTTTATGTCAATACTTAAGTATTTCGGGGTTTTTTTTAATCAAAACCTTCTTCAGGACATTGAATTTTCGCTTTCGCATGCAATGATCGTGTCATCGGCTTTCATATAAAAACGCCAAGTAAATAACAGATAATAACCTTTTATCACACATTCAACATACACTGAACATCTTTCATCTTTTACTCATACAAATTTTCAATGTCCTGAAGAAGGTTTTAATTTTTAAAAAACAAAATATTTAAGTATCGACATAAAGAGTTTCCATCATTCATGACATCCTGTGTTTGTTTTCTTTAAAAAAAATTTCTCCATATATATATATGAGGATAAATGAGTAAAGAAAAGAAATGTAGATGGATAAAAAATGAATTTAATCGATATCACTTTAATCAATATCACTTACACATGTGTTTCGGTCCGTTTATCAAAATGTATACGGATTACGCTATTATTATTATTAAAATAATCAGATGAAATTGAAATAATGATAATAATAATAATAGGAAAAATGTAAAAATATTCTGTACACAGAAAGATTTTTTACGACCTTCATCAGAGTGAATTTTTATTTTTTAACTTTCAAATTTTTATAACGGTCTCTGCGTTCCAAAAATGATTAAAAAAATATTCTTTTTTCGAACATTTTTAAAATTCTGTTTTGTCTCCAATGGATTTTTCTCTACTCAAAAAAAAAAAATAAATAAATAAAAATTCACTCTGAAGGTCGTAAAAAATCTTTCTGTGTACAGAATATTTTTACATTTTTCCTATTATTATTATTATCATTATTTCAATTTCATCTGATTATTTTAATAATAATAATAGCGTAATCCGTATACATTTTGATAAACTGACCGAAACACATGTGTAAGTGATATCGATTAAAGTGATATTGATTAAATTCATTTTTTATCCATCTACATTTCTTTTCTTTACTCATTTTTCCTCATATTGTCGGATTCAATTCCTATTCCATTTTCACATATATTGACAATAATGTTCTTTTTTTTTTTTCAATTGAAAGGCCCTAAAATCAAAATGTTGATTTTAAAGAAAATGAAAAAAAGATTTATAAAAAAAAATTTTAAAAAAGAAAGATGAGGATATTAGTCCTGAAAATTACTGAGTTGTGATGATTTTTTAAAAAAGAAAATATTAAAAGAAATTGGTGATGGTTATTATTATTATTATTATTTTATTTTTTTATTTTTTTTTTGTAACTAGTTAAAATTTGTTCTTTATTTAAAATGGTCACCATTTGGTCCAGTCATTATTGACTATTTTCCAAATTTTTAACGAGGGTAAAGAACTTTTTCCAGGTGAGAAAAACACAGAGCCTGAAGGGGAATTCAGTGAAATGGTTGAAAAAGATTTCAAGGATTCAGGTCTGTCTGGAATATAAACTTGTTTACCCTTCCCCATTAGTTTAAAAAAAAAAAAAGAAAATATATTTGCTACTGGTAGACTTAGACCACTGTGAGGTGTTGACAGTACCTGTGTGTGTTAATCATTTGCATGCTCTAGAAAATTCTACAGTCTTGACTGTGTTGGTCGTGCAGAGTTCATAGAGACAGAAAGAAAGAGAGAAAGGAAGAGAGGAAGGTCTGTGTCATTTAGAAAACAAAACTGATTTTTCAATTTGAGAAAAGAAAAAAAAAAGCAATTTTTTGTGTCCAGAATGGCACAACAAAGAAATTTTCCTTTATTTTTGCAGTAATGTACAAAAAAAGATTATATAGAATGTGATACTTACATTCACTATCCAGATAAGAGTAAATTTCTTTCATTGGCTTCAATTTCTATTGAATAATTAATCCCAAATTCTATAGAAATGTAATATTTCCATTTACTATCCAGATAAGAGTAAGTTTCAGTCATTTGCTTAATTTTTTTATTGAATATTAAACCCTAAATTATATAGAAATGTAATATTTCCATTCACCATCTAGATAAGAGTAAGTTTCAGTCATTTGCTTAATTTTTTTATTTAATATTAAACCCTAAATTATATAGAAATGTAATACTTCCATTCACCATTTAGATGAGAGTAAGTTTTAGTCATTTGCTTCATTTTATTTTTTGTTACTAAACAGTTGAATCCAAAAATGAAAATCCTGTCATAGGGACACATTCTTAATGGTTTGGGGAGGGAATGGCTAAAAAAATATGGCAGTTTGATGAATTGTAATGAGTTCATGTCATTTTGGGATTTAATTATTCAGTAAAAAAAAAGAGAAAAAAAATTAAGCAAATGATTGAAACTTACTCTTATCTGGATGTTGAATGGAAGTATCACATTTCTATGTATATATATATAATATATATATATATATAATATTTATACATTACTGCAGACATTTCATCAGTGTGCTATTCTGGACTGATACCATTTTTTTTTAATGTATTCTATTCATTTATTTTATGAAGCTTTGCCAATCATTAGTATTAATTTCACTTGTATTTTCCTTCTTTGTCTTAATTCTAGTTACCTTTTATTGCAACTCACTTCAGTTGTCATTTCTATGATAATAGGCCTGCTCTGATCAAGTCCTAGCACCTATATGATTGTCCCAACCCTATTGCCCTTATGGCAAGCCCCAACCCTTTTTTATCATATGGGTGCTAGAAGGTGTGGATGAGGGTCTTGATGTCCTAAGTATGATGTTAAACCCTATCTGATGGTAAGGTTCCGATTCTGGAGCTCTGGGGAATATGGAGTACCCCTTGATCACCATTACTCCCGGGTCCACTCTGACCTGGAGTGGTAGTACCTGTTAGGGTCTCATCTATGGGTTAAATAGAAAAAAAAATTGAGTTTGAAAAAACAATAAGTTTGAAAAGAATATCTTTGGCATAAAATAACCCAACAAGGGTTGACATGCTGTAAAATCCAACCAACCAGTCTATGATGATAAAGAAGAGCTTAAGTCTCACCTAGAGATTATTCTTTCTTCTTCTTTCTGATTTATGTCATGAAAATAAGAATCAGAGTGAATTGCGCTAAAAACCAACTAGAATTAAGATGTCTGGATAATACTCGTTCAAATTATTAATAATAATGATTCTATTTTCTTTTAAATTTTTAAGACAAAAGAAATTGATTAAAAAAAAAAAAAAACTAGTAAAGAAGGAAATGGTTCCCCGTCCATAAAATCCCCCAAATGATTCCTATTTGCCTATATATATATATATACGTATGTGTTTGCTGTAGGTGTGTCATGTTTTCCTGTGGATATAAGCATGTATATTTGCTCAGTGTTTGCAATCAGTTTAAAAAAGAAATTAATTAATTTAAAAGAAAATTACGGAAGAAATTTCTGGAGATTATAGGTTTGCTTGCTTATCTATGTTTTCTGGGAGGGAGAAAAATGTGCCCTTTGGTTCAAGAAAAATGTGCCCTTTGGTTCAAGAAAAAATGGGAAAATTGGGTTACGGTTTAGGGGTTTGAGGATTAAGGTTGTTTTTAATTACGTATTGCTTAAAAAAACAACAACAAAAAACAAAATTACTATACATTTAATTAACCATTGAAATTAATTATTGAACCCAACGGTAGACACATTAGTCTCAGGTGTTTGCGTTAGTATTACAATGTATAATTTCAATTAAACTTGGTTTTAAAAAAAACATTTTTCAACATTAAATGTATAGTAATTTGTTGTTTCTTTTTAAAGCAATATGTAATAAAAAAACAACCTTAATCCCTAAACCGTAACCCAATTCGCAAAAAGTTCATTCATAGACTGTAGTTAAACTGTCATGGGGGACCACCAAAAAACGTTCCGTTTTAATTTTCTGACCAATTTGCAAGTTTAGCCATATAATCTTTGTCTTTATAGGTAATTGTGAATGTGTGAACATTAATCATGGCTTTTTTTGTGTGTGTGATTTAAGAAAACTGTCAATAATCATCACAACACAGTGTGCAATTGTTATCCCCCCCCCCTTTGTAAATCATCTTCCCCTACTAAGTCCCTCTTCCTTTCCCTTCCCCTCTGTCTCTCGCTCTCCTTCATCAACACTCCCCACATCCCTCCTCCCCGGCTTCAGTATAAGACTTGTTTGCTTTTGTTTTTATGTCTAGTCTTTCTCTTCTCCAATTCCTGTCTACACGTTTTTTTTTTTTTTTTTTGTGTATAGATCGAATTTTGAAAACCAAACTTTTAGGCAAAAAATTGGGATCACTCTATACATAGGTAATAATTTTGGTATGGGGTTGTCCAGTACTGTAATAAAAACGACTTAACTCTTAACATCCTGTTGGGAATTTTCTAAGTCCAGAGTCCCATTCCTATAAGGATTTATCAAAAAATGGCTAAAAATGACCTTTTCATTTAAAGTTACCCAAGTTATTTCCCTTAAATCAAAGACTTCTAAATATGTTTAATATCACATTTAAACAAAGGCTTTCCAAGTCCAGAGCCCCATTCCTATAAGGATTTATCAATAAATGGCCTTTCATTTAAAGATACCTGTTATTTCCCTTAAATCAAAGACTTCTAAATATGTTTAATATTACATTTAAACAAAGGCTATCATTTGGAGTAGATTAGGAAAACGAATGTGACTTCCAGCCGGGCGGAATGAGGCGGTATAGGATGTTAAGAGTTAAAAGGAGCAATCCTTGACATCAAAAATTAATTCCATCAGTTAATGATTTTTCAGACCATTAAACAATGGGGGTCGACTTATGCAAAGATCAACAGGAAGTGCGTGGTGTAATGGTTAAAGTCATTGGAAATGGACTTGTCGCCCCGAGTTCAAATCCTGGACGTGGTAATTGCATTTCACTTAGCGCTAATACCCTTGGAAAATGTATAAATTCTACTCTCCCTCCAGCTATTGGCAGAGATTCTTTTCATTCATTATTTTATGTCCTGCCTGTGTCAATAATTGTGTAAATATCAAACTGAGGTTGTAAATCAACACAGGGTAAATTTTTTTAAGGTTTAAGACCCCAGTCTGCCCTACTATTTACCCATAACTGGAAGAAGAATAGTTGGATTTTTTACCTTTATCAAGGGTATTATTGCTAACTGCATATAGGGACTTTAAACTACCAGTAAAAGGAGCGATTTTCCCACTTTGACCAACCAATTACTAAAGACATTTAAAAGAAAAGTTATCTTTTTTATCTTTTAACCATTACCATTTTTGGGGCTGCTGGCTTCATTCTCGGAAAACAACAACAATTATAATGATTGATATTAATAATAATAATAATAATAATATAATAATAATAACAATAATAATAATAATAACAACAATAATAATAATAATAATAACAACAATAACTATATAATAATAACAACAACAATAATAACTAATATATGATGATGATAATAATAATAATAATAACAACAATAATAACTATATGATAATAATAATAATAACAACAATAATAACTATATGATGATGAAATAATAATAATAATAATAATAATAACTGTATGATAATAATAATAATAAATAATAATAACTGTATGATAATAATAATAATAACTATAATAATATAAAATAATATATAATAATAATAATAATAATAATAATAATAATATATATGATAATAACAATAATAATTTTGTAATAATGATAATAATTAACTATAAATAATAAAACTATAATAATATATGATAATAATAATAACAATAATAATAATAATATAATAACTAATAATAAATAAATATAAATAATAATAATAATAATAATAATAATAATACTATATACTGCTTCCTTTTCCTTGTTAATATCATAAAATTATTTTCTTTGAATTTTATTACCTAGCTTGTCAAAATAGTCCATATTGGCCCCTGGGGTTGAATAAAATTTTGTATTAAGCACAAGTAAATTATGTTTTGTAATTCAATATTCAATTAAAAGGGTGGGCATCAAGTAATTAGTTATTATTGATGAAATAGATCATTAATTAGGACTGAGCCTATTCTAGCTTACCAATCAATCTGCTGGTCATGTCAAGCCCTAGCACATATATGATTGTCCCAACCCTATTGCTCTTATGGCAAACCCTTTTTATCATATATGTTCTAGAAGGCAGTGGTTGAGGGTTTTATTGTCTTGGGTATGATGGCAAACCTAATGGTGAAGTTCCAATTCTGAATCTCTGGGGAGTGTAGAGTACCCCTTCATTGCCATTACTCACAGGTTGATTTTGACCCTGAGTGGGGGTATACACTTTAGGGTCCCATCTATGGGTTAACTAGAAAAAAATGTGCTTAAAAAAATTGTTCCAAAAAATTTGAACACCCATCAAGCATGAATAGAACAAAGTGTCTTTGGGATAAGATAACCCAACAAGGCTTCACATGCCATAAAATCTAACAAACTAACAAGGGGTCAATGAAGCAGCTTAGATATTAGTTTAAAATACAAATTAAGCTAATTCATTTTCATAGTTGTTCTTGATATTTAATCTTTCTAGATTTATCTCCCTTAGACTTAATCTAATGAATTATTACAGATTAAGTCAGTGGTTCTCAAACAGTGCGCCCCAGAGCTTTTTCAGGTGCGCTCTATAGTATTCTTGAAAAATTTATCAGATATGAAAAGCAAATGTATACTAAGTTACTATATTATACCATTTCTTTACGAACACTCTGCTTGTTTCGTTGCAACATTATTATGATAGTTATAAGTTACTTTTCTTGCAACTAAATAAAAACACAGGTTTTAAACAATTTTATTGAGAAAAATTATTTTATTGCAATTTTCCACCTCATATTTATGTGAACTGCGATTTTCAACCCTGCAACAATTAAGTGTAAAAAGAGAGGAACTCTTCAATGCATTGATGAGGAAATGAGAGTTTCTCTCAAACAGAAGACCAAACATTGAAGAAATCGCAAGGTCTCATCAAGCTCATGTTTCTCATTAATACAGGAATGAATAAACTTCATAGAGGTATGTTAAGTTTGCTTTTGTTAAATGTGTTATTTTTTATATATTTAACAGTTAACTTAATAACATATTAGTCCTATTTTGTATACAGTGTGCTATCAAGTATCTGTAGTACTGTAAGTGCGTCAAGACCGTATAAAGTTTGAGAACCACTGCTGTAGACTGTAGATATTGATTTCAATGATGGCTGATATTACACAAGACTAAATGTAGATCATACATGTGTGCAAATGGGGAAGTGTGGTTGGTATAAAGGTTAGCAGAGCAAAAAATAAAATCGGGGAGTCAAGTTCAAATTCCAGCTAAGGCAGTGTTCATTCATGCATCCTCACCATAGAATATTTTTTTAAATCTGACAAATTTTAAAAAGTTGCAAATACCTGCATCCCTGACACACAAAAAACTAAAAGGCTCAGTAAAATCATATCCATGTGTCCCAGTCTTTTTCTTTTTTCTTCCCCCACCATTTCAAGCTAACAGTAAATTACTCAGGATAGGATAGGTTACAATGTAGAAGTTAGATGGCTTTAGTTGTTTCCCCAGATCATAAATAAAAACCCTACAATTTATTAAAAAACTTTAGTTGGGACCCATAAATTTTCAAAAAGTAATGCCATTTTTTTTAGGACAGGTGTAATTACCAACACAGGAACATGTATCATACATCAAAATAAGGTTGGTCCTCTGTGGATCACATCCCTACTTCTCCACATAGTCACCGCTTCTCTCAATAGCAATGTGGAAAAGTAGGGATGTGATTCACAAAGGACCAGCTTTATTTTGATGTATGATACATGTTCCTGGTTGGTAAGTCCTAAACAACTATTTGGAGAATGGGATGTGATCCCACAGAGGACCAGCTTATCTCGATGTAGATACATGTCCTGTGTTTGTAATTATACCTATTCTAAACAAAATGGCATTACTTTTTGACAAACCATCATATATTAAAATATATCCTAAATGCCATCAACAAAAATCATATACAAAAATTTTTTTTTTAAAATATTTTTTATTTTTTAGATAAGACTAATCCTGTTTAGAATATCCAAGATTATCCATTAGGATAGATATTACTGACTTCTCCTAGGTTCATCACACATATACTACACTTTGATCCTAAGCAGAAGTGTCAATCCATACATTAAAAAAAAAAATCCTGTCATTTTTTATAGAAACTATAGTGTAATAATAAAAGTTGGGGAGGGTCATGAAAAGAGTCACCCTCTGTCCCAAAATGTAATAATACAAAAAGTTTATTGAACATCCAGTGATCCTTTTGGTTAGGAGAAAAATTCCACATTTCTGTAGTTGTGATTGAGTCGCTTTATATGTTGCTTTAATGGTCAAAGCCACATAATCATGACATGTACTTAGGCCACATGATTAGTTTACTTGCTTTGGCTTCATTCAACCAAGTGTGTGATATTGCTGAATGTATTTTTTAGAATATAACATTTAAAAACTGTAAATGATGTTTATCAAACCTGAAAGTGTCAAATGAGTCAGCTAGTATATATGAATAAGTAAATATATATTGCAAAACATGCCCACGCACCTGCATGAAAGGTATTGTTGCTGCTACTGTTTATCATTGTCCTCCCTGCCCCCCACCTGTGCCTTTTCTCTAGTTAATCTAGACAGATTCTAGTTTTGGCTTCTGGTTCTTCTGCAGTAGCAATTATTTGTGTCCGTAGTCTCTCCACATATCCTTACCACACTGTTAAAGTTCTATGCTTTCTTTTTTTTTTTTTTTTTTTCTTTTTTTTTTTTTTTTTACAAGAGAGCTTTGTTCTTTGTGTTAGAACTGAAACCACCTCTAGTTACAGTCTCCATTTGTTGGTACCTTTTTTTTTTTTTTTTTTTTTTTTTTTGCATTACTGTCTTTGGTCATATTCGCAAGTTCTGTCCCCGACCTCCTGCCTCAAAAACCGCCTAGGCGGTGGCTGCTTGAAAAAAACAACAACATATTGAAGTCTGTAGCCAAAGCGTGTCACTTGAAAAAAAAAAACAAACAACCAACTAAAGGCGTTTCCCAAACCTAACATCTAACCCTAACCCCCCCCTAGTTTAAAATATTAGTTTTATTACAAAAGTGGGTCTGTTTCTTTTGGGTTCTCTCTACCTGTAATCCCACCCTAACCCTAACCCTATTTTTTTTTTCAAGTGACATCGCTTCACCTACAGACTTCATCGTAGTCGGTGTTTTTTTTCTTTTTTCACAGCAGCCACCGGCTAGCAGTTTTGAGGCAGGTAGGCAGGATGAACTTCGCAAATATCCCCCTGTCTTTCTTAATGGTGACCTACTGTTTCCGAGAATTTGTATAATGTTGCATTTAAGAAAAATTAATTTTTAAAACAACTGGGCGGAAAAAAAAAAAAAATTACATTGTTCTTGTTCCATACACTGACATATCTGTAATGAAGTTTAAAGGAGACTTTTGCAAAAAGTACAAGGGTGAGTCAAAACATAATGCCATTTTGTTAAGACAGTATAATTACCAACACAAAACATGTATCATACATCAAATATGAGGCTGTCCTCTGTGGATCACATCCCTACTTCTCCACATAGGTGATTCAAAAAGTAATGCCGTTTTTTAGGACAGGTATAATTACAACACAGCGAACATGTATCACATTAAAATGAAGTTGTCCTCTGTGAATTATATTCCTACTTCTCCCACATAGCAATGTGCTCCCACCTCATCTTTCGTTTGCCATGAAAGGTATTGTTGCTGCTACTGTTTATCATTGTCCTCCCTGCCCCCCACCTGTGCCTTTTCTCTAGTTAATCTAGACAGATTCTAGTTTTGGCTTCTGGTTCTTCTGCAGTAGCACATTATTTGTGTCCGTAGTCTCTCCACATATCCTTACCCACTGTTAAAGTTCTATGCTTTCTTTTTTTTTTTTTTTTTTCTTTTTTTTTTTTTGACAAGAGAGCTTTGTTCTTTGTGTTAGAACTGAACCACCTCTTAGTTACAGTCTCCATTTGTTGGTACCTTTTTTTTTTTTTTTTTTTTTTTTTTCTTTGCATTACTGTCTTTGGTCATATTCGCAGAGTTCGTCCCGACCTCCTGCCTCAAAAACCGCTAGGCGGTGGCTGCTGAAAAAAAAAACAACAGCTATAATTGAAGTCTGTAGCCAAAGCGGTGTCACTTGAAAAAAAAAAACAACCAACTAAAGGCGTTTTTCCCAAAAACCTAACATCTAACCCTAANCCCCCCCCCCTAGTTAAAATTAAGTTTTATTACAAAATTTGTGGGTTCTGTTTTTCTGGGTCTACCTGTATATCCCAACCTAACCCTAACCCTATTTTTTTTTTTCAAGTGACATCGCTTCACCTACAGACTTCAATCGTAGCTGGTGTTTTTTTTTTTTTTTTCAGCAGCCACCGGCTAGCAGTTTTTGAGGCAGTAGGCCAGGATGGAACTTCGCAAATATACCCCTGTCTTTCTTAATGGTGACCTACTGTTTCCGAGAATTTGTATAATGTTGCATTTAAAGAAGAAAAAATAATTTTTAAAAATGGGGGGAAAAAAAAAAAAAATTACATTTGTTCTGTTCCATACAACTGACATATCTGTAATGAAGTTTAAAGAGACTTTGCAAAAAGTACAAGGGTGAGTCAAAAAGTAATGCCATTTTGTTTAGGACAGGTATAATTACCAACACAGAAACATGTATCATACATCAAAATGAGGCTGGTCCTCTGTGGATCACATCCCTACTTCTCCACATAGGTGATTCAAAAAGTAATGCCGTTTTGTTTAGGACAGGTATAATTACCAACACAGGAACATGTATCATACATTAAAATGAAGTTAGTCCTCTGTGAATTATATTCCTACTTCTCCACATAGCAATGTTCCACCTTCGAATGAGAGCATGTATCCCTTCCCTGTAAAATTCTGTTGACTGTTCTCTTGTTGCCTCTCTTCATGAAAGAGTGTTTGATAGGCAAACATTATTCCAGTGACAAGGAAGTGAAATCTGTAGTGAAGATGTGGCTCAAAGAACAGTCAACAGAATTTTACGGGGCAGGGATACATGCTCTCATTCAAAGGTGGAATATTGCTATTGAGAGAAATGGTGACAAGAAGTAAGGATGTGATCTACAGAGAACCAGCTTTATTTTGATGTATGATACATGTTCCTGTGTTGGTAATTATACCTGTCCTAAACAAAATGGCATTACTTTTTGACACACCCTTGTATTTTCAATAATAGTAATTCATTTGAATCGTACATATTTATATAAATTTTATTAAAAGCCAAAGACAAGATTTTTTTAAATGTTTCTTGTAACCTATTAACTCCTGTAGGAGCCCTGGAGTTTAGAATACACCAACTGCACCTCTGCAGAGGGGTAAGATCACCTCCTTAATGAGGCCACCCGCGATGCTTAAGGATGGAACCTTGGTAGCTGAGTAGTCCATTACATTCAACTGCAATTTGGCCTTTACTCAGACAGTTGTAGAGGCAATCAGCTGATCAATCAAGTGGTCACATCAAGCCCTATTGCCTTTACTGCAAACCCCTAATCCTTTTTATCATGTATGTGCTAGAAGGTGGTGCCTGAGGGTCTTAGAGTTTAACGTCATACCCAGGACACTATCTGATGGTGAAGTTCCAATTCTGGAGTTCTGGGGAATATGGAGTACCCCTTCATGACCACCACCCTATCTCTGCAGAGAGGTAAGACTCCCCCAATGGGGCCACTTGTTGGTCGTGGGTGGTGACCCGTGATGCTTAAGGATAGAATCCAGGTGGTTGAGCAGTCCATGACTTGCAAAACTCCACTTGGGCCTTTTCTTGGGCTAGACGGGCGGTCATGTCAACCCTATTGCCTTTATAGCAAGCCCCAACCCCTTTTTATCATATGGGTGCTAGAAGGCGGTGACTGAGGGTCTACATGTCCTGGGAATGATGTTAAACTCTATCTGATGGTGAGGTTCCAGTTCTGGAGGTTTAGGGAATGTGGAGCACCCCTTCATCACCATTGCTCCCTGGTCCACTCTGACCCGGAGTGGTAGTACCTGTTAGGGTCCCATCTATGGGTTAAATAGAAAAATGTATTTATAAAAAAATTGTATTATCCATTAAGAATTGATTTATTTCAAAACTTTATTGGCATTAAATGACCCACTGAGGGTCTTGATATGCAGTAAACCAAACCAAACCAAACCTTCATGACCATTACCCCCAGGTCCACTCTAACCTGAAGTATCTGTTAAAGTCCCATCTATGAGTTGAATAGAAAAAATGAGTTTGAAAATTTTTTTTTTTTACAAATTGAGTTTTTTTTAAATTTGAATACCCATCAAAAAAGTCTTCAGCATAAAATGACCCAATGGGTTTGACATGCCGTAAAATACAACCAACCAACTAACCAACCAACTCCTGAAGGTGTCATGCTCAGTATTTCCCTTTCTGGTCTCCCTCAAAGCAGTGAGGGTTACCCATCTCTTTTCCCATGACCCATTAAATTATCAGTGTGCCACCCCCAGTATTTCTCTTCATAGAATCTCTCAGGGCAATTGGGGTTAGGTGGTGTAGCTCATCATCTCTCCAAATAACATGTAACACGTTCTATTGGGTTACATGGTACCAGCAGCAGGGAATAGCCCCTAAATCGACACACATACACACGCATATGAATCAAGTAAAGGAAAAGAAGATTTTTGTTGTTAAAAAAACATGGTGGATGTTTTTGAACGAGTTAAGTTTGGAAAATATCTAGAAAAGGTTCATAACCGTTCATTGATTAGCGTTCACAATTGAATGTTAATGACATGATTGGTACATGCGAAAACGAAAGTCAAGATGTAATTGGAACATGTGTAATTGAAAGCTAAAACGGATTGGTGCATGAGATGTTGAAAAAAAATTTTTTTTTCTTTCTTTTACTTGTTTCCTATTGTCCTGAAGAAGGTTTCTATATAAACCGAAGAGTTTGAACGTCAACATTATGACCAATAATAAACTTCCATCCAGTGTAACATTGCAGGTTTGTCTACATTTCTCCTCACACACACACACACACACACACACACACACATATATATAATGATAAAGGTACACGGTAGTAACCTACTCGAGTTTCACCATAAGGATCTTCAGGGTTAAATCCACTGTACCTTTATCATAATAAATTTGCTCTACCAACGTATAGAGCACTTTATATTTGTTATATTGCTGCCTTATCATTGTGAATCTTGCATCAACTAACCATTGTCACCTGTTTCACCGGTAAGTGACCTTTTCCATAAATACCATATATATATATATATATATATATCATTAAAAAAATCCTTGTCTATGGCTTTAAATCAAATTCATGATCTGAAAATTAAGTGTATAAATCTCCTTCTCGGCTACAGTAGGTTAATGTTTATTCAAGATACGACTATGTATTTTGGCCTTCGAAATGGTTGATATATTTTGTATGATTGATATATATATATATATATTATATATATATCAGTGTGTATTTGTAGGTATATTATATATGTATACAAGTTTTTCACATTAATATCTATGTATAATATGCATATTATATATACATATTGTATCTACTTTGTATGCAATTATATATATTCATTATTTGTATAACACATGCACACAGCAGTGGACCCTATTGTAATGGGGGCCCTGAATTATAAGGAGAGGTCCTCCCTCACAATTAAAATGTATTCCAATTGTACATAGGTATAATTATTATTTAGTTTTTATTGTATATATTGTATATATATATTTAGTATATTCTAAAGTTTTATCAAATTATTTGCATAAAGTTGCCAAAATGTTTTTTCTTTGCAATATACTTTATTTTTTTATTTATTTTATTTTTTTCCATATTTGGTTTAAGATAAGAGATTTTGATAGTTTTAATTTCTCTAAAAAATGTTAAGGGTTCTAAATTATTTAGAATTAAACATTGTTAATTCTAACATGTTATTAATTTGTAGCTAGCTGACATGATAGTTTAATAAAGTTTTTGATTTTTATATTAATTATTATTTTGTATTGAATTCTACTATATTATTATTATTTATTTGTTAAACAATGTGGACTGAAAGACACTTCTAGGTCTCCTCAAACTATATTATTCTTTAATAAGATTTTTTACAATATTCTATTATTTTGTATTGAATTGCACAATATCATTGATATTATCATTTCATTAAAAAAAATCCCTCATACAGTAGACCTCAAATTTTTATATAATTTAAATTGTGGGTCTCTCCTTCAGGATTTGAGATCCTCAAACTATATTATTCTTAAATAATATTTTAAGTATTATTTTGTATTGAATTGCACTATAAAATTGATATTATCATTTCATTAAAAAAAATCCCTCAGATTTTTTTAATGAAATGATATCAATAATATAGTGCACTTCAATACAGTAGACCTCATTTTTTTCAGCAATGTGAATTGAGGGTCTCTTTTGGGTCTCCTCCATGATTAGGGGTCCTGAGATTCTGCTTCCTTGGTTTCATAGTCAATCCAACCCTACCCTGCATACACATATTTTTCTTATGAACATGTTATATCAATATTCTGGATATATGTGTGTGTATTTTGTGCATTGTGTGTGTGTGTGTGTGTGTGTGTGGAGTATAGAAAAGAGGTTGACAGACAGAACCCGACCCTGTGTGCGTATGTGATAATAATTATATAATGTATGTATGTATGTCTTTGTGTGTGTATATATATATATATATATATATATATATATACACAATGTCTATCAAAAAGTATCAAAATTTTTTGTACATTTTGACACACCTTGTATTCTGAAAAAAAAATAACATTCCATTCATTAATTTTTTTTTTTTTCAGAATACAAGGTGTGTCAAAAAAGTACCAAGTTTAAAGCTGTATTTACCAAGATAGAAATGAAGAATGAATGGAATGTTTTTTTTTTTCAGAATACAAGGTGTATCAAAAAGTACAAAAATCTTGATACTTTTTTGACACACCTTGTGTGTGTCTGTGTATGTATGTATGTGTGTGTGTGCATATATATATATATATATATATATATAATTTTTTTTTCCAAAATTGTGTTTTCTATATATAAGTATTTTTGTGGAATGTATTTTTTTAAATGTCTTCTTGAATACTTTTCCTTGAAATTCATTGCATTTTTATATGAACTCAAAAGTCTATATATATATATATGATTATTGTAGATACAATGTATATATGATTCTTATGTGTATAACATATATTTGCTGCTGTTCTTTAAATTTGAATCTTTTTGTAACAGCATTATCTTACAAAGCTTTTTAGGTTGAGGGTGGAGGTTTTCATTGATCAGATCCTGACCCTCACATTTTTGTTACCCCAAGTGCTGAACTTAAGTTTTCTACCATGTTATATAACAATACCGACCCCTTTCTTTTTGGACTTTTGAAAGCTTGTATGTTTTATTTTCCCTGCAATTGATATATTTTCCTGTTTTGCTACACACTTCCCCCTTTTTTTTTTTTTTTTACCAACCATGTCATTTTTAACCTCAGCAGTGATGAAAATTGGGTAAAATTGAGTGAAGTCTATGTATGTCATTTGTATTTATTTATTTATTTACTTCTGTTTTTAACGATAAACATATGACATTGATAAATATGTGTGTGTCTGTCTGTGTGTCTTTGGATAACTATACATAAGTTAAGTCGTCGGGGCAGCCTAATGTCAGTATCGGCCAGACAGCGAGGGAGTCTATCACCTTTTCACTAGTGCTAGAACAAGGAAATTATTTTAGCATCTGAGGTGGAGTGCCACACCTACCACCAGCTCCTCACTTTACCACACAGATCCCTGTTCTACTCATTCGCTGAGTTGGCGAGGGCCGATATCAAACCAAGAACTTTGTGCTTCTAGCCGAACGTTCTACCAACTGAGCTAAACTGGCCTTATATATATAAAGTACATTTTGGCAGCATTTTTTCCTTTATACATGTTTGGTTGAATGCGACAGACATTTCCTGTCTGATGAGTTTCTTTTCGATCTTTTCCAAATGTCTGGCCATCTTTTTTATGTCTGGGTGGAATTCGAACTTCAAATCCAGCAACCACATTCTCAAATGCCTATAATTTCCAGTCAATTCTCCCCCCCCCTCGATCTCCCATAACATTTCTTATAAATCTGTTAGTCCCTCCTCCTACTCCTCTGATTGTTTTAAAAGAACCGCAGAAACATCTCACCACTTCACACCTGATGATGGCATTAAGTAATGCTGAAAGTACTGGTGTAAGAACCTTTGTAAGAATCATTCACCAATTCTACCCAGACATAAAAATGATGGCCAGACAATTGGATCGAAAAGAAACTCGTCAGACATGAAATGTCTGTCATGTTCAACCAAACATATATATATATATAGTCATCTACAGACACTGTGTTTTGACGTATCATGTCTCCTCAGTGTGGCTAGACATAGCAGGCTACCTCCAGCTGGGATCAAAACTGACTGATTTTTCACGTCAGAGTTTCTAAGCTGAGTCAGTCATCAGCACACCTACAAATGGGATTGAGAATTTAACTAATACATATATATATATATATATATATATGTGTGTGTGTGTGTGTAAAATGAAATGAGCACCTAGGAGGTCTTCTGCACAGCATCCAGAATCCATACCAAGCTGATTGTTGTAAGTTTTAGCTGGTCAGCATATACTGGTGTGTGTGTGTGTGTGTGTGTGTGTGTGTAAGTGTCAACAGGAGAACATCACTTATGAGTTCATCCTTGCTTCTCCAGCAGTGTCCAGCATGTCTTGTTCGTCCTACTCTGATGGTTTGTGTGATAGGAGGCAAGTGGCTGTACAGCTGCTTTATTGTGTAGTACTGCTTCCATGATTTGTTCAAGACAGCACACAGTATCCTTTTGTTAGCACTGTCTTTTTTTTTCTTTTCTTTTTAATTAAGAGCTTTATTAGAGACTAAGTAGTGCAGCTGTACAGTAGCATTGACATAGCTACAGCTTGGGAGAAATTTTGCTTTATCTTATCAGAGATATGATTCCATATGATTGATAATCTGTCTATTGCAGTTCATGCCTTTCCTATGGGTATATTGACATCACTTTCTGTAGATGAGATATTACTACCTGGATTGAATTCAGTGTTATGCTTTTCTGAACTGATTGCCCTAATATTTACCCATAGTTGTGGGGAGAAAAATTTATATTACTAGATAGGGCTTTTATCATAAAAAGGTTGGAGACCATTGCCCTTTAAAGTAAGGCACTAGTATATATATATATATATATATATATATATTGAAAAAATGAATAAAGGAAAGAAAGTATAGAATGGATAATATGGGATATTTTAATCAATTTTACTTACACGTGTTTCGGTCAGGAGTTTATCCATGTGTACATTATTCAAACTATTATTATTTTTAAATAACCAAATGAAATGAAATAATAATAGAAAAAATGTAGAAATGTTCCGCACACAAAGAAAATTCGACCTTCATCAGAGTAAATCCTTATTTGAAATGAAATTCGTTATAAATATACATATATATATATATATATATATATATAATCTTTCTTTTATCAAGTTCTAAGGTTCTTTCTAAGTATTGGGAATATTGGTGTTTTGTATATATAAAAATAAATATATCAAAGGCCATTCATTGCCTTTTGAAGTACATTTAAGGCACTAGTATATATATATATATATATATATACTAGCAAATATATGCACCCTCCGGGTGCAAGTATTTAAGTTTTAATATATTGAAATATCGTATTAAATTAGAAAATCTAATAAGAATGCAGATAAAAAGATTTGAAACAGAGTGGGGTTATAATAGAAAAATAGAAATGAAACTTACTCTTCCATCACTGCCGTCTTTCATTACTTATTTAACTATTTAGTTAAATTAGGAAATAAAGAATAAAATTACACTTATTTTTTCTTGTTAATGGATTTCATTTAAGATTCATTGGAGAGATTTTTGCTTATATTCATTAAAATAAAACCAAACAGTTAGAAATCAATAATACTAAGCACATATTTAATAAAATCACATTTTTGATATCAATATGCAAATTAGCCTTCCCGTTCACACTGCAAACCGCTATTTTTTGTATATATAAATACAATAGCATGTTATTTGTATGTAGATATGGACAACACTAATAAAAAGGTGAAGCAATTTTATTAATAATTGAGGTTTAAATATAAATAAAATCATGAAGAATGTGATGAAAATAACTATGTTAATTGTGACTCGATTAGTAATATAGTTTCGGTTACAGACAGAAAAACACACAATCTCCATTATAATAAGATATATATATATATATATATAATTTTTCTATTATCAAGTTCGAATGTTCTTTTTTAGGTTCAGTAATATTGTTTTTTTTTGGTTTTTTTACATACAAAATAAGTATATTATTGATGTTTGCCCTTTGAGTTACATTTAATGCACTAGTATGTATATAATTTTTCTTTTATCAAGCTCGAAAATTCTTTCTGTAAAAAGTAATATTGTTTTTTTGTTTTTTTTTTTGTTGTAATATACTTATTTTGTATATTACAAGATGGGATTTGTATCATAAAAAAATATGTTGAAGACCATTGCCCTTTGATGTATATTTAATGCACTAGTATATATATGTTTGTATGTGTATATATCATTTTATTTTCCTAAGAGTTTATTCTTGTCACCCATTTCCATCACTGTCACCAAGTGCTGCTTTTTGTGACCTTCAAATATTTGAATGCCTCTCTCATTTATTACTGTTTTATATTTTTTTCTTTCAGTTTTTGATTTTTGTCTTCCTTTTAAAAAGAACAGACAAACTCTCATTTTGTTTGCATGCAACCAATGTTGATTGATTGATATCCTCATAATTCATAGATTGTGACATGCACACAAACATACATCTCTCTTATGTGTGCACTAATTATTATTATTATTATTACTTGCTGTCCATCGTATCCGATGATGACACCATGCAAATCATTTCCTCCAATTTAATCGGTCTCTGGTTGCATCTTGCCAACTGCCTATGGGGATGTTAAAGTCCTTCAGGTTTCTCTTGATGTTGTCTTTGTACCTGAGCTTTGGTCTACCGATTCCACGTGATCCCTCTCTCAGTTGAGAGTACAGAATCTACTTTGGTAGTCTGTTATCCCCAAGTCTGTTTAAGTGGCCAGCCCATCTTGGACAAGTATTTCATGCATGCCAGGGAGTCCAGTTCTCTTCAGGATGGTCCTGTTTGAAACGTGTTGCCACCACTTGACATGTGTGCTTATTCTACACATTTGACACAACACTCAACAACCAACTGCACCTCTGCAGAGGGAGTAAGACCCTCCCCTCAATGGGTCCACCTGTTGGCCATGGGTGGCAATCCGTGATGCTTAAGGATGGAACCCATGTGGCTGAGCAGTCCATGACATGCAACACTTCATTTAGACCCTTACTTAGGCTAGACGGGCAGTCGGAAGTGCCTACTCCGCTCAATTGGCTGGTCACATCAAGCCCTAGCACCTATATGATTGTCCCAACCCTAATACACTTATGGCTACCCCCAACCCTTTTTATCATATATGTGCTATAAGGCAGTGGTTGAGGGTCTTCATGTCCTGGGAATGACGTTAAACTCTATCTGATGGTGAGGTTCTAGTTCTGGAGGTTTGGCGAATGTGGAGAGCCCCTTCATCACCATTTCTCCAAGGTCCACTCTGACCCGGAGTGGTAGTACTTGTTAGGGTCCCATCTATGGGTTAAATAGAAAAATGTGTTTATAAAAAAAAAAAATTGAGTATCCATTAAGAATGAATTTATTTCAAAACTTTGTTGGCATTTAATGACCCACTGAGGTTGATGTGCCATAAAACAAACCAAACAAACTCTTATTTTGTTTGCATGCAACTAATGTTGATTGATGTTTTCTTAATTCATAGATTGTGACACACACACACACACACACATACATTCTCTTATGTGTGCGTTTATTATTTTACACATTCGACACAACACTAAACCGACATTGCTAGCATGCTACATGAACATAATTTGATATTGTATTTTGAATTTGTGGATCTTATTTTATAAACCAATGTTTACACTCAACATAGTTGTTTAGAATGTGGATATTGTTTGTTTGTTTTGAGATGACATTATCTGTATAACAATTATGATAATAATAATGATAATTTATTTATATATATATATATATATATATATATATATATTATATATATACACACACACACACACACACACACAGTGATGCTGATAGCGTTTTGATTTAGTGTATCCAGGAATGCACATATTTGTTTTGAATGAGTCCCAACTAAAGTTTCTTAATAGATTGTAGGGTTTTTATCTATAATATGGGAAACAACTAAAGCCATCTAACTCCTACCTTGTAATATATCCTGTGTAATTTGTTTCTAAGAAACTATTGAAATGTATTCACAGTTAACTTGAAATGATGAGGGAAGAAAAAAGAAAGACACTGGGAAGCATGGATATGATTTTACTGCGTCCTTTTAGATTTTTGTGTGTCAGGGATGCAGGATGCATACCTATCAGCATCTCTGTATATATATTATCTATATATCTTATTAGATTATCTATATAACAATTATGATAATAATCTTATTATAATGGAGATTCAGTGTATATATGTCTGTAACCAAAACTAGGTCACTGCTTACATCACAATACACTTAGGAATTGCGTAACTTTATCAATGAGTATTTACTTTATAGTCAAAATCATTAATACATAGAATAAATCTTATTTATTAATGATGTCTTTATGAAAATCTGATTCAAATTTGCCTTAGAACAGCCCATGTTATTAGTTCATTTAAAATCCTTCAATATGTCTTACATATCACTGAGAAATAAAGGTTTACATAATATATGGTGTGGTTAATTTGCATATTGGTTTTAGCAAAAACGGTTTTAATAAATAATTATATAGAAACCAATTAAAATATAATTAAAATAAGTGTAATCTTTTATATGCGTTCTTATTTAATTTCGTTAGTCTTTTTAATTTAATATATTTCATTACAAGGGCCAGTTTAGCTCAGACGGTAGAGCGTCTGACTAGGAACCACAAGGTTCCAGGTTCGATGCTGGCCCTCATCAACTCAGCGTATGAGTAGCACAGGGATCTGTGCGGGGAAGTGAGGAGCTGATGGCAGGAGAGGCGCACAAGGCCTCGTTTTAACGTGGGCCCACCCACAAGCCGAAGCTCATGGGTGGAGGGTACATATTCTTGCTAGTTATTGTGATTTTGTTACTTAGTCATATATACTCCCACCAAGAGCGACGGCTAAATAACTTCTACCTTCGCTGCCTTAGACGTATACTGGGCATCACCTGGAGGGACAGGATCACTAGCACAGCAGTTCTAGAGAGAGAGCTCAGCTCCCCAGCTTGTGTTCTCTACTGACGCAACATCGTCTCTGATGGCTGGGTCAAATCCCGAAAGACATTCTTTATGCAGAGCTTACGTCTGGTAAAAGACACATTGGTAGCCCCCAGCTGCAATTCAAGGATGTCTGCAAAAATGATCTCAGGTGCTTTGGCATTGCCCCTTCCAGCTGGGAAGATTTGGCTCGGGACCGCCCTTGGTTGCAACAGAATCTCCGTAGAGGACTGTTCATGTCAGAAGTCACCCTGACGCAACACCATGAAGCTAAGAGGTCTAGAAGAAAGCAGCGGCAACAAAGCACCAGCACATCAACATCTTCAGAGACAGCTTTCAAATGCGAATTCTGTGGTCGAGAATGTTTTTCAAACATCGGACTTCACAGTCACAGGAGGCACTGTAACTTCAGGGGCACATAAAAACTTTATTATTGTCTTCCGAGACTGAAATGCCAATATAATTCATAAACATTTTATTTTATCTTATTTTGACATACGCAAATCTACACTATTTGTATTTATCTCGGCTAAATAATAGTTTTTTTGTTTTTTTATGGGTTGGGTTGGGGGGTAGATATAATTTAAAGAATGCAATTGCTCAGTTTTCTATATAAATAATCATGTATGTCCATCTGATTCAGAAAAAAACAATGTATTTATTCTATGCTTTTTTGTTTTCTTTTTTATTTGTGCTATTCATAACTCCAGTTGTTTTTATGGCCTGTTTTGTTGTTTTTTGGGGGGTTTTTTTTTTTTTTTAGGATAATTGTGCATTACCCATATCTATTATTATACTAAAGCTGAGTAAATCAATGTTTGTGTCCTAAAGGCTTTGTACTGTTTGATTTAAAGACATGAAAGTTATACTAAATTATTCCTTACTTTTAGGATTGAGTTAGGTTTGAAAAAAATCTCTTTTAATTGGTTCTTCAATGTGTCTTATATAATTTGCAATTAAGTCAAAAACTGACCCATCCCTTACTTTACATTCTGCCTATCACTTTCCCCCCTCCCTATGTATATCTTGATTATCTTCTCGTTATATATGTTCATCTCTTTGGGAGAGTCGAGAGAGAGAGAGATGGGAGAATTTGAAATGTATTTGTATGCTAAATTTCAAAAGCAGCAACCCGTAGCTTAAATTAGGTCAAACTTTACTTTTCTTAGAAATCTTACAAAATGATTTTAATGATTTTGTTCAGCTGTATTTTTTTTTTTTTTTTAAATTTAATTCGCTTTGCAAATTCACTTTTCCCTAATTTCAATTATCTACTCAGAGCTCAACTGGTCACATATTGTCTAGTTATTATACTAAAGCTGAGTAAATCAATGATTTTTTGCTAAAGGCTTTTTTTCCTATTTAGTTTAATGACACAAATTACATCCCAAAATATTCCTTAGTTTTGGGATTAAGTTATGTTATTCCATTTTATTTGGTTCTATTTAGTTGTAATCTGCAATTAAATCAAAAATTCACCCATCTCTTACTCCACATTCTGCATGTCATTTTCTCCCTCTCTACATATATCTTGATTATCTACTCTTTATATATGTTAGTTTTCTCTGTGAGTGTAAAGAAAGAGATTGGAGAGTGTGAGTGGTAGATGAACTTATTCATGTGTCAATTTTCAGCAGCTAACGGCTGGCTTATATATAAGACGGGTCAGTTTTTGACTTAATTGCAAATTTTAGCAGAATTATTTTAATGTGTTTGTTTTTTTAATTCTCCGGTTGTATTTATTTTTTTTAATTTGATTCGTTTTGCAAACTAACTTTCTTCCTGATCACAATTATCTACTCAGAGCTCAATAGTTGACCCAACAGGTCACGTTTTTTCTAGTAATATATATATATATATATATATATATATATGAGATTAAGGTAATTTGCATGAGGTGTTTCTGTTTTTTGTTTTTTTAAATCTTATTATAATTGAGATTGTGTGTTTTTCTATCTGTAACCAAAACTATCACTACTCCAATCACAATTCCCTTTGTTATTTACGTCACATTCTCCAGGATTTTATTTTTACATATCTACATACTACTAACATGCAATTGTATATATATATACAACAAAATAGCGGTTTATAGTGTAAACGGGAAGGCAAATTTGCATATTGATCTTACAAATTTGATTTTAATAAATATGTGATTGGTATTATTGATTTTTAATTGTTTGATTTTTATCTTAATGAATATGAGCAAAAATCTCGTGGATAAATCTTAAAAGAAATCGATTAACAAGAAGAAAAGACTGTAATTTTATTCTTTACTTCCTGATTTAACAAAATAGTTAAATTAGGAAAATTTAGCAATGAAAGACGGGAGTGATGGAAGAGTAAGTTTCAGTTGTTCTATTTTTTGATTATACCCCCCTCTGTTACAAAGTTTTTATCTGCATTCTTATTTAGTTTCATTAGTCTTTCTGATTTAATATGATATTTTATTACATTAAAACTTAAATACTTGTACCTGAAGGGTGCATATATTTGCTAGTTATTTTAATTATCTTAAGTCATCATCAGACAATTACCAATGAATTCAAACACTTTTTTTGGGGGGGGGGTCTTTAGTAACCTTGGGCGCCTTGCAATATTGCCACATCTTAGATCAATCTAGTTATCAATCACTGAATGTAGTCATTCTTCAATTAGCTGTCTATCTATCTATCTATCTATCTATCTGTTTCCCTATCTATCAACTAGTGTCTATTCATATCTCTCTATTTAGCTACATACAGGTGTAACGTGGCGGTATTATCACAGTATCAAAACGGATATATGTAACGTTCTAATAGCGATATATGTTGTATAGTGGGTCTTGTCAATGTGCCTCCAAATTCACAACACTAAAAAGGTGTTCGGGCACATGGCGGTCATCTTTTCGATAAAAAAGTACAAGTAAGGATTAAGTTCCGAAACGGCATTTGAATTCATGGTTAATCATCAGAAGATGACTTGTTTTAAGGTAATTAAGTAGTCGTCGGGGTGGCCTAAAGTCGGTATCAGCCAATCAGCGAGGGAGTCTATCCCCTTTTCACTAGCGCTAGACCAAGGAGATTGTTTTTTTGCATCTGAGGTGGAGCGCCACACCTACCATCAGCTCTTTATCTTACTGCATAGATCCTTGTGCTACTCATACGCTGAGTTGGCGAGGGCCAGTATCGAACTAGGAACTTTGTGGTTTCTAGCCGAATGCTCTACCGACTGAAAAAAAAAAAAAACACCTAAAACAGAGCCCAAGGGTTACAGAAGATAGAAACAGTGATTCGGGAACTGGCGCATTGCATATGAAAACACTCACTCACACAAAACACCCAAACACACACAGGCATACACACATGTACACCTTTTAGCCCTGCTCAAGGCAACCAGTCTAGAGGAAGGAAAAATTGAATTCAAATCAGCCGTCCACCACTTGAAAAATGGCCTCATGTCGCCCTGGCGGCAGAAGGGCTGTTTAAATAAATCTCCCACCCGTACACCCTTTAGCTTCACTAAAGTAAAAGGCACTAGTCAAGAAAAAACTATGATTTCAAACAAGCTGTAAGTAAGTAAGTAAAGTCGTCGGGGTGGCCTAAAATCGGTATCAGCCAGCCAGCGAGGGAGTTTATCCCCTTCTCACTAGCACTAGACCAAGGGGCTGTACTCCGCTTAAATAATTGGCTTTATCTAACATCAAAGGATTGGTTAAATATACCACACACACACACACAGACACACACAGACACACACTCATAAAACAAACCGCAAATCATATATACGTTTATACACAATAATATTATAATGGAGATTGTGGGTTTGTATGTCTGTAACCGAAACTATATTACTATTCAAGTCACAATTCCCTTTAGTTATTTACATCACATTCTCCATGATTTTATTTTTATATTTAAACCTCAATTATTAATAAAATTGTTTTACATCATTAATACTGTTGACTATATATACATACTAATAACATGCAATTATATTTATATATACAACAAAATAGCGGTTTACAGTGTGAATTGGAAGGCTAATTTGCATATTGATCTTAAAAATTTGATTTTAATAAATATATGCTTAGTATTATTGATTTCTAATTGTTTGGTTTTATATTAATGAATATGAGCAAAAATCTCGGGGATAAATCTTAAAAGAAATCCATTAACAAGAAGAAATAACTGTAATACTATTCTTTACTTCCTATTTTAACTAAATAGTTAAATTAGGAAAATTTACCAATGAAAGACGGGAGTAAGGGAAAATGATGGAAGAGTTAGTTTCAAAGTTGTTCTATTTTTCAATCATACCCCCTCTGTTCCAAATCTTTTTATCTGCATTCTTATTCAGTTTCATTAGCCTTTCTAATTTAATATGATATTTTATTATATTAAAACTGAAAGACTTGCACCCGGAGGGTGCATATATTTGCTAGTAAAGATAAAGACAACAATCCAAAATATCATAATTATTCATATCAAGCCTCATCTCATAAATACGCATATAAATATGGGTTTTATAAATTTCAATGATGTAACTGATTGATATGTAAATATTGTACATGGATTGCATCATCTATTTACAGAGCCTGATTGAGGCCTAGGCTTTAGAGAGTGAAGCTAGTTGATAGGGGGTGAGGTTACAGAAATAAAGAGAAAAGCAGCTCCTCATACTACACCCTCCTCCTCCTAGTAAACAATAGATTAAATTCTATATTCCCTAACGTTTATTATTTATAAAACCCTGTTGGATATAGTGGAGTTTTATAAACATTACTAATTTTTCAGGAGTAGTTGCACCTGTTAGTCTAATAATGGAGTTTCAATTCTGGAACTCTGGAGAATGTGGAGTACACCTTTATCGCCATTACTCCCAGGCCCACCCTGACCCGGAGTGGTAGTACCTGTTAGGGTCCATTCTATGGGTTAAATTGATCAAGAAATGAGTATTAAAAAATGTTTTTATAAAAATTGAGTTTGAAAAAGAAAATTGAATATCCAACAAGAATGAATAAAACAAAAACTTCTTTGGCATAGAATTACCCAACAAGGGTTGACATGCCATAAAACCAACCAGCCAATCAAAACATAGTTTAATTATTGATTACAAACTAAATAATCAAAAAACTGAATCACAATTTCCTTAGTTATTTATGTCACATTCTCCATGATTTTATTTTTATCTAAACCTCAGTTATTAATAAAATTGTTTTCCATTAATAATACTGTTGGACATATCTACATACTAGGTATTTACCATGTACCCCACGTGTACGGGTTAGGCACAAGGCCCTATTAATGTGAGCCCACCCGAACTGAAGCTCATGGGTGGTGGGAGCAGAAAAATGCATTGATCCCCTCGGCATTCCCCCTCAAGGGGGGCACCTCAGACACTGGGCAATAAACCCAGCCCTGCCCCTTTAAATTGAGGGGGCAGGTGTTGCCTGTGGGGATAGCCCCCTGGGCTCAACATTGTTAGAGCCAAAGTATAAATATTAAAAGAAATCGATTAACAAGAAGAAATAACTGTCATTTTATTCTTTATTTGCTATTTTAACTAGATAATTAAAATAAGTAAAATTTAGCAATGAAAGATGGGAGTGATGGAAGAGTAATTTTCATTTGTTCTATTTTTCTATTATAACCCCTTTGTTTCAAATCTTTTCATCAGCATTCTTATTTAGTTTAATTAGCCTTTCTAATTTAGTATAATATTTTATTACATTAAAATCTAAATACTTGCACCCGGATGGTTCATATATTTGCTAGTTTTGATAAAGGATGTTTTTATTGTCTAGCAGATTAGCTTTTTCCACTTGCATCATCGGCCTTAACATAATAGCTGTGCCCCTCACGTCCGCCCTACACACATACACCCTACACCTTACCCTTTGGCCTTGTAGAAAGTTGACAGCTACGATGACTCTTAACGTCTATGTGAATCTTGGTGGGACTTTTTATCGTAGTTATCATTCTCTTTAAACAAACATAGCATTTTTTTCTCACCCCATTAGTCTGCCTGTTGGTAGGGCTTTAGAATATGCTGACTGCATCCCTTACAGAGGGGTAAGCCCCCTCCCCTCCTAGAAAAGGTTATACAGGGTATGACACTAAACTGCATTTGATGATGAGGCTCTAGTTCTGTGGAGTGTGGAGTTCCATTACTCCCAGCTCCACTCTAGCCTGTTAGGGTCCCATTTATGGGTCAAATAGATCTGTTTAGAATTTATTTATATTTGATAGGACCGTGTGAAAAAAAGAAATGACTACACAAAAGATGTAATTATAAACAGACAGTGAATGCATTTCCCTAACTGCTAGGCTTAAAATAACCCTTGACTGGTTGACATGTCATTAAAATCAATGTATAATCCTCTTAAGTGAACATACACGGGTGCGTCAAAAAGTAATGCCATTTTGTTTAGGACAGGTATAATTACCAACACAGGAACATGTATCATACATCAAAATGAAGCTGGTCCTCTGTCGATCACATCCCTACTTCTCCACATAGTCACCGTTCCTCTCAATAACAATGTTCCACCTTCAAATGAGAGCATGTATCCCTGCTACATAAAATGTTGTTGACTGTTCTTTGAGCCACTTCTTCACTACAGATTTCACTTTCTTGTCACTGGAATAATGTTTGCCTCTCAAACCCTCTTTCATGGGACCAAAGCAAATTTATAATAGCCAAACGATGGTCTGTTGAGTTTTTCTTTCTTATTTTAAGTGTGTGTGTATATATATATATATATATATATATATATTTGTTAACCAATGATATTATGTATTAACAATTGTTATAATTGTTTATAAATAATTATTACTGAATAGGAATAGTTATTTGAAACCATGTAATTGTTTGAATTGAAAAAAAAAAAAAAAAGATTAGGTATTAAATAACCCAACGAGGGTTGACATGCCATAAAACCAACCATCCAACCATTCATTGATTAACTATAACATTGACACACATTCTAGATTTCCGCCATGTTTGAGATTTCATTTTACACGTTTGATTAATGAAATGTTCTTTGATAAATAAAACTTTAATCCGACATAAATCTGGAAATTTATTTTCAAAATTTAATTATAAACAAAATGAATATTAAAGGTTAGGAAAAAAAACGTCAAAATACAATGGTAGAAAATGTCCTGTGACAAAGTCTCTTATGAATAATTCCACTTTAAGGCAAGGCTCCTCCCTCTCGAAGTCACATTTGGCAGGTTGTATTCAGTTACCAGTAGCAAAGAAGAGATCTATTATTGTAATAGAAATGATTACATAAAACCATATAATTATTAGTATTGGATGGAAATACTTGAAACCATACAACTGTGTGCAATAGGTATCACCAAAATACGTCATGTGATCAGTTTAGGCAATATTGAAAGAAGAAATGTAAATATTTTTTAACTTTTTTTTTATAATCTTGCAAAAAAAAAAATAATGAACATAAAGAGTTGTTACAAAGAAAAACAGTTAATTCAAAGATCAAATTATCCGATTGAAAAAAAAATTACTCACCGTTATCTTGAAAAATAAGTAAAACAGTCGTTTTTTGTATTTTTTTAACAACAGAGTCGAATTTTTTTATTTATATTTTTTAGCAGAAATCTATATTCATGATTCTTTTACTAATAAGATCCAGTATAGAAACTTATAAAAAATCTTCTGATATAATTATTCAGACTCTTATCTTTATAGAAAAAAAGTAAAAATCGTTTTTTGTCGGTTCATTTTTTCATATTTCATAAAATAAAATGGGTGGGGGGGCTAAACCTCGAAAAAAAAAAATTCCCCTAATATATTTTAGGAAAAACCTATTTCAAACATATTTTCATCAAAAGGTAAGTAATTATAGAAATTTTCGAACCATTAATTGATTTTTCATAGAATTTTTTAAAAAAGCCTCTAGTCGTAACTTGTTTTTGGCTACGTTAAAATTCAATTGATTTAATGGTGTGAAAATGTAAACATTGTTTTCATTCATAATTTTCATTATTTCCATAAGCTGAAAATTTTTTTTTTAAATCCTCAGAAATTTTTTTTAATGTTTCTTTTGAATGGACAAAATATTTTCAAGATAATATTAACCTTTGTGCAAGTTTCATTGTGTTAAATATGGGGGGGGGGGGGTAAATGTCTCAGGGCAAATTGGTGGTACCTAGTGTGCAAATTATTTGTATTAGATAAGGGTTGTAACATGTGTATCCTAGTTAAAAGAGAAAGTAGGAAGAAAACAAAACAAATATTTTAGGTAAAGGAAAAGATTTTCTAGACAGTGAATAATCAGTAATCGACACTTTGGTTTGTTTTATTAGCATTACAGTCTCCAAAGACTATATAGTTCTTGTGCTCCTGAAGCTACAGTACCTCCTGTGACTGTGAAGTCCAGTGTCCGAAAAACAATCTCAACCACAGATGTTGTATATGAAAGATGTCCCTGCAGATGTTGATGTGCTGGTGCTTTATTGCTGCCTCTTTTTTCTGGACCTCTTGGCTTCATGGTGTTACGCCAGGGTGGCTTCAGACATGAACAGTCCACTACGGAGAGCCTGCCACCACTAAGGGTGGTCCTGAACCAACTTTTCCCAGCTGGAAGGGGTAATGCCAAAGCACCTGAAATCATTCTTGCAGACATCCTTGAAACACAGCTGGGGGTGACCATTCTGTCTGAACAGATTGGGTTTTTTTAATGGTGTAATAACCCTATTTAATGCCAAAAACTGTTAGAGTGTGAGATGAAAGTTGGTACTTAAGTTTCCTTTACTGGTGTAATTTTTGTAGATGTATTTCGTGGATGTATATTTTTTATTTCTCTCAAGAAGAAGGATAAAATGTCATCCGTATTAGTATTCTCAAACAGATACCTCATATTATTTGCATTGAAATATTTCATTCTGATTGTAGTGAAAACTGCTCAGTCCATGAGGAAATGTTTGAGAGTGTAGTGTGTTTGGCATGTCTCTGACACAATGGTTGTTCCTCGTGCTTGAGCATAAAAGAGTGTATTAGTCTAAGAAGAATTTACTATTATTCCATATATTTTGGGTCTATATTTTTGTCTTTTGCTAAGATAGGGCTTATTTTAAAGCTTTAAACATGAAATATTATTATAATGGAGATTCGGTGTCTGTCTGTAACTCAAACTTCATCATTGTTTATATCACAATAGCCTCAAAAATTACATAAGTTTATCAATGAGTATTTAATTTATAGTCAAAATCATTAATACATAGAATAAATCTTATTTATTTATGATGTCTCTATGAAAATCTGAGTTAGATTTGCCTCAAAACAGTCCATGTTATTATTAGCATGTTTAAAATCCTGCAATGTATCTTATATATCACTAAGAAATAAAGGTTTACATGATATATGGTGTGGTTAATTTGCATACTGGTTTTAACAAAACTGGGTTTAATAAATAATTAGTTTTATTGATCTCTAATACTATTTTTTATTCTCCAACATATTAAAATAATCTATGAATGATTTTATATAGAAACCAATTAAAATATATATAAAATAAGTGTAATCTTTTTATATGCATTCTTATTTAATTTCATTTGTCTTTCTAATTTAATATATTTTATTACATTAAAACTTAAATTCTTATGCCAGGCAGAGGTTACATATTCTTGCTAGTATATGGAATGATGGAAACATTTTGAGATATTTCAATTATTCGATATAGATTACAAGAAGGTTAAAGAATATATTAAGCAAAACATTGAAATAATTACACCAAATATTATCAGCAATAAAGAGAAATGTTTGAAATAATCTGAATATTTTATGTCAAAACTTTGTAAACAAATATTATTTAAATTATAACTATGAAAGAAATCATAATATGAAAATGTGTAAACAGAAATTACTTTTTTGTTTATATTCATATCCAAACACATACTTGTGTGTAATATATATATAAAGACAGTGTATATGTGAATATATATATATATATATATATATATATATTATATATATATATATATACACAGTGTGTATATATATATATACACAGTGTGTATGAGAGATATATATATATACACAGTGTATGAGAGATATATATATATACACAGTGTATATGAGATATACATATATACACATGTGTATGAAGATATACATATACACACAGTGTATATATATATATATATATATATATACACAGTGTGTATGATATATATATATAACACAGTGTGTATGAGATATATATATATACACAGTGTGTATGATATATATATAATACACAGTGTGTATGAGATATATATATATACCAGTGTGTATGAGATATATGTATATACACAGTGTGTATGAGATATAATATATACACAGTGTGTATGAGATATATGTATATATACACAGTGTGTATGAGATATATGTATATATACATAGATATATGTATATATACACAGTGTGTATGAGATATATGTATATATACACAGTGTGTATGTGAAATATATATATATATATTGGGCATTCACAAGCACATGATTCAACCATAGGCGAATATTTACTATCTATAAATGCTTGTAGGGCCGACTACACTGACGAGTGTTTCTCCGTCTGCACAGAGCTAGGTCTAAGCAGCACCTAAACATTCTTGAAGCTGTTTACATCTTATTCCTTCATCCCACCTTGTGCAGACAAAAACCCAAACACTCCCTTTACTTGTTGGAAGACATTTCCAATCCTGGTGTGACCTGAGGGTTTATATACATATCCCCCGCCTCTTTTTTTTTTCATCCCCCTCTGGCTTACCCCCATTCGCTCCAAAAATATTTATCTTATACAATCTGACTTTTAATTGTCGCCGGTGATTATACTTGAAAAAGAACTGGAAGAAAAGGCCTTCGTATTTTCATACCCCCCCTCCCATATTTCATATTTTATTTTCGTAATAAAATATTGTTTTATTCTACCATCCCGCAACTTGTATGATCTCCCAACATACATATGATTCCTTTACTTTTGGTACTCTATAAGTTTTCTTGTACTAAAAATTTATTCATATATATGTGTCTATATATACTATATATATATATATATATACACACACACACATACACGTTCAACGCCGCTTGAAAGTTTGTGATAAAAAAATGCGTACATGGTCATTGTTAGTATAAAAGAAATCTAAATTTATCGCATTAAATGTTCATCAAAACTTCAATGTGTAAAGTATACTTTGCAAATAATGAACGCAAAACAAAAAGGATTTGAATTAATTAGAATGATATAAAAGACTTTAGATGAGGAGATAACGGAGACAATGATTTTGAAATGAATAAAAAAAAACTTTCATTATTGGATGTTATTCATAAAATCATATATATATATATATATATATATATATATATATATACACACACACACACACATATATATATATATATATATATACACACACACACACACACACACATATATATAATATATATATATATATATATATATATATATATATATATGTATATACACACACACACATATATATATATACATATGAAGTGGACAAACAATTTGTTTGAGATGGCGATAGCCAACAATTTTGGGGAGATTATGTGCTTAATTGAAGTCATACCTAATTTGAAAATTAATTAGTTATAATTAAATGAATTAGGCGTGCATATCGGTTTAAATGTAAGGCGTAAACAAATCTAGAAAAGTTAATATATATAATATATATATATATATATATATAATATATCAATAAAGGAAGAAACTCAATACAGTAATCCCATAATAAATTTATTTCGACAAAAATTGGGCCCATATAAATCTAAGTTGATTGTATATATATAAAATAATAAGATTAGGGTAATACCCTATCTTATTTATTTTTATTATAATTTATTATTTTTTTGCCTATCTTATTTTTCGTTATTATACTATTATATTTACTTTACCTTAATATTATTATTATCATTACTTTTACTTACTTCTTATTTTAATATTTTTCATTATTATTTACCTTATCTCATTTTTATTATTATTATTAATAATATTTAATTATTATTATTATTTTAATTAATTTATCCTATTATTATTACTATTATATTATTTTATCATTATTATCATCATTACATTATCTTAATATTATATATTTCATTATTATTATTATAAATCATTTTAATTTTAATCTATTCTATTATTATTATTATTTGTAATCTTATAAATATTTATTACAAATCTATTATATTAAATCTATTAAATATAATAAATTTATCCCCATTCATCATTCAATTACTATTATCACTCTATTATTTATTAAAATTCAATATAATATCTTCAACTTCATCTCAATATTATTATTCCCATCTCCTACCTTTATTAATCATTAATTAATATTATTATTCCTCTATTTTTATTAATTCATATACATATTTATAATAAACGTCAATATATTAACCTATATATTCTTCCATTATTAAATATAACATTATTATCTTTCTTTATCTTAATATTTATTATTTTATATTACTTTTAATTTATTTTATATGATTAATTTGTATTTTTATATATTTTTATATCAATTTTTTCAAATTATTTTATATTTTAATTATTCTATCTATTATTACTTAACTATTATTATATTTTTTATTATTATACTCTTTTAGATTATATCTCAATATTATTAATATAATATATTAATTCAAAAATTATTATTAATATTTAATTATTAATATTAAATTAATATTATTAATATAATATTATTAATTATATATTAATTAACTCTTCAAATATCCTACTTACCTATTGTGATGCCTACAAAACTCCCATTATTTATCCAATCCTTAATCAACTAACACCCTATCAATATATATTTTTTCAAACCTCATTTCATTCTTAATCATAATCCCATCATTCATTACATCTTAATGAATTTTCACAAATCCACAGTGTTAAGCTGAATGGTCTTTCAACTGGAGTACCGAGTGACAGCAAGATCTACCTCAGGTCCTCCAAGTACTCTTACTGAAAGTATTATTTTTTTTAATTAGTATTATTATTTATTTTTTATTATTTTTAATTCAATTTTTATTATCTCATATCTTTATGTTAATTTTTAAATTTATTATACTTCTATTAAATTTTTTCATTCATTTAATAATACTTAAACTAGTATTTCTTTACATACCATCACTAATCATACAATCTAAATGTTTAAATTTAAAATCTTTTTTATTCCTTACATAACTGCCTTTTTATATTTTAAACAATCAACTTTCTGTATTTTTCTGATCATAGTCACCTTTTGATACTTCTGGACACCTAAGAAATCACATATATGAAACATAATAGTCCCACTTTCTTTCCTACTATCCTGATATATCTAACAATGGTTACACTCCACACTGTTAAAAAACTATATCATAATTTCAATTATATCTATTTATATTTGTTTTTGTAAATTGAATTATCACAATATACATTCAGTACTTTGGGGGATATTTAATAGTAAAATATGGCTTGTAAATCAATAAAGAGAAATGCAAGACCCACTCCTGAATGACGGCAAAAATAAAAACAAATAAGCATAAATCAGGAAAGCCCGCTTTAAAAATCAACTCACGAATATATTATAGGCCCCAATTTCTTAAATTAGCCGAAATAAATTATTTAATGGCGAATATACCTGTAATCCTGCAGTATCCTTCCTTTATGATAAATATTGCTCCATAGTATAAATCCAATCCTAAAAAGCGATAACCACAACTAATCATTTAACAACTTAGATAGACTTCCCTAATCTACAGTGATTTAAATGCATTCACTGCAACACATACTATTATACATAATGGACTCATTTCAAAAATAATTAGTACAGTGCGATCTTAAAGAAATCACAATATAGAATACAATCCAACTTAAACTACAAGATTTTGGAAATACAATACTCTCTAAAATATAAAACCATAACTCAAACAACATAATATATGCAATGCATAACCACATAACACACACACTAACTCAAATATCCCACAACCACAATAAACACTATAAATACCATCAAGCAACACCCCCCCACCGCAAAATTGCGGTCACAACCTGTATTCACCAAACATTGACAGAGTGGCGACCCTAGAATAGATGCCTTCCAAAAGGCGTGAAAACCTTACTGGTGGCTGCATCCTATGCTTCATGCACCACGACACCACTCCACTTTGGCCATTACTATAGCCTAGAAAACGAGGCAGTTCGAAGAACGGTCACTACCGCCAAATCCACAAAATCAGCAGTCACCAAACCTTTGAACCCCTACCAACACCATATACTGATTAAGAATCCCAAACCCCATACTTGTTCCCTAAGGCCCAAATCCCCACATTTTTTATACCAACATATCATATGTGCATACCGTAGGCTGGTGGCTGAAGCGGCTCATACATAAATCCCTAGGAATGATGTTAAACTCATCAATCTGCACTTGAGGAAAGTTTCCCAGTTTTGCGAGGCTTTGAAAAAAGGAAGTATGGCAGCACCCCTTCAATCAATCAATTAACCTCCCCTGAGCACCATCCCACTCATGCACCACGGACAAAAATGTAACTCTCTCT
>CM042164.1:38303819-38404784 GCA_023376005.1 Doryteuthis pealeii
CTAATTCTGGATCTCTGGGAAGTTTGGAATACTCCTTCATTGCCATTTTGATCCAGAGTTGTAGTACCTGTTAGGAACGCATCTATGGGTTGAATAGATTAAAAAATGAGTTTTCATTAGAATGAAAATTATTCGTTTATTGGATATTTTACGTTAAACAAAGCTAACAGTTTGTGTATTATGATATTAGTTTATTTTAGGAATAGTCTCTTTTTGATGTTTACATTTTTTAATAATAATTAATTAAATATTGTGGTGTAAGGGTTTGCAAGTTAGACTCACATTATTACTGAATAGCGATTTTAATACTCGCTGGATGCCTTTGCCTTCAACCTTGTACAATATCCTACCTGTAACGAACAGGTTGGGTAAATAAAATGAGGTCCCATCATTGTGTAATGGTTAGCAAGGTAGTCTCGTAAATCCATTACTACTGAATAGTGAGTTCAATCCTTGCTGGATTTCACATACTTATGGAATTGTGTCTGCTAAAAATTGAATTCAGAGTTTTTCTTTCTCCTAGGCTGGTTGCCTAACCAAGGTTAAAGAGCCCAGCCCACCCTACTATTTACCCATAGCTGGAGGGAGAATAGTTGGATTCATACCTTTCCCAAGGGTATTAGTGCTGTGTGAAATGCAAACAGCCTTGTCTAGGATTTGAACTTGTCAAATATATATATATATATAAAGGGTGGCTTACCGGTGAATATGGGCACGATCGTTGGAGGTGCACAGAATCCAGGGGTTAAGTCCGCGATAAAACAAATACAAAGTGCTCAATACAAAGTAGAGCAAATTTATTAAAGAAATGGATACAATAGAAACCTACTCGAGTTTCACCGTTAGGATCATCAGGGTTAAAACCATTGAATTAATTGGTAACTCGATTAATTCAGTGGATTTAACCCTGATGATCCTAACGGTGAAACTCGAGTAGGTTTCTAGTGTATCCATTTCTTTTTTTATATATATATATATATAAGTCAGTATCAAATAGTGAACAGATACCATCTGTATACTTGCCCTCCGTACCTAGATCTAATAATCTAAAAGTTACCTATGAAAAGTTTTTGGGGTTTTTTTTTATCCTCATCACTAATCTTTTTTAAATGCGAACATATTAAACAAAGAAATCAAAAACGAGACACAAAAAAAGTCTGCTTTTCGTCCATTGTTAAATTTTTGTACTATTGTTTAAATTTGAAAAGAATGTAGAAAATCAGTTTCTAAACAGATAGTTGACCTGTGTAACTGTCTGAAAAAAAAAATGATATGCATATCCTGGAGGGCAAAACTCTAAGCCATAAGTTGGTTGGTAGCCTCTCCTGAATTGGGGGGTGGAGCTTTAACAACTTCTAAATATGGGCATCTTGGTTTTCTAAACCCGACCTCAGGATTCTTTGTGGCGCGGAATACTCGACCAATCAGAATACAGAGATCAACATTCACACATTGTTATATAAACTCATTCAGTTGGACGCATGGACTGAATTTCTTCATTCTCGTCTCGTGTTGTTTACTAACATTAGGACATTTTTACAACTGAATTTTAAAAGAAGATAATATTTTTTCTAAGTTATTACATCATGGAGGAAACATTGAGACTTTCTTTCAAAGAAAAAATGACTTATCTCCTAACTTTGCTGCATTACAAAACTCATCATGCTCATGTAAGATTCTTTTTATTTTACTCTTTTTCTCTTTTATTTTCTGTTTATATTTTGTATATTCGTATTATCCACTCTATATTTTTTTTTTAATGTATTGGAAGAGGCTACCTTGCCGGTCCTGGTCGAGTAGATAAACCAGCTTTTTAGCTTATTAAGCCAGTACTCGTAAATTTCAAAGGTAAAAGACCAATGCCCAGGGGCAAGTTTTGGATTTGCAGAGACTGTTATGCCTGAATATTCCGAAACTGCTGCATTTCTTTTAATATTTGATTCTGAAAAAAAATTAATGATAATCAAATTTACCTTTATCATTTTCTTGGCTATTTCATTTTATTTCTTTATTTATTTCTTGCATTCATAATAAAAAATAACGGTATCTATATTTTTCAGTAAATCGCTGTTGTTATTTTTGACATTATTTGCATTCATAATAATATAAAAAATTTACAGCGATAATTAAATAAGCATAAAAGTAGGTTTGTTTATTTTACGAGTACCGGCAAAATAAGCCTAAAAGCAGGTTCGTCTACTCGACCAGGACCGGTAGGGTAGCCTATTCGTAATATATTTATTTGTTATCCTTATAGTCAGTATTTGTTGTGTACTCTTATAATTCTGTTCCACACTAGTAATTTGTCTATTATTGATCAAAAGAAAAGTCTTTTTTTAATAGAATTTGATACGTAGATTACAATGCCACCGAAGAAAGTGGTCAATTCGAAAAATTGGCGGACATGCGGCTAGATTTTTTTTTAAAGTTTTTTTTTTTTTAAAACAGTGCCTTAAAAAGTACATATTTTCGTGTAAAAAGTGTCCATTTTATAAGAATTGGCAGAGATATGAGGCTCTAAAAACCCTTTATTTTATTTCCCACTTGTAACTTATCTATTGATGATAGGGATCAATAGACAACAAGTCATTTTAGTCTTTTTGTAGATTATTACTATGCGACCGAAGAAATGGTAAATTCGAAAAATTGGCGGAAACATGAGGCTTAAAAAAAACCCTACCTTAAAAAGTATCTATTTTCATGTAAATTTAAGGTGTTGATTTTATTGTCATTTTTGGTAGATTACAATGATACCAAAGAAAGTGGCCTAATCGACGTATTGCCGGAAATATGAAAAGATTTAAAAACATTATTATTCTATCCTCCACTCGTAATTTGTCGGACTCGGGAACCTTCTCGTCATAATCGGGAACCTTCTTGTCGTAATCGGGAGCCATCACGGAACTTTGAAAAGAAGGTTCCCGAATCCTACAAGAAATACCTGAAGCAGGCCGGAGGGCACATTGGCCAAAACATTGTACTGATAACAATGAAGATGAGGACAATAGTCTGAATAACGCAGATAATACTAATCATCAAGCCTCATCTCAAACATTCAGAGAAATAGTAAAAAAAATTAGTTGTGCATATTTAATAATCAACATGATATTTTAGGTCAACATTCTCGAAACCTAAATTTTGCTCTTACGTCATTCACATCATATAAACAGACTTGTGTAATGAGGAATAAGGAATACTTAGGAAACTTTGTAGCCATATGTGTATGTAGCCATATGTGTATGTATAGAGAAAGTTTGTGTGTGTGTATATATATATATATATATATATATATATATATATATATATACACACACACATATCAATCATATCTAATTGCCTGAACATCACCCCATAGCCTGAAGGTCTAAATACCAATTTTAATAATTTGTTTTAATTAGTCTATCATTTTGTTTTTTAAATAATGCTATTCAGTTACTTTATTTTGTTACTTCATAGTATTCCAGTATATATATATATATATATATATATATATATATATATATATATAGTTGGTAATATGGGTGCTATATTTGTAAGTAGACAGTGCTCAATATCATTGATATTAAAGCATGTATATTTAAGTTAAGGTAGCGTGGACATCGAGTCAAAGGCACCTGTTTACTGACAATTTCTCGCCTATGAATCTGAAGATCTTATAGGTGAAAACTGTCAGTTAACAGGTGTTTACTATGTGTCTGCGCTACCTTAAATTATATATATATAATGATGAGTCCAGTTTAAAAACAAGCTCTGATGATGATTTTTATAAATCGAAATATTGTTCAATATTAGCTATGAATATGATATAAAATATTTTCATTTTAACAGCATTGTGTGTTTTCATATCCTTTTATCTATCTATCTATCTATCTATATATCTATATATATATATATATATATATATATATATATATATATATATATATATATATATATCCTTCCTTATGTACACGATTCATCTGTTAATTGTATTTATTTTATTTTATTTTGTTTTATTTTTCCCAAATACATGAAACTTATAGTTATGATACCGATATAAGGAATCATGAAAACAATTTATTTTAATCACTTTTCTGATTTGGGAAAAATGATTTATAATGATATATAATGTGTGTGTGTGTGTGTAGAGATGCTGATAGGTACTCGTCCTGCGTCCCTGACTCCTAAAATTCTAAAAGGACACAATAAAATCATCTCCATGTGTCCCAGGTATTTTCTTTTTTCTTCCCTCACCATTTCAAACTAACTATAATTAGTTTCTCAGAAACGAATCACACAGGATAGGTTACAAGGTAGGAGTTAAATGGCTTTAGTTGTTTCCCCAGATCATAAATAAAAACCCTACAATCTATTTAGAAACTTTAGTTGGGACCCATCAAATTTCTCATGGACTCGTTCAAAGCAAATATGTGCGTCCCAGGACACACTAAATCAAAAGGGTATCAACATCACTGTTGTGGGTATATATATATATATATATATATATATATATATATATATATATGTCAAGATATCCATCTAATTGACTGGTATGTTGGAGATGATTCTATTTGGGATCATCAATATCATGTATATCCAGAATGTTCGCAGATGCACTTCTCTAGATTTATACAAGGATTATTTCAAATCCCTAACAGAGCTCAATGTATGATAATAAATTAATTATATACAGATCAATATTTACACTTTCAATAAGAAAGAAAACTTAACAAACCATAATTTGACTATAATAAATTTATTTCAACTGATAACTCAATACATGAGCCCAGTTTCATCAGCCAATTACATCATAACTTAGAAAATAAACTAGGATGGAGAAAAAAGAAACTTTTTCTTTTTCTTTTCTTTATACAAGGTGTGTCAAAAAAGTATCAAGATTTTTTGTACTTTTTGACACACCTTGTATTCTTAAAAAAATAATGTTCATTCATTCATTTAGAAATTTTTTTTTTTTCACAATACAAGGTGTTTCAAAAAAGTACCAAGTTTAAAGCTGTATTTAAGATAGAAATGAAGAATGAATGGAATGTTTTTTTAATTCTTTTTAATTTATTTATTTTTTTTTTTTTTTTTTTTTTTCAGAATACAAGGTGTCAAAAAGTACGAAAAATCTCGATAGTGTTTTGACACACCTTGTATATGATGATAATAATAAAAAAACAATCAAAAACATTATACAAAAAAAGTCTCCATAAGCGAGTTTGAACTATGTTCTCTTTTAGAATAATACCCTTGGGAAAGGTATGAACGTTCTCATCCTCTCAGCTGTGGGTTGAATAGTACAACTACTGTTTTCTCCAATGATGGCTTTGGCATTAATTAACCCATAAAGTGTTATATACCATTAAATAAAGAAACCAAATTAAACGAGGCCATATGCCGGGATAATAATAATGAATTTATTGTGTACAGTGCTCAGGTGCACCACAACTCCTCAAAGTCTCATGTCTAGTACACAGAATAATGTACTAGTGTATTTAAAACTACACACATATGAACAAAATCCCTCTGCTTCAATGAATTTCAAAATGGAGCCTTAAACAGCGATTTAGTACAAAAAATCTATTTGTATCCAAATAAGGGTTTCTAAATAATGAAGTGAAATTAGAGATTTTATAATATTGCTAAATGTATTGTATGTTACTGGATAGGACAGTGAATTTTTTGGTGAGAGATAGGGAGTTGTAAACTACTCTTCTTCTTTCTACAAGGATGATTTTGGCATTAAATAACCCGCAAAGATTTGAGGGAGAGAGAAAAAGAGCAAAGAATTAACGAGCAGTTTCTTCTTAGATTCCTTTCTTTGAAAAACCGTTCGGACCATAATGACCTTTAGGCACCCCTTTTGCGATCTCGACTCATAAGGACGTGTTTTTCATTTACACCGTCAAAATCCGGTTGTTTGTTAGGGGTTAGTTTTATAATTAAAAAAAAACTCTAAAAATCATCTGTTAACAAACAATCGGATTTTGGCGGTGTAAATGAAAAATATGTCCTTATGAATCGAGATCGCAAAAGGGGTGCCTAAAGGTCATATGGTCAAACCTTTATATAATAATAATTATGAATGAATGTATAATTGTTGATTCTAAAAAAAAAAAACAACAACTTTATATAACTTATATAAACATTCCTTTTGAGAATTCTGCATCCTTTATCTCCTAAAATGACAATTATTCCATACCCATCCCTGAAATCTTTTATTGTTATGGGTAAGTGTCCTTGCCTTGGGGTTGTCTTAGTTAGGCAACATCATTTTCATTTCTCACATCAATTATTATTCAGGTCAAATTCATTGTTTTGGTTTCGTTTGTTTTTGTTTTTTTTCTTTGTTTCTTTTTTTTTGTTTTGTTTTTTTTTGTAATTGTTTTTTTTTTTTTTTTTCTTTGAGATTTCTATAAAAAGCCACACGTCAAATCTAAACCAAGGACACTCTAGAGAGAGAGAGAGAGAGAGAGAGAGAGAGAAATCCATTGAACAGTTACACATTCTTTGAATACCTTAAAAAAATGGCTTTTACGAATCTTAGGAAAACAATTACCTTGTAACCTTCGGATTTTTTTAATTTATTTTCTTCTCAGTCGGTAGAGCGTTCGGCTAGAAACCACAAGGTTCCTAGTTCGATACCAGTCCCCGCCAACTCAGCGTATGAGTAGCACAGGGATCTGTGCGGTAAAGTAAGGAGCTGATGGTAGGTGTGGCGCACCACCTCAGATGCTAAAACAATCTCCTTGGTCTAGCGCTATTGAAAAGGGGATAGACTCCCTCGCTGACTGGCTGATACCGATTTTAGGCCGCCCCGTCGACTTTACTTTACCTTATTTTGTATTTAAATCCTTATATTAGGCACTGGCAAAATGAGCCTAAAATGCGTTTTTGACAAAATGACTTTACCCCCCCCCCCTACAGAAAATAATTTACCAAAAATCAGGGAATTATCGGATTTTAATGAAATTTTCAGTGTTTATTTATCAATGAATGATCTTTATAATACATTATTTATTTTATTTCAAAACTTTCTGATTTTTTTTTTCAGGTCACTTAATTTTGACACCCCCACCCCCCTTACTTTGGGAGTGTAAAATATTGGCGAGTTGGTCCTTGATTGATACTAATTACAGTAGAAATAAAAAGATAAAATACCAAAGTTGTAAATAGGAAAACAAAAAAATTTTAAGTGGAATATTTTATAAGAAAATAAGTACCGAAAATCGGAAAATAAAATGTTAAAAAATAATTAATTTTTTGGAGATTTCTTTTTTACTCATTTCAATATTTATTTAATTAGCTATTATCTTATAAAAGAAAAAAATTATACATCGATATTTTTCTGCTTAAAAGGGGGGCGGGCCTACATTTTCAATAGTTTTTCTTCAAAATGTATACTTTGATTGATTAAAATAAGGTTTGCATTAAATAGATATTTATTTCTAGAATCTAAAAATATAACATTTTAAACTTAAAATCCGAATATTTTTATTTTAAATGAATTTTATATATTAATTTTTCATAGCAAAAATACTAAATTAAAGTTTTGAAATAAAATAACTGATGCATTATAAAATTAATTAATTGATAAATCAATACTGAAATTTCATTAAAATCGGATAATTACCTGATTTTTGGTAAATTTTTTTGCAATCGCGAATGTTACATAAAAATTGTAAACAAGCACGTAAAACCATTGAAAAATAGACAAAATGGCGGATTGCGTCGAAATTGACCAAAACAAATCCCTTTAAATGTATTAAAAATAAACTGCATATGTAATGATATTTTTCTTTTTTTAATGATGGTCATTATGTTACTACTTATCGATTTAGACAAAGTTTGACCTTAAATAATAGATTTAATTATTTTTAATTCGCTTTTAAAACTTGTAGTATTCGTTTTTTTGCCAGTGCCTACCTTATATATATATATATATATATATATATATATATATAGTGAGTGTAGTTCTCAGTGTGAACTGAATATATTATATTTTGTATATATATTTGGGGATTTTGTGGCAAGCATGGGTGTGAAATAAATAAGAAACTCCATTGGATTTTATGTGTTAAGTTTCATTTTATTTCATTCAATATTTCGGAAGTGTGAACCTCCTTTATCAAGAATGTCTAAACACTGAGAACTATACTCAACAGATTTACCAACAAAGAAGCATACGTGGACTTCACAAAGACAACACTTCACGTTATATAAACGCTGAATAAACCACCTTTATTTTTTTTTTATTTTTTATTTATTTTTTTTATTTTTTTCAATATTTTCAATACTTAACCGTCTGAAGATTGTATAATATGCATGAAACTATAGTTACAAAAATTAACATCATAATATTTCATCTATGATTTAAACTGCTCTGCTATTTTAGCATTGAGCACCTTCAAATGCTTAAACTTTTTCCATTCGTTCTCCATTATATTATATATGTGTGTGTGTGTGTGTGTATATATATATATATATATATATATATGTAGGGAATGACTTACCGGTAAAAAATATTGGGTTAATCTGAATATTTGGTTGATCTAAGTATTAATTGGATAAGTCAGTGTTATAACAAATATAAAGTGATCAATACGTTAGTAGAGCGGATTTAATATTACAGTGTGTATAGAAATAACCTACTCGTGTTTCACAGGGTTAAATCCACTGAATTAATCAAGATATTGATTAATTACAGTTAACTGCAGAAGTCGATATTGTAATGATGACTGTTGAAAACAGTTTCGCAGTTAATGAACGCTGTTGCGTCATTTTGAGAAGTTGAATGACAAACACGATGTTGATGTTAAATATATATTTTAAAAATTTAAACTGAAACATTTTTAAAAATTTAAACATTTTCAAAAAAATATTTTTTTTTTAATTAAAAAAAAAAGTTTTTTAGGAAGATTTTTGATCACTATTTTTTTAAAGAAGATTTTTGATCACTATTTTTTTTAAAGAAGATTTTTGATCACTATCTCACTTGCTGAGTTAGTGGTGGTTCAAGATTTTGTGGTATTTTTACAGGAGAGCTCAATATCAGTGATAGATCTATTTTATATATAGTCTCTGGTCGAAATGAATTTATCATAGTCAAATGACGGTTTGCACAGTTTTTCTTTCTTTGAAAGTTATATATTGCTTTGTATATAATTAATTGATTAGTTATTATACATTGAGCTCCCTTAGGGATTTATAAAAATCCTTGTATGAATCTATAAGTTTGCACCTACATGAGTATACAGTATGGATGTACAGTGAGATTTTGATGATACCAAATTGAATCATCCCTTACTTACCAGTCAATGTGATTCGAACCCCCATTGCCAGGCTGACAGGCAGGGATTCTAACCGTTACACTAGCTGGTCTTCCCAGATTTCTCGTTTTGTTGGCAGTGGGGGTTTGAATCACACTCAAAGCGGCTTCCAGTCTATAACTCTGCTGATGAGGCATAATAGGCCAAAATGTACATACAGAGAATGACTTTTTCTCGATTTGTTTACGCTTTACATTTGAACAGCTATATTCGCCTAATTCATTAATTATCAACTAAATAATTTTCAAATTAGGTATGACTTTAATTAAACACATATTCTCCCAAAGATTGTCGGTATAGTCATATCAAACAAACTGTTTGCATACTTTCATATATATATATATATATATATATATGATTTATTGCCTAGAAGGGATTCTGCAATCCTGGGTTTTCATGCCTTCATTTCGGCATTCATTAGACAGAACCTGTCTCCAGGGCTACAATTAGTTTGAATTCAGTGTTTTTCTTTCTCCTAGACTGTTTGCCATAGTCCAATCTGCCCTAATAGCTGGAGGAAGAATAGTTGGATTCATATGTTCCCCATGGGTATTAGCCCAATGTGAAATGCAAACTGTTTTGTTCAGATTTTTTTTTTTTTTATTTACTATAAGAATTGTATATCTTATTAGATAAAATCAATTAAGTTCATAGAAGTGGGCGAACTTACTGCAAGCGGAATCTGTGGAAGATAGATTAGACTGAAACCGGGAGGAACAGATTATTCCATTATATATTAGTGCTAGGGGGGATGGACTTTTTCATTGGCTCACACTGACTGTGGTTTCTCGATTTAAGAGGTCAAGTTTTTCTTGTGTAGTTTATTTGTAGCAAAAAATATCAATACTAGCAGCACATAGCTTACAGGGTGGCAACTTGAAGTTGGGGTTGCTATCGGAGCCGATATGATGCACAAGAACACGTAATCGGCAATGGAAATAGTGCATCACTGGCGACCACCCTGCATGCATCCATAAGATGTATCTTATAACTATTATAAATAACAGTATATTATTGCACTCAAAAGGATGTGGGAAAGGAAGGAAGACATTATATTATAATGACCCATGCTGTAGCTAATTTATATAAACGGTTTTACTGAATTAATAAGAATCTAGCGAGATGTTACATAATTGTTAGTACCCTAACACTTATGTGCAGTTAGTGTAGAAACCAAAATGGCTGCCTTGAAGGATTGAGTGACAAGTCTTGATCTCATCCTGATCCCTTTTCCTTAATGTTGTTTGAGTATTAGTAAAATTGGTTACCTTAACCATTTGCAGGTAAGTACTAATTTATTTGTATATATGATTTATGTATTTAGAATTAGTCATTTGCACTTGTAGCCAAATAGTGAAACACTTTTTCTCTGAATTTTTTAGATGAGGCTTGATAATCTATTAATAATGGAGATTCGCTTCCGTTTTTTGTCTGCAACAAAAATTAAGTCACTGCTTACGTTACATTACCCAACACATAATCCAACGTCATAACATAGAATAAATATACTCAAAATATGAGCATGCAATGTGAGACAATCCTCATTGTTTCAATAAATAGATGCCCGGTGTTATATATTTATATATAGATTGTTTTATTCTAATATAATATTTAAAGTTATTGGAACCTTTTTTCCATTTCAAATTGTCTTTCTTTCTTTCTTTTTACTCCTTTAGTAAATTTGACAATTTTACATACTTATGGTACATACTCTATGGCATTGAATTTTCAGCTCCCATCCCCTCAGGCAATATCTTTCAAAAAATTATTTTTACATCGCCCGGAGAGCATCTTTTTATTTTGCTAGTTAGTATTATTTAGATTATTCGGACTATTGTCCTCATCTTTATTGTTATCTGTACAATGTTGCGGCCGGTGCCCTCTGGCCGTCAAGAAGGTTCCCAAGTTCAACAAGAAATACCTGAAGAAGGCTGGAGGGTACATTGGCCGAAACGTTTGAACTATAGTCCAAATAATCTAAATAATCCTAGTAAAACACTTGTTTAGCTGCCATATTTTTGCAACTCCATTTGATGTTTATAATGTTTACCTGGAAGCGCGTGGTGTAATGGTTAAAGTCATGGGAAATGGACTTGTCGCCCCAAGTTCAAATCCTGGATGTGGTAATTGCATTTCACTTAGCGCTAATACCCTTGGGAAAGGTATGAATCCTACTCTCCCTCCAGCTATTGGTAAATAGCAGGGCAGACTGGGCTCTTTAACCTTGGTTAGGCAACCCGTCTAGGAGAAGGAAAACTCTGAATTCAAACCTGTTGAACTCCGCTTAAGAAATTGACCTTGTGTCACATCCTGCTCGTGTGGAGGGGTTGGTAAATATATATAATGTTTACCTAGCACAAGACTGACTAAAGACTGGTTGGGGTTAATCTAACATCCAATGCAATAACACTCTGATTTATATTGAATACAGATCTGCTGATAGATACGCGGCCTGTGTCCCTGACGCACAAAAATCTAAAAGGGTACAAAAATCTAAAAGGGTAATTTTCCTGGGGACTCCTTTAAAGCAAATATGTGTGTCCCAGGATGCACTAAATTAAAAACTATCAGCATCACTGAAATAGATAACTTCACATAGCACTAATACCCTTGAGAAAGCTATGCATCAAACTATTTTCCCTCCAGCTATGGTAAATAGTAGGGCGGACTGGGCTTGTTAACCTTGGTATCAGCAACCAGTCTAGAAGATGGAAACCTCTGAATTCAAGCCTGTTAAACTCGGCTTAAGAAATTGACTTTGTGTCATATCTTACTCGTGCAGAGGGGTTGGTGAATATATATCTATTATTATACTAAAGCTGAGCAAATCAATTTTTGTCTCCTAAATGCTTTTTTACTGTTTAGTGTAATTACACGAAAGTTATTAAAATATTCATTTTAGGATTGAGTTGTGTTTGAAAAAAAAATCCATTTGAATTGGTTCTAATTAGTCGTAATTTGCAATTAAGTAAAAAAACTAACCATCTCTCATTTAACATTCTGTCTGTCACTTTCACCCTCTCTATGTATACCTTGATTACCTCCTCATTATATATGTTAGTTTCTCAGTGAGCATGGAGAGATATTTGAGAGTTATGAAACGTATTTGTATTTTTATATTTCATAAATAACCAGCTGGGCCAACATCTTGGCTCTTAATAAATTTAAATTAGGTCAAACATTCCCTTTCTTACAAATCTTACAAAATGATTATACACTGACTGCACCTGTTGGCCGTGAGTGGCGACCCGTGATGCTTACACCATGTCAAGCCCTAGTACCTATATGATTGTCCCAACCCTATTGCCCTTATGTCAAGCCCTAACCCTTTTTATGATATATGTGCTAGAAGGCGGTGGCTGAGAGTCTTCATGTCCTGGGAATAACATTAAACTCTATGTAATGGTGAGGTTCCAGTTCTGGAGAATGTTGAGCACCCCTTCATCACCATTGCTTCTAGGTCCACTCTGACCCGGAGTGGTAGTACTTGTTAGGGTTCCATATATGGGTAAAATAGAAAAATGTGTTTATAAGAATAATTGAGTATCCATTAAAAATCAATTTATTTCAAAACATAGTCAGCATTAAATGACCCACTGAGGTTGATGTGCCGTAAAACAAAACACAACCAAAAGATGTCAGAATATTCTGACCTTCTTCTTATAACATATTTAGGGAATATCCTGTCCCACCCCCCAAGTGGTAAGAATCCTCAGAATCAAGCCACCTTATTTATACCAGAACCCTACATGAAGATGAGAGCATGACCAAGGAACACATACTACACTCTGATCCTTGGTAGATGTGCCAATCCATATGTTAGTGATCCTGTTATTTTTTGTGGGTAGTATGCTTGTTGTAAGTTTAACTCACAAGAGTTGAAGATTATTTATGTATTTATCGTCTAATAATCCTAATGTGAACACATAATTACCAGATGAGCCATGGTATATACCCCATTCCCCAGTATTTTGTACACCCTCGTACACACCTCTGTACATTTTTGCTACAAATTATTAGTCCAGACTAATAATGACATATAATTATTTTACATATCCAACTAAAAACCTAATTAGTAATGTTTAATTAAATATGAATAATTATTTTTGTAAGATAAATATTTTTTTTTCTTTTAAGTTTAACATAATTAATTAAATTTCATAGCTCTTACATCACACTTTATATTGTCTAAAAAAAACCTTTCCAATATATATGGGATATTTTTTTTTGTATATATATATATATATATATATATATATATATATATGTAATTTAAAAGTAAACATTTTTTTAAACAAGTCTCAAAAATTTTTTTTTAATTCCTCATCAGCCGGTAAAGCTAGGTAAAACCTAAAACAAGCAGGTCTACTCACCCACACCCCTTGGCTGCCACACTATTGTTAGGTTTATTCAGTTTTCTTGGGGGAAGAAAACTGCCATTCTCAGGTGTGTGTGTGTATATATATATATATATATATATATATATATATATATATATATAAAATTTAGAAACAAACACAGGATGGATGGAAATTTATAGTTGATACTCGAGCATTTCAGCTTACAATGGAAACCTTTCTAATTCAAAGCATACAAAACATCCTTCATCTTTTATCCACATAAATCCTTGTTTTTCTTCTCACTTTCACAGTCCTGATGAAGGTTTCCATTGTAAACCGAAATACTCGGGTATCGACAATACATTTTCCATCCATCATAACATCCTGTGTTTGTTTCTAAATTTTCTCCACATACTGTCGGATTAATTAATTACTGTTCAGATATCTCTATCAACTGATTTCAAATACTGTCACTATGAAGGCCATGCCCATACAGTTTACCTGTAAGTTGTACCCTATCTTTGTTAATACACAAAAATCTAAAAGGACGCTGTAAAATCGTATCCATTCGTCCCAGTGTTTTTCTTTTTTCTTCCCTCACCATTTCAAGCTATCTGTATATACATTTCAATAGTTTCTTAGAAACAAATTACACAGGATAGGTTACAAGGTAGGAGTTAGATGGCTTGAGTTGGGACCCATAAATTTTCCCGGGGACTCATTCAAGGCAAATATGTGCGTCCAGGACGCACTAAATCAAAAAGGCTATCAGCATCACTGTTATATATATTCCTTGTGGGGAAGCAACTGTACGGCCACCTACCCCAATCTCACAAACCATCCGAGCGAGATGGACAAGACATGCTGGACACTGCTGGAGGAGCAAGGACGAACTCATAATCGACGTTCTCCTGTGGAAGCCAGCACATGGCCATGCTAATGTGGGCCGCCCAGTGATCAACTCAATGCGTATACTGGATGCTGTGCGGAGGATCTCCCTGGGGCGATGAATGATAGAGAAGATTGTCATGGATATCCGTGCTAATTGCGCGACATGATGATATATATATTATGTATGTGTGTGTCTGGGATGCATGTTTAAATTTTATTATTATTTAAAACATAAAAAATATTACCAGATGAGCCATGGCATGTGCCCTGATTTCAAAGTACTTGTTGAACATAAATCATTGTCTCCGCACCTTCATACATAAACTTGTATTGGTGAAAATAAAAAAAGGTAAAGAGTCGAAATTTTATAGTGAGATTTTTCCCAAGACCCTGACACAATTTCTTTTGCTTTTTTTTGTTTGCTTGTTTGTTTTGTTTCACTTTGGTAAAAAAAAAAAAAAAAAAAAAAAAGTTTCTTGGCCATTGTTCGATCGGCCTTGAGAAAATGTTCAGAGAGAAAAGAGACACAGGCCGACTTTATTGACAGTTTCACACCATTCAATTATTAAACACCACCCTCGGAGGGACGGGGGGGGGGGGCTTGTTGTTGGTTTTCAATCAAGAAACTACCCAATCAAAATATTTACTTTTTTTCTTCTTGACTTCTTTGTTTTTCCTGCAACCCCTACCCCACCCCACCCACCCACACACACGTATGAAACCGTTAAATGAAATTACATCAGATACTTTATTGTAACATCTTTGACAGAACACTTATATATATATATATATATATATATATAGTAGTTGCGCACTTATGACTGACAAGTTGATTTGGAGAGTTTCGTGTCCGGTTGACCTAGGGGTGTAGAGTCTCTGACTCTGCATTCTGGGTTCTCCGGTTCGATCTCTGTCGGGGGGAGATCGTAGGTATATACACTGCTGATGAGACCAAAATTAGGTCAAAACAGCTGTACAGTGTTCCACACGTCGCACACGGTATTCGCCGAATTTGCTTGTCATGATTATTCCAATTATATAAATAAAAGTTCTCTCTATAAAATAAAAAATTTCATATATATATATATATATATATATATATATATTCATCAAAAAGTGTTCATTGCAGTAGCATAAGTAGTTAATCCAAAAGGGTATGCTATATCTTGTAAAATATAGAGTATTAATAATTGTAAAAAAGTTTTTCTCTCTGTCATGGTTTCGGTGTTCAAAGAGAACTAAAAAAAAAAATATAGGTAGCTGATATTATATATACTCGTCTGGTTTAGGGCTATTTTTATCTGTCTCCTAAAAATAAATTTTGTCCCTAAAACTAAACGTTTTTCCTTATATGTATATATAATCTGTGTATATATAATTATTTTTATGTGTCTTTGTGTGTATAAATATATATAATTATTTTTATTAGTGTGTATGGTTGGCACTATTATACTAGAAAAAGCAGTAGTAATCCAACGTACAGTGTTATTAGAAGAGTGCTCAATATCTGTGATAGAGCATTGATAATTATATATTTTGATATATAATTTGATATAATCATTTTCATGTTAGTGTATAAATAGGTAAATCATCAGGTTAGTTAGTGTTCTAAGGTGGGCCTTTTTTTTAACGATGGAATATTAAAGTTCGTCTTGTCTAAGTTGAGAGATCAATGTTCAATAATTTTGTACAGAGCAATTTATATGGTAATGAAAATGGCTTAAAGATCAATCCATATATTTAAGCCTTTTTCTTTCACACACACACACACACACACACACATAAGTTCTTAGGGTGTCCACGTATGCTTTTTTAAAGATATGTGATGATGGATGTTGGGAAAGTTTTTGGGTTGTATTGGAAGCATGGAAATATAAGATAAGGAATAAAAGTCAGTCTACAGAAACCCTATTGCCCTTATGGCAGCCCCCAACCCTTTTTATCATGTGAGTGCTAGAAGGCGGTGGCTGTGGGTCTTAATGTCCTGGGAATGACGTTAAACTCTATCTGATGGTGAGGTTCCAGTTTTGGAGGTCTGGGGAATGTGGAGCACCCCTTCATCACCATTGCTCCCTGGAACACTCTGACCCGGAGTGGTAGTACCTGTTAGGGTCCCATCTATGGGTTAAATAGAGAAAAAATGAGTTCATAAAAAAAAATAGTATCCATTAAGAATGACTTTATTTCAAAACTTTGTCGGCATTAAATGACCCACTGAGGTTGATATGCCGTAAACCAAACCAACCCAGGGTGAATGCTTCCACAGAAGACAGAAACACCACAATAGATAAGATAAGTGGTTAAATCGAACTTAACGGATCTAAATTCCAACCTCGTATGTCATCCCACCAAAAAAAAAAAAAAAAAAAATCAGGGAATTAACCGAATTTTTCAGTGTTGATATATTAATGAATAAAAGATATAATGTACCAGTTATTTTATTTAAAAACTTTTACATTTTTTCAGGTTCGTTAACTTTGAACCATGTATCTTTGAAAATCTGTGTTACGCCTCAAAGATACGTTGTTCAAAGTTACCTGACCTGAAAAAATATAAAAGTTTTTAAATAAAATAACTGGTGCATTATATCTTTTATTCATTAATATATCAACACTGAAAATTTCATTAAATTCGGTTAATTCCCTGATTTTTGGTATTTTTTTCTTTCGGCGGGGGTGACATACGATGGTGGAATTTAGGTCTGTTAAGTTCGATTTAACCGATTATCTTTTCTACTGTGGCGTTTCTGTTGGTTTTAACCGGAGAATCTTAGCCCCCTTCTAAGGAAATTTGTAAATGGCCACCATTGTATGCAAAGAGTTAAATGCTGATAATTTAAAATTAACATCACAGAGTTAAAGTGAGGAATGTTTGCTCTGTCCAAAATTGACATGTGTGTCTAGGATGAAGTGGGGGGGGGGGAGAGATTTTTTTAGGTCAGTAATCTACTTGTGAATTCAATCTTTTTTTTCTTTTCTTTATTTATTTTCTTTTATTTATTTATTTATTTATTTTTGATTCCTCTTGTCATGGATAACTGATGAAAAAGTACTTAAGGGGGCGGCGGCTTCTTTTGTGTCACTAAAAAAAACTTTTTTTTAATTCCTTTTTATTTTGTTTGGGAATTGAAGGCAATATTAAACCAGTCGAGGGTGGGGGTGGGGTAAAGAAACGAGAAAGTGTCTGCCATACGGTGCGTCTGTATTAGGGTCAGATAAAGAATGTCAGTAAGAAAAAAGAAAAAAAAAGATGAAGTTAATGTCCTTGGGCTGTTTCTTGAATTACTTATTGATCAGCTACCCCACCCACCCCTCATATCTTTCCCCCACCCACACACTCATTTCCTCGCTCTTCAAGTGTCACTTATTCTGTGTAAATTTCATTATTCACATCTCTTCTATTAGAATCAATGCATCTACGAGGGTTGGAGGGTACATCTGCCGAAACGTTGTGTATCTAACAGTAAAGGGCTAAACTTGCAAATCGGTCGGAAAATTAGGGGGACCCAGAAAAAAAACAGAACCCATAAATTTTGTAATAAAACTGTTAATTTTAACGGGGGGGGGGGGGGGGGCTTGCACAAAGGTGTCAAAATTTTGGTGACCCAGAAAAACAGAACCCAAATTATTTATTTTCCCATTAAACTAACCTTAAACCCCAACCCTAACCCTACCCCCCCTAGAAAAAATTAAGTTTTATTACAAAATTTGTGGGTTCTGTTTTTCTGGGTCACCGGTATACAGGGTGACCAAAAAAAAACAACCCAAATTATTTATTCATTTTCCCATTAAACTAACCCCAACCCTAATCCCTAACCCTAGATCCCTATAGTTAAAATTAAGTTTTATTACAAAATTTGTGGGTTCTGTTTTTTTCTGGGTCACCCTAATTTTGACACCTTTGTGCAAGTTCAGCCCTAGTGGGGTTTAGGGTTTAATGGGAAAATGAATAATTTGGGTTCTGTTTTTTCTGGGTCACCCTAATTTTCCGACCAATTTGCAAGTTTTGTCCTGTAAAGATAAGAACAACAGTCCGAAAAATCCAAATAATACGAGGGTGTGTCAAAAAGTAATGCCATTTTGTTTAGGACAGATATAATTACCAACACAGGAACATGTATCATACATCAAAACGAAGCTGGTCCTCTGTCGATCACATCCCTACTTCTCCACAGTCACAGTTTCTCTCAATAGCAATGTTCTACCTTCGAATGAGAGCATGTATCCCTGCCCACGTAAAATTCTGTTGACTGTTCTTTGAGCCACTTCTTCACTACAGATTTCACTTCCTTGTCACCGGAATAATGTTTGCCTCAGATTATCATCTCTTCAGCCCCATGAAAGAGGGTTTGAGAGACAAACATTATTCCAGTGACGAGGAAGTGAAATCTGTAGGGAAAAAGTGGCTCAAAGAACATCTAATCCAACCGTGTCCTGGGTATGACGTTAAACTTCATCTAATGGTGAAGTTCCAATTTTGGAGCTCTAGGGAGTGTGGAGTACCCTTTTTATCGTCATTAGTGGTAGTACTTGTTAGGGTCCCATCTATGAGTTAAATAGGAAAAAAATTAGTTTTAAAAAATTGTTTTTAAATTTTTTTTAATTTGAATACTCGTCAAGAATGAATAAAACAATGTCTTTGGCATAAACTAACCCAACAAGGGTTGACACGCCGTAAAATCCAACCAATCCTTCCTTTTCTCTTTAAATCATTTATCATGACTGCTGATTTTTTTCCCCTGTTCAGCCAAGGGAGATAACTGCAATTGACTCGCTAAAGACTTGCATGTTGGAATGTCTTGGTTAGACTTGTTTGCTTAGAGAACTCTTGCTTCTTGGCAGTTTTTTTTGTTTGTTTGTTTTATTTTATTTTATTTATTTTATTTATTTTTTGTCTGTGTGTATGTATGTATGTGTGTTTGTAAATTGCATTCAACAGTTAATTGCTTTTGTTGTTGTAGAACCGTTTTAGGCAAACTGCGGCCCGCAGGTCTTTCTGAACGGCACTCCTAATTTCCCCGAGGAAAATTACATTTATCAAAATATGCACCTGTAATTTTAAAAACAATATTTTTTTAGTATTATTATTTGGATTATTCAGACTATTGTCCTCATCTTTATTGTTATCTGTATAACGTTTTGACCAATGTGCCCTCCGGCCTTCTTCAGGTATTTCTTGTTGGACTTGGGACTCAAGAACCTTCCAGAGGGCACTTTGGCCAAAATGTTGTACAGATAACAATAAAGATGAGGACAATAGTCCGAATTATCCAAATAATAATACTAATTATCAAGCCTCATCTCAAAAATTCAGAGAAATAATTTTTTTTTTTTTTTTAAATTTTGATTCACAGATTCTGAAAATATTCAATTTATTCTTTGATACATCGATCATATTCATATTGAATACATGGATTTTTAAAGTTTTCTTCTTTTTCTTCTTTTTTTTTTTTCTTTCTTTCTTTTCTTTCTTTTTCTTTTTTTCTTTCTTTTTTTTTTCTTTTTTTTTTTTCTTTTTTCTTTTTTTTTCTTTTTTTTTTCTTTTTTTCTTTTTTTTTCTTTTTTCTTTTTTTTCTTTTTTCTTTTTTTTAATTATTCCATCATGTATCATAACAATGATTGATTTCTATTCATTATAAAACAATCACTCCAGCGTTCTTTGAGAACAAGTGTACCTTTGTATGCATTTACAACCCCTCCCCACTCCCTGTGCAGGATGCGACACAGGGTCAATTTATTTAGTTCAGTCAGTAGAGTGTCCGATTAGGAACCACAAGTTTCCTAGTTGATACTGGCCCTTGCCAACTCAGCGTATGAGTAGCATAGGGAGCTGTACAGTAAAGTAAGGAGCTGATGGTTGGTGTGGCGCTTCACCTCAGAGCCAAAACAATCTCCTTGGTCTAGCACTAGTGAAAAGGAGATAGACTCCCTTGCTGTCGGGCTGATATTGACTTTAGGCCACCCCAATGATTTTTTTTTTTACAACTGGTTTGAATTCAGTTTTCTTTCTCTTAGATTAGTTGCCATATCAAGCTCAAAGAGTCCTGTCTGCCCAACTATTTACCCATAGCTGAAGGGAGAACATATCAATTCATGTTTCTCTGAAGGGTATTAAGGCTATGTGTAATGCTCAGCATACCTGTCTATATTACCCATAAGGCATGAACTCATTCCAACCCATGACTAGGAGTGAAATAACAGGGCTGAGCCTTGGTTGACAAACAGTCTAGGAGAAGGACAACTTGGAATTCAAAAACAAAAGTGCAGCTAGCAATCTCTTTCTCTCTATGCTATTCTTATTGTGCAATGAAAGGGTTAGGATCAGTGCAGGGTTGGATAGAATTGCAGAATTGTTAATCTGAAATGTGATCACAGAAGATTGTCTCCCTAGAAATTTGGCCTTCCTATGGGATCCCCTTCAAGTGGAGTTTTAGCGTGGATTTTTTTTAGAATTTCTAGAATTCAAACCTTGTCAATGTATTTTAAAATGATACCCATTACTTCAGATACATTGATGATGTTCTAATCATTTACCTAAACCAGGCCCCCGAGACTAACTTTTTTCATGACCATCCCGAACAAAAATTATCAACCATCCCGAATGGGGTTTGGACCGTCCCGAAATCAAAATATTTTTGTTTAATTCATTAGCCTCATCTATACTTGTCAGTCATCAGTAGCATAATAACATGTAATAAAACATTAAGAAAAGCTGAAGCAGTGATAATTCTGGATATTTGGACAAAAAATCCATTTCCTAGTGTGTTTTGAGCTTAAAAAAAAGAAAATACTTTTTTACTTTAACGTTACCCAATTTTCATGTAATCATTGATTTCCTTTTTCGGGAAGGACATGCTGAACCTTTTGAAATTTTTACTGTCCCTGGCAAACTGTCCCGGATGACGTATTGATCGTCCCAGATGTAATTTTTATCGTCCCCGGGACAGCGTTAATGTCAAACCCTGACCTAAACAAATACAATATACCTTCCATTACTAATAGTTAAACAAGATTAAAATTACCATTAACTTCACATATTAACTCAAGAACAATTCCCTTCCTTAGACATGTTACTAATTAATAATAACAATAAATTAAACTTCAAAGTCTACCATAAAGTCAACAGTAGAAATGACTACATACATTTTTATTGAAACCAATATGTTTTTGAATTCAGTTATCCTTTCCATAAATTGGTTTCCCACAAAATTTGTAGATGTCAAAATCTAGAGAAAGCATGTACCGTATTTAATGGCATATAAGACGCATCCCTATTTCAGCAGGTCAGATTCAGGAAAAAAAAAATTTAAGCATATATTGTTGAAAACATATAGCTGTGCATTACACAAGCAGAAACATAGCTGTATAAAAGTAATTTGGCAGTACAGAGGCAAGCAATAAGCATACACAAGACATCTCAATAGCAGGAAATAATAATAATAAAACTTCACCTATGATGTTTAAGACGCAGGGCAATTTTTTTAGCCTAAATTTTGGAAAAAAAGTGTGTCCTATATGCCTTCAAATACGGTAATATTCAACCTGTTTGTTTTATCCCTTATTAAAAAAAAAAACAAAAAAAAACTTGGTTAGAAATTCTTAAAACTAATTATAAACTAATGTTCCAACTGTTGTTTATAGAAATTTTCTATAGTGTTGTATTATATCTAATAGGTGTTTAGTGCACGTCCAGCACTAAACTTTATTTTTATATTTTATCTGTTTTACTCATAGCTGCTGATCTTCAAATAAAATTCATTATTTTCTTTAATATTCTGAAAGATTTTTTTTTCATTAATTCTCAGGTTTCTCAAATATAGAAAATTGAGAAGACTTTTTTTTTATTGTTTAAATTCTCATATTATAAATATATCATATTATAGATATATCATTAATACATAATCCAAGAAGACAAAATGTAAATTAATCTATTATTATACTAAAGCTGAGCAAATCAACTTTTGTCTCCTAAAGGCTTTTTTACTGTTTAGTTTAATGACATGAAAGTTATACTAAAATATTCTTTACTTTTAGGATTGAGTTATGTTTGAAAAAATATCCATTTTAATGGTTCTAATTAGTCGTAATTTGCATTTAAGTCAAAAACTGACCCGTCACTTACTTTACATTCTGCCTATCACTTCCCCCTTCTCTATGTGTCTCTTGATTACCTCCTCATTATATATGTTAGTTTCTCTGGGAGAGTAGAGAGAGATGGGAGAATTTGAAATGTATTTGTATGTTAAATTTCATAAGTAGCAACCAGTTGCTTAAATTAAGTCAAACCTTCCCTTTTTAAAAATCTTACAAAATGATTTTAATATTTTGTCCAGCCGTATTTATTTTTTAAAAATTTAATTCACTTTGCGAACTCACTTTTCCCTAATCTCAATTATCTACCCATAGCTCAATGGGTGATCAAACGGGTCACGTTTTGTGTAGTATTTATTTATAAAAAAATATTTATAAGGAAAATGTATCTGCATTGTTTGATCTTTACATGGTACTTTAAAATCTCTGTTGGTCTATGTGTTTATGAATTATGTGTATATATATATATATATATATATATATATATATATATATAGTACAAATATGTTTATTTGATTGGAGTCTGCATTTTTCTTAGTTTTTATCTTAGTTTGGATACCTGATTCAACATGGGTGTATATATAGTGTCCTAGATATTATTGATTTATATATCTAGTGAGTTTTTTGTTTGTTTTGTTGTTTTTTTTAATAAGATTCTAAAGGATGAAGAAGCATAAATTTTTTTTAAATAATCAGATTTATGGTCTATGTATTTATTTTTATTTATTTTTATTATTATTGTTATCTTCATCTTTTTGTTGTTATTTTTTTTATCCCAACATTTTCAGCAAATCTATTCTTCAGTGACCTCTAAATTAAAAACATTTAATTGACTAATTTTTTTTCTAAAATAAATGTGAAATCTATTTGTTTACAAAATAAATGGATAAAAAGGAAATACAACAGATATGACATTTAGGAAATCTATTTTATATTTTAGCATAGAATGTTTTCAAATAAAAAAAAAAAAGGTGTTAGGGGAAAATATGACATGATGTTTAAAATCTAAATGTTTAAAAAAATACTTTTTGCTGTTAAAACTAAATAAATATTTTGTTTCACTAAATATCTAATCATTGAAAAAATAGGACTCTCTCTCGTTGATTTTGATTTTGGGTTCATCCAATGAACAACTCACACAGTGTGTTGTTTATGGTGGTGAAGGCTTGTGTTGGACCACCCGCACTTTTTGGAACAGTTGATAGGAAAGAATTGGTGCACAAGGAATGCCACAAACCCAATCAACGACTGACCTCAGGATTTTCAATTCAGAGTTTTCCCTCTCCTAGACTGGTTACCTATCCAAGGTTAAAGAACCCAGTCTGCCCTACTATTTTACCCATAGCTGGAGGGAGAATATATGGATTCATACCTTTCCCAGGGGTGATAACGCTATGTGAAATGCAAACAGCCTTGTTGAGGATTTGAACTCAGATCAACAAGTCTATTTCCCACAAATCTAACCATTACACCATGCACCTCCATTTAATCATTATTACAAAAGGGAATGAATGGTTTCCATTAGAAAGAAAAAAATACTAAATTAGAAACCGGAACTGAAGTGGAAACCAAGGTATCAAGGAAAAAATAACCGAAAATGATATCAAAACAAAGTTTGTCAAACCATCCAACTCTAAACTTTAGATAAGCCTAAAATTTACATCCCATACCAAAGGAGCTTAAAATTTACATCCCATACCATGAGAGCTTGAATTATACATCCCATGCCATGAGGGAGCTTAAAATTTACATCCCATACCATGAGAGCTTAAATTATACATCCCATGCCAAGGGAGCTTAAAATTTACATCCCATACCATGAGAGCTTAAATTATACATCCCATACCAAGGGAGCTTAAAATTTACATCCCATACCATGAGAGCTTAAAATTTACATCCCATACCATGAGAGCTTAAAATTTACATCCCATACCATGAGAGCTTAAAATTTACATCTCATATCATGAGAGCTTAAAATTTACACCCCATACCATGAGAGCTTAAAATACACCCATACCATGAGAGCTTAAAATTTTATCATACCATACCATGAGAGCTTAAAATTTACACCCCATACCATGAGAGCTTAAAATTTACACCCATACCATGAGAGCTTAAAATTTACACCCCATACCATGAGAGCTTAAAATTTACATCCCATACCATGAGAGCTTGATATGTCAATATTATATACTAATTTACTCAGTGACAGTGATAATATTTCATATAAAATGTGGTGCTGGAAAGTTTTTGGCTCATAGGTAGGAGCTCTAACTGGTGACAAATCAGTTGAGTTTTGATCCCAGCCTGATGCATCCTGCTAGTCCAGCTACACTGATGAGCTGTGATACAGTGAAACAGGCCTGTATGTGAATGACTGTGTGTGTGTGTGTGTGTGTGTGTGTCAGTTCAACAAATTATTCCATCCTTCAAACAAATTTTAATGAAATTACCAAAAAAAAAAAAATTATTTCATTCTTGGTAAGACCCAGAACTTTTCAGCATGACTTCATATATCATTTAAGGTCGGTTAAGGTTATTTATAAATGTGAAAGTCTCTAAATCTAAATTGTCCCATCTCTGGGTTAAATAGAAAAATATGTTTATAAAAAAAAACTGAGTATCCATTAAGAATGGGTTGGTAAGAATATTTTCGGTTATTTTAAGTCTGACATGATCAAAGGGGAACCGCTCTTGACTGGTAAATTATTTATTTATTTTCCCATTAAACTAACCCTAAACCCTAACCCTAACCCCGTCTTCTTTTTTCCTAGTAGATCAATAAATAAATAATTTATCAGTCAAGAGTGGTTCCCCTTTGTTTATGTTAGGCTTATAGGAAATAACCATATTTTCTGATTCTTTCTATCAATGATTAACATTGGATTTTGGTAATTTTATTGAAAAAAATCTTGTTTACAGAATATCTTTCCCAATTATCGTTTCTCAAAAAAGTTTTTTTTTATTTATTTTTATTTTTTTTATTGACCTAAGATCATTTGTTCAGAGCAGATCATAAGTACTTGAACAACAACAAACAAGAAAGACTGGTTTTATTTTGTTCATATTTTAATATTACCAACAAAACTGTTTGTTATTGTCTTTTCTTTTACAGCTTTTTTAGAGACAACAATTTTTTTTTTTTTTTTAATGTCTACTTTTCCATCATCCGTAACACGTGACCTAAATTAATTATATATTATTATACTTTTGTCTCCTAAAGGCTGTTTTACTTTTTAGTTTAATGACACATAAGTTATACTAAATTATTCCTTACTTTTAGGATTGAGTTATGTTTGAAAAAAATTGGATCCTCCTTTTATGACCGTAATTTTGTTTTTTCGTCGATGATGATTAAAATCTGACGTTTTTATTTTAGAGTACCAAAGCCCCCCCCCCCAAAAAAAAATAAATAACAACAACAAAATGAGCCCCCACTTTAAAACTAACCATTCTCACAAAATAAAAACTTTTAGAATATACACATTGAAGTGAATATTAAAATAAACAAATAAAAATATTTAGTATTGTAAAATAACAGGTGCAAGAAAATAAAACATTTATTGCAAAAACACGGACGTAAAATGAGGGTTCAGTTTATTTTATGGTAGGAATTTACAAGTAAATATTTAAGGATTACCAGAAATTCTACACCTTATGTTGTAAGGGAAGATATTTCCCATCCAACGGAACACACAAAGATATGAATACACAAGGTTATTCATAGTTGAGTCACTGCTAGTCGAGTAGCTAGTCATACTGTTGGAGAACTGCACGTTGACTCTATTATTTATGTTACTGTACAAAAAGTAATAACCCTCTGTTAACCTTTTTCCAGATTTTCAATGTTGTATTTGATAAATTCAGTGACAACACCTTGGAAGTTTATGCCTCTTCCTAAAGGTATTTGGGGGAGTGGGGGTGATGCCTACAGACACAACTTAGGGTTATTTCACAAGTTAAGTATGACATTTTAAAAACTAATTTTAACACCTTTAAATGAGCTATTAGTAGCACTAATTTTAAACTATCTGATGGTGAAGTTCCACTTCTGGAGATTGTGGAATGTGGAGCACCCCTTCATCACCATTGCTCCTAGGTACACTCTGACCCGGAGTGGTAGTACCTGTTAGGGTCCCATCTATGGATTCAATAGAAAAAATATTGACTTTAAAGAAAATAGACTACCTTTCAAGAATGAATAAAACAAAAACGTCTTCAGTATAAAATGACCCAATGAGTTTGACATGCCCTAAAAACCCAACCAACCAACGCTAATTTTAAAGATGATAGAGTAATAAATTCATTAGAAATATAAAATTGTGAATTTATTTATTTCAAATCCTCATTTAAAGATTTGAGCTTTTTTTTTTTTTTTTTTTTTTTTTTGTCTCTTTGGATGTTGGTCAATACATTTCAGCCAATCCATTCTACAGCCTTCCTCGGATATACTGTTTGCAAGAAAAGAGAGGTTTCTTCCATTTTCTCTCAGTTTAATTAAATTTTCCTTTTTTTTCTTCTTCTTTTTCCAGATTGTCACAAGTGATGAAGCTTATCGCAGGAAATCACTTGAAGTAGAAGATACTCCGTATCTTCCAGAATTGGTCGGAGAAACCCATATTTTAACCGAAGAACAGATAACCACGGTAAGTTAATATAGCTTCTCTCTCTCTCTTTTCTTCCCCTTTTTCTCTTTTTTCTCTTTCTTTTTTCTCTTTTCTTTTTCTTTTTCTTTTCTTTTTCTCCCTCTTTTTCTCTTTTATCTCTTTCTTTTTTCTTTCTTTCTCTCTCTCTCTTTCTCTCTCTCTCTTTCTTTCCTTTTTCTCTTTTCTCTTTTTCTCTTCCTCTTTTCTCTTCTCTTTTTCTCTTCCTCTTTTTCTCTTCCTCTTTTTCTTTTTTTTTCTTTTTCTTTTTTTCTTTTTTCTTTTCTCTTTCTTTTTTTCTTTTTTCTTCCTCTTTATTCTTTTCCTCTTTTATCTCTTCCTCTTTTTTCTTTTTGTTCTTTTTCTTTTCTCCCTTATTTTTTTTTTCTTTTTTATACTTTGTTTTTTGTTTTTTTTTGTAAGTGGTGCAGTGAAAGATTTTCCAAAGCTTCTTATAAAGCATTATTCCTAATTTATTCTTAAATTTGTCTCTGATGCACCTCTTTTTCATCTTGCCTTCTGGCTATTGCGTCATCTGCTTTGTTTTTTCTCTAGATCATAGATAAAAACTCTACAATTTATTAAGAAACTTTAATTAGGACCCATCAAATTTCCTGGGGACTCATTCAAAGCAAATATGTGCATCCCAGGATGCACCAAATCAAAAAGCTATCAGCATCACTGGGGTCCCAAATTTTGTGACAGGGGTATTTCGAACTATTCTAAGAGCGCTAATTTTCCTTTCAAAACATTTTTAAACAAACTGATCAACAAAAACTATCACAGTCTCCTTATTATTCTGTGATAAATTTTTGTTTTCCTTATATCAACAAAAGCCCTGAAGAAGATCTACTAAATAGATTGAAACACTGCAGCGTTGGCTGAATAAATATCACTCATTTGAACCTGTGTTTTTTCAAATTTTTCACTATATTACATAGCGTCAGATTCACTTCCATTTTTCTCTTCATATATATATATATATATATATATATATATATAAGAGAGAGTGGGGAGGGGGAAATTAATTGTAGACAAAGAATCCATTTATTCATATCTTTCCGTATGTGGGAGGCTTGTCCATGTCTTATCAAAAACTATTTGTTAATTGTGACCTTTTGACCTTTGAGGTCAGAATGTTTTTGACCTTTTAATATTGTGATACAATCAACCTGAACAGGAAGAAAAGATTGATAAACAAAAAAAAAAGGAAAAAAAAAGACAAGACTAATGAATATAAAGAGTTTTTACAGGAATTTGATGTAAAAGTTTTCTGTCCAATTTTCTTAACATACATTTTCCATCAATCGGGAAAAAAAGAAAGAAAGAAAATAATAAATGAGCAGTCATGCTGATAGCTTTTTAATTTAGTGCATCCTAGGACGCACATATTTGCTTTGAATGAGTCCCCAGGAACATTTATGGGTCCCAACTACAGCAATCTAACTTCTACCTTGTATAACCTATCCTGTGTAATTCGTTTCTAAGAAACTATTGAAATGTATTTACAGTTAGCATGAAATGGTGAGGGAAGAAAAAAGAAAAACACTGGGACTCATGGATATGATTTTACTGCATCCTTTTAGATTTTTGTGTGTCAGGGACACAGGACATGTACCTATCAGCATCTCTGAATGATGATGAGGATATAGAAAGAAAAGATAAAATGTTGAAAAATGGAATGAAAGAAAGGGGGGAATGAAAGAAACACTTGAAACACCCACCCTCACCCACCAAAGAACCTGGAAAAGAAATTGGGTAAACTAAAGATCTTGGAAAGGATTAAGACCATCTAACTGAAGTTGAGATCAGCTAGAATACTTTGGAAAGTCCTGGAGAACTGAGGAGACTTACTGTCGCTTAGACTGCAATGAAATACTGGTGATAAAACCTTGATAGAGTAAATAATAATAATAATAATGAAGAGTATATCAACCTAGAAATGTTGTGATAAAAAGCAACAAAAACAAGTGAGATGAAAACAATGAGGATAATGAAGAATAGTTTCATTCCAGCATTGTGATAAAAAAGCAACAATAATAAGATGGAATAAAACTAGTAATAAAATAATCTATTAATAATGGAGATTCGCTTCCGGTTTTTGTCTAAAACAAAAACTGTGTCACTGCTTACGTCACATAATCCAACGTCATAACATAGAATAAATATACTCAAAATGTGAGCATGCAACCTTAGACAATCCTCATTGTTTCAATAAATAGATGCTAGGCGTTATATATTTATATATAGATTGTTTTATTCTAATATAATATTTAAAGTTATCGGAACTGTTTCCATTTCAAATTGTCTTTCTTTCTTTCTTTTTTTTTACTCCTTTAATAAATTTGACGATTTTACATACTTATGGTACACACTCTATGACATTGAATTTTCAGCTCCCATCCCCTCAGGCAATATCTTTTTAAAAAAAAGTATTTTTACATCGCCCGGAGGGCGTCTTTTTATTTTGCTTGTAGTAATAATAAAGAGTGTATTGACCCAGAATGTTGGGATAAAAAGCAACAATAATAAGATGGAATAAAACTAGTAATAAAATAATAGTAATAATGAAGAGTATATTATGAGACAAAATAGAATTGTCTCCCTTTTTACATTGAAGGAGGGGCTCTCCCATGTCACATGACCAAAATGGTCACATGACCAGGCAAACCATAGAATCACCCTCTTATACCAACACGAGGTTGGAAGTGAAACACATTGTCTTTTCGCATCCTCAGCAGTGCTACGTACATGCTGCCTGTCTTTGTTCCCAGACCTCCTGAAAAATTGTACGTGGTTTCCACCCCTTTGTTGTTTAAACCTTTCTTCATGTTCCTCGAACATCTTGTGATTCTTTCGTGGTTTGGGATGGGAACTTGGTCCCCTCTTTGTATGTTGTATATATAAATGTTACATTTTTTTATCAATTGACTTGTCTTTTTCACTGCCGATTATTCTGTGTTAGGCTACTCTCTTTTGGATAACCTTATACATTATAAGATTATGGGTGTTAGCTACAAGTTAACCCGCCACTAATTCTTATAGTACATTGGAACAACCCAAACATTGTTTATTTCTTAATTATTGCTTTATTCTCTTATGATCTGAATCTAACTTTTTTTTTGTTTTCTTCTCTCCCTTGTGATTGTAGTTAGTGGAACAACTTCCTGGTCGCACGGTTGGATACTCATGGGTACTCATCTACAGTACAGATTTGCATGGGTTCAGTCTGAAAACACTCTATCGTGATATGGCCAACTATGACAGTCCGGTGTTATTAGTTGTTCGTAGCACTCATAACCAGGTAAGTCAGTCCGAGATTTTTTTTTTTGGGGGGGGTCAAATCAGGAAAAGTCGTCAGTGTTAAGATAACCGAGTTATCCACCCTTGGTAATTGCCTGGGTGGAAAGGATCAACTGTGGTGCTAGTTAATAATTTGCATAGACCAATCAACAGCCACCTTGAGGAAGGCAGTTAGAGAGAGCTATCTATTTAAGCTCAGTGTTTGGGAGACCATGGTAGTTGACACTTGGAAAGAGGAATCTATACCAGAAGCAACAAAATTTGGTGTTTGAGCACTAACTCAGTTGGCCGTGGTTGGAAACCCATTATGCTTAAGGACGGAATCCTTGTGGCTGAGTAGTCCACAACTTGCAACACTATACTTTGGCTCTTACTTAGGCTATATGGACCAGTGCAGTTGACATTTGGAAAGAGGAATCTATGTCAGAGGGAACAAAATTTGGTGTTTGAGCGCTCAGTTCAACTCACCAACAAGACATTCCAAGTTCTTTAATTCTTCCTCATACCGACTATGCACCTATGCAGAGGGGTACAATCCCCCCAATGAGACCACCTGTTGGTCATAGTTGGAAACCCATTATGCTTAAGGACGGAATCCTTGTGGCTGAGTAGTCCACAACATGCAACACTACACTTTGACTATATGGATGATCGGACTGTGGAAGCACGTGGTATAATGGTTAAAGTCATGGGAAATGGATTCGTCGCCCCAAGTTCAAATCCTGGGCATGGTAATTGCATTTCACTTAGCGCTAATACCCTTGGGAAATTTATGAATCCTGCTCTCCCTCCAGCTATGGATAAATAGTAGGGCAGACTGGGCTCTTTAACCTTGGTTAGGCAACCAGTCTAGGAGATGGAAAACTCTGAATTCAAACCTGTTGAACTCCGCTTAATAAATTGACCTTGTGTCACATCCTGCACATGCGGAGGGGTTGGTAAATATATATGGATGATCGGATAGGTCCCCTCCGATCAATCACCTAGTCATATCAAGCCCTAGCACCTATATGAATGTTCTAACCCTATTGCTCTTATGGCAAACCCCCAACTGGTGGCTGAGGATATTCATGTCCTGGGTATGATGTTAAACTGCATCCTGTGGTGAAGTTCTAATTCTGGAGCTCTGGGAATGTGGAATACCCCTTTATCAACATTACTCCCAGGTCCACTCTGACCTGGAATGGTAGTTCCTGTCAGGGTCCCATCTATAGGTTAAATAGATGCAAAAATTGAGTTTGAAGAAAAAAATTTAATACTCATCAAGAGTGAATAAAACAAAATACCTTTGGCATAAAATAACCCAACAAGGTTTGACATGCCATAAAATGCAAACAACAACCACAGTTTACCAAAGTTTGGAGATGATTTTTATCATTTTTTTTTTTTTTTTTAACATAAATTTTTGTAAATATATTGTGTAATATTCCACTATATATATTGCATCCAGTAGTCTTTATTAGACACTGTCTTTTTTTTTTTTAGGGGGGGGGGTCCATTCCTCAAATAAGACACCACAACCTCACAGAAACCACTTCTGTCTAACCAAAGAATCACAGGACTGGGTGTTAAGGTCTTGTGATAACTGATGAGATTAAAAGATTGACATATAAATTTCTTACTTTAAATTTCATTTTTTCAAGATTTTCTTATAAAGAAAATTTTATTTTTGATTTATCAATCTATTACGATAATGATCTTGAAAAAAAAACAACTAAAATTGTTCTTTTCTAGGTTTTTGGTGCCCTGATCTCATGCCCTCTGAAAGTAAGTGACCACTTCTATGGGACTGGTGAATCATTCCTGTTCACTTTCTACCCTACATTCCGGGTAAGTGTTTCTTTTTTTCTTTTTTCTTTTTTTTTTTTTTTTTTTTTTTTTACCTAGCCTCATGGTGTGTCACATGACAGTCCAAAAACCCATTCTCAACTTCTGAAGGTCTTTTGCCTCTGTTTATTGAACAGGAAATGTGTCTCAGACCCTGCCAAGGAATGGAAGAGCCACATGGCTAACTTACTTTAATTTAACTCTTATTTGATTTATATCCCCTCTGATAAAATGTAATAATTTTCAGAACATCATATATATATATATATATATATATATATATATATATATAGGAACAGTAGATGATTATCTCTTTTAGAGAGTGGGTATGTCCATGGGGGCCTTGTGGAGTATCATATGACAGTCCCAGAAATCCATTCTCAACTTCTTTTATCTCTGTTCGTTGAACAGGAGAGACGCGTCTCAGACCCTTCCAGAGAATGGTAAAGCAATGCAGTTATTTTACTTTCCAAGTTTTCCATTTTGTGCCCCCTTTCACATACTGCTTGTTTATGGAACAATATGTGTATATTTCCAACTGTTGAGGCATATTTGTGTATATTTTTTTAAAACCATTGGTATGTATATTTTGTATATAAGATGGTTAAATATTCTTGTATGTACAAATGCGTTTGACTTGTCTATCCTCTGATGAGGAGATAAATAAACATTTTAGGTTTTCCACCCTGTCGGCTGGGGCTTTAGAATGCACCTCTGCAGAGGAGAAAGACCCCCAATGGGGGCCACCTGTTGGCCGTGGGTGGTGACCCGTGATGCTTAAGGACGGAGTCTTGGTGGATGAGCAGTCCATGACCTGAAACACTCCACTTAGACCCTTACTTAAGCTAGAAGGGCAGTCAGAGAGGCCTCCTCTGATCAATCGGCTGGTCACGTCAAGCCCTAGCACCTATATGATTGCCCCAACCCTATTGCCCTTATAGCAAGCCCCAAACCTTTTTATCATATGGGTGCTAGAAGGCGGTGGCTGAGGGTTACATGTCTTGGGAATGATGTTAAACTCTATCTGATGGTGAGATTCCAGAAATGTATTTATAAAAAAGTTGAGAATCCACTAAGAATGATTTTATTTCAAAACGTTATCGGCATTAAATGACCCATTGAGGTTGATATGCCATAAAACAAACCAAACCATTTTAGGTTTTATGCTGGTTTACTAGCCAGTAAACCAGCATAAAACCTAAAATGTTTATTTATCTCTTCATTAGAGGATAGACAAGTCAAATGTATTTGTACATACAAGTATTTTAGCACTTTTCTGATATATGAAAAAAATGTTTTTTAGAATGATTTATTTCACTATATATATATATATATATATATATTTCTATCATTGTTATTTTATTTTGTATTTAAAATAATAATAGATAGAGTACATATGTACATGAATAAACTCATGACCAAAAAAAAAACTATTTTATCCGTTCAGCATTTTTTTTCCTTTAGTTTTTCATTTCAACATACCATCGGATTCACTTCCATTTTCAACTTGTATATATACTAGAAAAATGTGACCCATTGAGCTCGATAATTCTGATCAGGAAAAAAAATGAATTTGCTAAGTGAATTTTTTTTTTTTTTAATAAATAGTGCTGGAGATTTTTAAAAAAATCATTTTGTTAGATTTCTAAGAAAGGCAACATTTGACGAAATTTAAATGGACCTGATTTTTAAGTTCTATTAATAGCTTAGGTGTTGAGAAGCTAAGTTGTGGGGATGGCTGGAAATTTTCTGTAATATCCAAAATAATCCCTCTCTACTTACTTCATCACAATTTTAATTAACAAACAAAAAAAAAAGTTTTGAAAATGAAATGAAATGCTTTTGTACTTCTTCCGTAGTTTAAAAAAAAAAATTATTGACAATTTTTACCATGACGGGAAAGGGAACCAGGAGTGTCAGAAATAGATATTGTTAGCTGGGGCCCCAGTTTTTGTTTGATCCTTTCTAACTGTCTGGCCATCTTTTTAATGTCAGGGTGAAATTGGTGTAGCAATCCACCAAAGGTTTCTTCACAAGCTCTTTCGGCATGTCTTTGTGCCATCTTCAGGTGTGAAACTGGTGGAATGTTCCCGTTGTCTCGCTTTTAAAACGAGCAGTAGCAGTAGGAATTAGTAGTAGGAGGAGTTCACAAGTTCCATTTAAACGAACAGTGGCAGTGTGTATGTATGTGTGTGTATATATATATATATATATATATATATAGTTTTACTGCAAACTCTTTTGAGCTTTTTTATGATAAAAATGCTTATAATTTTTTAAAAATAAAATTTATTTTATTTTTAACAATAAATACATATTTTTAAAAAAAAAAAATTCCGGTACTAATCGAGAGCGTTCTGTGCCTCGTAATTAATGATATATTCATTTTGTTTTTCGTTTACAATGTTGCTTTGATAAAGACATATTCATAATGTTGAAACAGATTTCTGTCAGCAAAAATTTTTAACATCTTGTTTTTTCTACAAAACTTTCTTACATATATATATATATAATTATTTATTCTTATATATAATTTTTTGTTTTTCTTTTATGTATCTCCAGATTTTCCGATGGACAGGTGAAAACAATTTCTTCGTAAAAGGCAATCAAGAAAGCTTAGCAATTGGTGCTGGCAAGTAAGTCAACTTTTTTGTCTTATTTGTTTTTGTTATTTTAATAGGTGAAAAGGGCAGGGGAGGGGTTCTATTTTTTAAAATATTGCTTGAGGGAGGTGGGAAAATTAAATGAATAAAATTAAACATTTGATTTTTTTTTAAATTAATTACTTTTTTTAAAAGCATCATATTCACTCCACTGTGATATTTGTAGGGACCGCCAATACATTTCTAAAAATTTTCTTATTTAATTATTCAGGCTCTTATCTTTAGAGAAAAATTTTAAAATCGTATAAGTAAAATATATTTTTCGATCAGATTTCATAAAATTAAATTTGGGTGTGGGGGGTCAACCTAGAAAGAAAGAAAAAATTTCCCCTTATATTTTAGGAAAAAACTATTTTAAACATAAATTCATCTAAATGTGAATAAGTATCAAAATTTTCGTGAAAATTTGACTATTAAGTGATTTTTCATAGAATTTTGATATTTTGATGTAGTAATGATACTGACAATAAATTAAATACTCATTGATAAACTTACTTACATTCCTCAAATGACTGTGATGTAAGCAGTGACATAGTTTTTATTACAGACAAAGAGACCGAATCTCTATTATTAATAGATAGATTTGAAAAAAAAAAAAAAAAAAGTTAAAATTATTTTTTGTCTCCAGTTGAATTTTGTCATTAAGTCATGTTTGTAATTTCAGGGGATTTTTTGGCCTCTGGTTTGACGGTGATTTGTATCATGGCCGCAGCCATCCTTGCGATACCTTTGGAAATGACGTTTTGTCAGAAGAGGAAGATTTTGTGGTTCAAGCATTTGAGGCCTGGGGATTCGTATAAGTAAGTAGATCAGATCAACGTTTCATATTTATTTTCTGTTTTTTGGGTTTTTTGTATTGTTTTTTTTTTTAATCTCTCAACACAAATCTTTTTAATCAACTTTCATATTAACATTAAAGGCTGAATATTTATTCTTAGTGGTAATGTTGACACTATAACATTTTGGTTTTTGTAACCCTCTTCAGGTCACGTGGTGAAACCTACTATCATATTAAGCCACACTACCCATGATCATATTAAGCCACTCTACCCATGATCATATATAGCCACTCTACCCACAACCATATATAGCCACTCCACCCACAACCGTATATAGCCACTCTACCCACAACCGTATATAGCCACTCTACCCACAACCATATAATATAGCCACTCCACCCACAATCAGATAGTTTTACACGTCCAAGATCAATAAAAGCCAAACGTCTGTTTGCGTCTCAAAAGTGGTAGGTGGATCAGTTTGATCATCTCTGATAGGGTCAGCCAGGCAAGGGGAGTATGATGTTGAAAGACCCGAAACTTCCCAGTGACCCATGCATATTACATCACTGACAACACCTCTAAATGTAGTAAGGATCATATATTTAAAGTAGTCACCATATTACAATTACATTTAGCCACTCTAATCTCAATCTTACTTGGCTACCCTCACCACAATCACAAGGGCTTAAAAGGCTTCCTTTTTTTTTAAGCTGCTGTTCTTACATTGAGCATTTTTGTCCTTCCTTATAAAATCGCCAATCCTATTGATTTTATTCTTTTATTCATGCTTCATTACCATATATATATATATATATATATGAGGTATCCAAAACTTGGTAGTAAGGGATGATTCTATATGTGATATCTAAGACACACTGTATTATTATTGTATAAATACAGTGAATCTTTAAATCACTACAGAGAGCTCAATGCATAATAATCTTTTTAGATTATATACAGAGCAATATATATCTTTGAAAGGAAGAAAAAACTCAACACCGTTATTCCATAATAAATTTATTTCGACCAAAATTGGAGCCTTTATAAATCTAAGTTGATTTAACAAAGCTCCTCAATTCAAGTCTCATCAGATGGAGTATCATCAATAATTTTTGATGATTATCCATCTGATGAGACTTAAATTGGGGAGCTTTGTTAAATCAACTTAGATTTATAAAGGCCCCAATTTTGGCCGAAATAAATTTATTATGGAATAACGGTGTTGAGTTTTTCCTTACTTTCAAAAATATATATATATATATATACAAGGTGTGCCAATAATGGTTCTTTCAGACAAATCATTTTAAGATTGTAACATCAAAAAAATTTAGGAAGCTCAAAACTGTTTTGCTTAATCAAATTTGCTTGAATATATATATATATATATATATATATATATATATATATGGTATTTATGGAAAAGGTGACTTACCGGTGAAACAGGTCATAATGGTTAGTTGATGCTAGATTCACAATGATAGGGCAGCGATATAACAAATATAAAGTGCTCAATATTATCGCAAAAAATACACATGTACAATTGACTGCAATTAATCAATATCTTGATTAATCCAGTGGATTTAACCCTGAAGATCCTTATGGTGAAACTCGAGTAGGTTATTACGTGTACCACTATCATAATGTGTGTATATATATATATATATATATATATATATATTTGAACTTAAAACCCCAATGTCACCTGACAAATGTTTGCGGTTACGCACGCATGCATGAAACCATTAGTCGTGACTGTTCCTATGTCATTAAATATATAAAACCTTTATATATTTATTATTATATTATATAACAGCTCTATATCATATTGAGCACTCTCCCAATAATACTGCACTTTGGCAATCCCACACTATAGTTTTTATATATATATATATAGTTTATGCATTTAAAAATGTAAATATATATATAAGCTTATTGATTTTTCTCTTTCTTTTCCAGAGTACATCTACAATTAATTTTGGACTGACTGAGCTTTTAAGCCACCGACTCTACGTTGTCATATTTGAGTCACTGGTATTGTGCATGCCCCGTCTGCGTAGGGTCGGTGGTGTGTTAGAACAAGCCAGCAAACGGACTATATACTACTTGTGCCATGGAACGGTACTTGCAGCCGTAGTTCTGGGAGCAGGCAGGCGGGCTCGATGGCTGGCTGGCTGGCTAACATGAAGGCAGCATTATTAGGTTGAACATATTAGTGGACGGTGGCCAGCGTCGTCATGCCACACAACAACAACAGGAGTGGAATTTAAAAAAAAAACAAAAAAAAACAAAACCATTCAACATTTTTGACTCTGTGGCATTTTTTGATCCCACTGTCTTGCCTGCTACTGTGATAGCTAAATGTTCCACAAAGTGCAGAGCTGCACTAGCCGACATCTTGTTTCCTTTTAAACCAAAAAAAAAAAAAAAAAAATTTAAAAAAATGTTGAAAAAAAATTCTCTAAAAAAAAAAAAAAAGATCTTATAAATATTTGAAAAAAAAATTAAATGAAAATCTGGAAGAAAAAAAAATTACTCCTCCCTTCCCTCAGCCTGATTTCCTCTCCCTGCCCCTCTCTCTCTCTGACACTCTGTCTGTCTGTCTCTCTCCTTTCTTTCCTTCTCTTTTTCCTTCCTTCTCTCTTTTTTTCCTTCTCTTTTCCTTCTTTTTCTCTTTTTCTTCTTTTTCTTCTCTCTTTTTTCCTTCTTTTTCTCTTTTCTTTCTTTTACTCTTTTCTTTTTTTCCTTTTTTTTCCTTTGTCCTCTCTTGTTTCTTTTTTTTTCTTTCACTTACCTACCCACTCTGACACTCTCTCTCCTCTCTTTTCTTTCTTTGTTTTCTCTTTTCTTTCCCTTACCCACCCACTCTGCTGGACGGTGCAGATATATTGTTATGATAACCCTTAAAAAGAAAAAGAAAGAGAGTGGTGATGATTTGATAGTATTGTTGTTATTGACGACGATGATGATTATTATTATTTTAATGTATGTTAAAAATTTTCTTTTATTGTACAGACCAGGGAAATCTACAACCAAAAATTAAATTAATAAAAAAAATATTTCGTAGGTGGAAAAAAAAAAAATAAATAAAAAGAAGAAACAACAAAGGAGGATATTTCCCAGTTTTCATTTGCCAATTGCAAGGCAGACCCCCTCCCATTCCCTCCCAAGAAAATAAAGATAAAAAATTTGTTTAATTAAAAAAAAAAAATAGTTAATTAAAAAATAAAGATCAAAAGATGACGACAACAACAACCTGTTTTTAACATCTCCACCGACTGCAAATTATCTTATCTGCTGCCGTACCCTTGCCCCCCTCGACCCCCACTCCCACTCAGCATGTGCGATGTGAACGTTGTGGATGTCAGGTATATATACTAACGAACGATAGCGTTTGCACACAAGTCGAAAAAGCAAAAATAAAAACTTGATGCATCAAATGTTGTTTCTTTCTTCTTTTTTTTTTTTTTAACACATTGGCCACGATATGCGCTGCATGTGGTAAATACCTATAAAAGTGTCTCTGAATTTTTTAGATGAGGCTTGATAATTTGTATTATTTAGACTATTATCCTCATCTTTATTGTTCAACAAGAAGGTTCCCGAGTTCAAAGAGAGGGTTCCCGAATTCAAGAAGGTTCCAGAGTCCAACAAGAAACACCTGAAGAAGGATGAAAGATTAAGTGTCCGAAACGTTGTGTAGACTACAATAAAGATGAGGACAATAGTCCAAATAATCCAAACCTATAAAAGTATATATATATCTATTAATAATGGAGATTCGCTTCCGGTTTTTGTCTGTAACAAAAATTACGTCACTGCTTACATCACATTACCCCAAATCATCATAACATAGAATAAAATCTATTCTACGATTTTTGGCATGTTCAAATTTTGAGTGTATTTATTCAATAAATACACTCAAAATTTGAACATGCAACATTAGACAGTCCTCATTGTTTTTTAAAACAAGTTTTGATAAATACATGACTGGTATTATATATCTATATATAGTTTGTTTTATTTTAATACATATTTAAAGTTTACATTTCAAATTGTTTTATTTTTTAATCCTTTAATGAATTTGATGATTTTTACTTACAAACTCGCTGACATTGAATTTTTTACTCCCACCCCTCAGGCAATATGTTTCCAAAATCTATTTTTACATCGCCCACAGGGTGTTTTTTATTTTGTACTAGTACTTAAAATGGCGATAAATAAGTTTTAATTATCAAATTTCAAAATACAAAACATTAATATTGTTAAGGAGTGTTCAAAGTAAACAATGATTTAACATTCTCTCTATTCAGATGAGTAACACAGTTTGGATCTTTGGGGTAAATTGTGGGGCTGATGGTAGGTGTAGCACTCCACTCCATCGACAATAGGCCACTACACAGACTTTACTTATTTACTAGAAGGTACCAATGGTCAAAGAAGTTATAAACTGGGGAAGTAAAAAAAAAAAAATAATAATAAATAAATATCAGGAATTCTTTGTAGCTCTGTGAAATGGTTCTGCCACCTTTTAAAAAGAATTATCATTTTGATGCCATAATCAATCAATGGTTCAGAAATTGAAGTAAAAAAGTGTAAATAGATATTTGCAAATCCGATTATCCAAAAAAAGAGACTTACTTCCGGAAGGCAGTTCAACCCGGGTTAAGGTCAGTGGCATCAAAGATTTCCCAGATTGCATCACGGTTGTCCCAGTTGATGTCACAGAATTTGTTTTCAATGAAACACCAGTGTATGGCATCAAATCCCGCATTGTAAATTCCTCATCATGACTGAGCTGCTGATTGGTAAAGAGTGTTCAGAGCCTCGGTTTGACATTTCAGCGTCGCATTAGCCCAAACTCTTCCCTGAAAAAAAAAAAAAAAAGAAAGTAAAATGAAAAATAGAATAAATAAATAATAAATAAAATTAACATTTTTGGGTTGTATTGGAAGCATGGAAAACTTTGTATTTACCAACCGCTCCGCATGAGCATGATGTGACACATTGTCAATTTCTTAAGCAGAGTTTAACAGGTTCGAATTCAGAGTTTTCCTTCTTCTAGACTAGATAAAATTTAATTTCTTTCAAAATTAAATTAATGTTAAAAATTTTGAAGTGTGTGTGTGTGCGTCTTATAGTATGTAAATGAGGAGAATGGAATCATCTATAAATAATGTATAGCGAAACCTTGGAAGATGGAAATTTATTTTATTAATATTAATTATTCTTTATTCTATGTATTGATGATTGTAGTAAATGGGATGTAAGCAGTGACATAGTTTTGGTTACAGATAAATAGAATCCAAATCTCCATTATTAATAGAATAGACTGACGTATTGTTTTTAATTAATTCTATATTTAATCAATGCTGATTAGTGTTAATGACTTTGTTGTGAATGACTCACTACTGTCACACAACAAAAATGCTCAGCACAATCAAACAAAATTTCAATCAAAATTCAGTTAATAACTTTCCACTTCACTCACCCCCCCACCACCACCCCACACACACAGAGTGAATAAATGAAGGAAAAACACTATATTTGCTTCATGTAATAATTCATTTTAACTGCAATTTGCAGCCTCTTAAGACAAAAAGCAAAGCACGAGTACAGCTTGGATCTGTTCAGTAAAGTGGGGAGCTGATGATAGGTGTGGTACTCCACTTCAGACACTAAACAATCTGCCTGATCTAGTACTAGTTAAAAGGAAATAGAATTTTTACATAAGTGATCGGTAGCCTATTAATTATGAACAATAAGTGTAGCGTAGATTTTAAAATAACAGTTTATGGAAAGATACAGGGATTGGATTGGCATGATGTAACCCTGTATTGACCTACACTTTCAGTTTGCCAGTATGAAAGTGGGAAGTCAACTAGAGAAAATCAGTCTTTGGCTGGCCACTGACTGTAATGGCATCTCTCATCCAATTAGCCAAATTCTCACATGCATGTTTGTGATCTGGGATCATAAACAAATAAAATGAGCTCAAAAACAAGCAAAGTCTTGTTGTTAATCTAGAACAGGGATCACCAATCTTTTTTCACAGTGGGCCGGATAATTGAAAAAATAATGAGTACAGGCCACATTATTATTGTGTTCAATACTTGCTAGCCAGATTGCTTCAAATTAAACATTCTGATTAATTGTAATTTTATTAAAAACATTGAAAATGAAGACCGTGCAACCTGGCACCTCCTCGTCAAACAAGGAACAAAAAGAAGTGAAGAAGAGAGGAAAAAAGTTGCCACAGAAAAGAGAGCTAAAAGAAAGGAGAAACAGCAACACCTACAGAAGCATCACCTTTTATTTGCACACAGAGACTGCCATTCGAGGATCGATCTGTTCAGCCACTCACGTAGCTGTAAGTGAGAGAGAGAGAAAAAAAAAAAAAACAAACAAAAAAAAAAAAATTTTAAAAAAAACTACGTTTAAAATAGACGGAAGGTTGCCAACATACATTGAAAATATAGGGTTTGCCCTTTCCAATAACTTTTGACCAATTCATTGCTTCCCAGTAGCTCTTCAAAAATTACCTGTGTTTATTAAAGCAGTTATAAGTGAAAATTTGGGATCGCGTAAGTAACAAGTGAAATAATCACATGCACAAAATTTTGTAACCTACCTACAGTAGTCAAGTCCATGAAGAATTTTATTTGTTTAGCCTTACATTTGAATAGGTATTCTCGCCTAATTAATTATTAATTAATTAACTTTCAAAATTAGGTACGACTTCAATTATTATATTATATCATGCCTAGGACACACCTTTTGAGAGGAGTCTTACCACTGTATAATATATTCTCCCAAAAATTGTCGGCTAAAAAAGCTATATCAAAACACATCGCTTGTGTATTTACTTCTCATACTGTCGTGTAGAAAGTCACTATAAGAGGAATAAAAATTGAAAATATAGGGTTTGCCCTTTCCAATAACTTTTGACCTATTCGTTGCTTCCCAGAAGCTCTTCAAAAATTACCTGTGTTTATTAAAGCAGTTATAAGTGAAAATTTGGATCACATAAGTAACAAGTGAAATAATCACATGCACCAAATTTTGTAACCTACCTACAGGAGTCAAGTCCACGAAGATTTAGTTACATTAACATGATATTTAAATTTAAATGGTATCAGAACGTTTTGTGTTCCGTACGTTTTAACAAACAAATTCAGGTTATTTCCTATAAGTCTAACATAAACAAAGGGGAACCACTCTTGACTGATAAATTATTTATTTATTTATTTATTGATCTACTAGGAAAAAAGAAGATGGTTTAGGGTTAGGGTTAGTTTACTGGTAAAATAAATAAATAATTTATCACTCAAGAGTGGTTCCCCTTTGTTTATGTTAGACTTATAGGAAATAACCCAAATTCAAGTACCTTTGATCTGTTTTATCTTGGGTCTGGTAGATATTTCCTAATTAGCTGGATCTTCTGTTATTCTGGATCTTTCTATCTGATCCTGATCTAGATGGGTAACCCCCTGATCTAGAACAAAAAAAGAACAACACAGACCATCCAGAGATAGATAGATCCAGAATAACAGAAGATCCAGCTAATTAGGAAAACGGATCCAGTTCAAGCTAAGATGGAAGACAGCACGATAGAAGAAACAGAACTTTAAGTGATCCAAACAAAGAAGATAGGTGTACCTGTATACAACCATGGGTATGCAGATATACTCTACAGAACAAGATAAGTACGTGTTGATTTTTAAGATGATATACAACAATTGAAGCATGTGGTGTAATGGTTAAAGTCATGCGAAATGGACTCGTCATCCTGAGTTCAAATCCTGAATGTGATAATTGCATTTCACTTAGCGCTAATACCCTTGGGAAAGGTATGAATTCTACTCTCCCTCCAGCTATGGATAAATAGTAGGGTAGACTGGGCTCTTTAACCTTGGTTAGGCAACCGGTCTAGGAGAAGGAAACTCTGAATTCAAGCCTGTTGAACTCCGCTTAAGAAATTGACCTTGTGTCACATCCTGCCCGTGTGGAGGGGTTGGTAAATACATATATTATTCTGGTCTAGCACTAGTGAAAAGTGGATAGACTCCCTCACTGTCCAGCTGATACCGACTATAGGTCATTCTGCCTAATTTTACTTATTCCTATTTAATTTTTTAAAAAGTCGTCGGGGTGGCCTAATGTCAGTATAAGCCAAACAGCAAGGGAGTCTATCCCCTTTTCACTAGCGCTAGACCAAGGAGATTGTTTTGGCATCCGAGGTGGAGCGACACACCTACCATCAGTTCTCACGTTACTGCACAGATCTCTGTGCTATTCATACGCTGAATTAGCAAGGGCTGGTATTGAACCCGGAACCTTGTAATTCCTAGTCAGACTTTCAAAGTGTTCCTGTCAAATGCTATTAATTTTCAAACAGGTCTGGGGAAAAGCTGCACATTATATAATTACAATACATAACTGAAAATTGTCCACCAGCTTCTCGTTCTCTTTCTCTTTTTCTTCCTCTTCTTCTTTTTTCTCTTCTTTCACTTCCTCTTCTTTCACTTCCTCTTCTGCTCTCTCGACACTGTTACTGAAGCACAAAAAATGCAGTGTCGTTCAGGCCAAAATGAGTCGCTTTTATAGTCAAATAAAAGTTGCAATGCACTATGGGTAGTCAGCCATAATTCCTCGCAACCTCTATAAAAAGTCTATTCTACCCCCTCCAATTTCTTGACACTTCTTACTCATAGTGGGCATAATGGCGTACCACATTCCTTCTTCCCCGACTACATTCCTTTCCTTGCCAGGGACAGTTTCGCAGGCCAGGCATCTAGGTCGCTTTGAGTTAGGTAAGTTCGACTCGTTACTACAATAACATTTAATGCATTGACCACTTCCATAAGAAAATGTTCGGATAAGTACAAGAGAAGATAGTATAGTTTTGGTTTGTTTTGTTTTACGGCATATTAATCTCAGTGGGTCATTTAAAGCCGATAAAGTTTTGAAATAAATTAATTCTTAATGGGTACACAATTTTTTTCATGAATACATTTTTCTATTTAACCCATAGATGTGACTCTAACAGGTACTACTACTCCGGTTCAGAGTGAACCAGGGAGCATTGGTGATGAAAGGGTGTTCCACATTCCCCAGACCTCCAGAACTGGAACCTCAACATCAGATAGAGTTTAACATCATTCCCAGGACATATAGACTGTCAGCCACCACCTTCTAGCACCCATATGAAAAAGGGTTGGGGCTTGCCATAAGGGCGATAGAGTTGGGAAAATCGTATAGATGCTAGGGCTTGACGTGACCAGCTGATTGATCGGAGGGGTCCTCTCCAACTGCCCATCTAGCCCAAGAAAGGGCCAAAGTGGAGTATTGCAAGTCATGGACTGCTCATCCACCAGGGTTCTATCCTTAAGCATCACGGGTCGCCACCCACGGCCAACAGGTGGCCCCATTTGGGGGAATTTTACCCCTCGGTGCATTCTAACGCCCCAGCCAACTGGCCGGTAGATAATATAAGTACTGAATTTATCAAGTAAATGGTAAAAGTGGCTGAGGCCCTCAGGACACTGCTGAAACCCTCATTTCTAGGGCTCCCAAGTGACCTAGTAGACTTGAGTTAAAGTCAGTGGATCAGAGGTTGGTTGGTACCGCTACTGCCTATACCTATATTATTCCATAAGTTATATTTCTCACAATTTCAATTATTTTGTCAAAACTGCTTCCCCCCCTCCTCTCTCTCTCTCTCTCTCTCATATTACTTAGATATAACACTAAACATGTATGATGGCACAGTTTCACCTTTTAGGAAAGACAACAAACACATCACTCAATAAGTCCCAGGCCTGACATATAGATGGCGCCACTAATAAAAAAAAATCATATGACTTTTATAAACTACAACCTTAAATAGCACGTGTCAAAATTTGAGCCCAATCAGATTATTAGTTAACAAATAAAGCTTTGCTTTCTGATGGAAAAAAATACTGTTCAAACAAAGCAATGGCTTAATAAGTGTTATTCGGACTCTGCTCTGTTAGAAACAATGGTTAAGAGGTGGTATGCTGACTTTAAATATGCTGACTTTAAATGCGGTCATACAGACACAAATGATGCTGAACGCTCAGGTCTCCAAATTCGGCACTTGTCCCAGAAAACACTACAAACTCTTTTTGGCCGATCGTACATTAAAGTTGCGTGAGATAGCAGAGGAGTTGAAGATATCAGAAGGCAGTGTATTCACCATTTTGGATGAACATTTGTCAATGAGAAAACTGTGTTCAAAGTTGAACAGTCTACCAGAAACAACAACACTTCAACAATTCAGAGCATTGTTTGCAACTGTTTCAATGCAATAAAAAGGAGTTTTTGCATAAATATGTGACAATGAATGAAACATGGATCCACGACTTCACTCTGGAGTCAAATTGGCAGTCAGCTGAGTGGACAACAGCAGATGAAAGCCGTCTAAAGTGACCAAAGAGGCAAACATCAGCAGGCAAAGTTTTGGCCTCCGTATTTTGAGAAAGTAAGAACAATCAACGGCGAATATTATATAGCATTATTGGTGCATTTGAAGGAAGAAAATATATGTATATTTATCGTTCTTGTTCATTCCATCGTCTTCAGTTTTTCCTTTATCGTTGCATTATTAAATCATTTACTATTTTCTTAGACTGTCTAGTTAAGCTATCTGTCAAGCTACACTGACGAGCAAGACATAATAATAATAATAATATATATATATATATATATATAGAAGAAATGGATACAATAGAAACCTACTCGAGTTTCATCGCTAGAATCATCAGGGTTAAATCCACTGAATTAATCGAGTTACCTATTAATTGCAGCTGATCACACGTATGTTCATTGAATAAGATTTTACGTTATATATACATTATACTATACGTTTTATATATACATATATATATATTATATGTTATATATATATACGTTATATTATACGTTTTATATATACATACATACAGGGTGTTCGGTTGAAATTTGACAATTTCATAAGGAAAAAGAAAAAGCGCTTGGTAACTACAAAATGTAATGGATTGTAAAGAAATTCAACAGGCATGGAAATTACACTACTGTCAACAAGTTTCACTCAAAATAACCGACACTAGCGTCGATCACAACCTCAATCCTGCCCCGGAACCTGGAGCAAGCTGATGTTACAGTTTCCCTGGGAAGGCTCTCAAAAACTACCTTAATTCTGTCTATTAACTGGGCTTTTGTAGTACTGGCACAGCGATTGGTGTCTTTTTCAACAGCGCCCCATACATAATAATCCATGGGGGTAAGATCTGGGGAGTTCAGAGGCCAAACATTGGGACTGGTGTAGTTGTAAACATTCGCTGACAACCATTTTTTACTTTTCCCAGAGGTGTGGCAGGGAACCGAATCCTGCTGCCATACATATGGCTTACCATTGGCTACCCTTGTTATTCAGGACTTGACTACAGTGTTTAACAACTCCACGTAGGCAACTAAGGGTCCTCCAACACTTTTTCTGCAAATTTTCGAGGAATTCTGCAGTACGAACACAATCAGAATGTCTGTTATGTTGCTTTCTTCTAGCCACAGCCTCGTAGTCTCCATTGCAATTCTCCAGTTCATACCTGATTGTTTTTACAGTGTTCAGGGAGTATTGGGCAGCAACCATAATCTCCTTATTTTGATGACCAGCACAGATCATCATGATACAAGTTATTCTCTTCCATGATTCAGTGTGGTTCCAGTCATCCATTCTATCTGTCATCACGTATATAAATGAAGAAGGGTCCAAGATTTTCAATGATGTGTAGTGTGTGCCAATACCTCCAACCTACGGAGAAAAATAACCAAAATAACATATGTCAAATTGGCTGACTTCTAATTTAGGTTGGAAATTAAAACGGAAAGTTTTTTGGTGGTACCCAATGACAGTTTAACTACAGTCTATGAACTAACATTTTGCGAATTGGGTTATGTTTTTAGGGGATTAAGGTTGTTTTTAATTACGTATTGCTTAAAAAAAAAAACAACAAAAAAACCTAAATTACTATTACATTTAATTAACCATTGAAATTAATTATTGAATCTATTATTGAGACAGTTGTTTGTGTAGTATTGCAATGTAGTTTATTTCAATTAAACTTAGTTTAAAAAAATATTTTTCAACATTAAATGTATAGTAACTTGGGTTTTTTGCTGTTTATTTTTTTAAGCAATACGTAATTAAAAACAACCTTAATCCCCTAAAACTGTAACCCAATTCGCAAAATGTTAATTCATAGACTGTAGTTAAACTGTCATTGGTACCAGCAAAAAACTTTCCGTTTTAATTTTTCCGACCTAAATCAGAAGTCAGTCGTCAAATTTATCCCGAACACCCTGTATATCTTAGCCCATGTCTCAGTCAACGTATATTTAGAAGTTATATTTCTCATGATTGCAATTATTTTGTCACAACAGCCCCACCTCACTCACTCTCTTATATATATATATATATATATATATATATATCGCCAGCTCATGTCTGGGTCAAAGTAGCCCTTAAATCAAAAGATTTTTTTATTGTGTATAATAACAGGACACTATTGTTGGCTGGGCGAAACCTTAGACGTCGCAATTAGTTTAATAACATTCATTAAAAATGCATAAAACAAAAAATCACTTAGAAGACAAAATAAGTGAGGAATTAATTTTTTTTTCTTTTTCTATTTGCAATAAATAATATGTAACCTATATTTTACATAGAGGCTCGTGGTGTTATGATTAGAGTTATTAGAAATGGACTCGTTGACCAGAGTGTCAAATCCTGGACAAGGCCGTTTGCATTTCACATAGCAGTGATACCCTTGGGAAAGGTATGCATCCAACTACTCTCCCTCCAGCTATGGGTAAATAGTAGGGCGGACTGGGCTCTTTAACCTTGGCTAGCTAACCAGTCAGAGAAAAATTAATTTTAGTGTCCATATATAACTTATTTGGTTGGAAATACGTAGTGTAATGGTTAGAGTTGTTGGAAATGGGCTCGTCGACCTGAGTTCAAACCCTGGACAAGGCTGTTTGCATTTCACATAGCAGTCGTAAAAATTCGCTGACAACAATTTTTTACTTTCCCAGAGGTGTGGTAGGGGGCCGAATCCTGCTGCCATACATATGACCTACCATTGGCTATCCTTGTTATCCAGGGCTTGACTACATTGTTTAGCAACTCCACGTAGGCAACTGAGGGTCCTCCAACACTTTTTTCTGTAGATTTTCGAGGAATTCTGTTGTACGAACGCAATCAGATCATCTGTTATGTTGCTTCCTTCTAACCACAGCCTCGTAGTCTCTATTGCAATTCTCCAGTTCTTGCCTGATTGTTTTTACAGTGTTCAGGGAGCATTGGGCATTGGAAATGGGCTCGTCAACCTGAGTTCAAATCCTGGACAAGCTGTTTGCATTTCACATAGCAGTCATACCCATAAAATATTCTTGTTATTACTTCATAATGAATTGTTCTCAAATTTATTCTGTACAAAGTAACAATATTCAGCCCACTACAATTCATCTTTGTAGGTATGACTGGGTGGATCTGGTGATAGTGAATGTGTATATATATTTACTTTGTCATTAATTTTTTTAATTTTCGTAGTTTCATCCGGACATACATACATATATACATAAATACCAACTGTCCTTTATATATGTATAGATTAAACTTTTGTTGAATGACCTTGTGTGGGTAGACGCTTTGGTTCATGCTTTATTCAAGAAATTTATTTGAACTTTTATCTTTGAAGAAGGAAAATGCCAGTCCCGATTATTGGATTACTCCCCTTCCTCTCCAATGTCTTCTTTTCATCCTCTTGTTTGGCAAGTGGCTACCATAAAAAAACAACTTTTTTTTATGAGAGTCATAATACTAAATGACCTCCCCAGAGACTAGTGGACAATTTTAGGTCAATTTTATTATCATAACTTTTTTTATTTCTTTCAATGTATCTTTTTCAATGTTGATGTTTAACGTTTAAAAGAAACAAGATGGAAGGCAAAAAAGTGAAAAGAGAGGACAGACGCCATTTTTTTTGTGTGTTTTTTGTTGTTTTTTTTTGTTTGTTGTTGTTTTTTTCTGCTGACGTCATGATTTGGATAAAATGGCTTTAGTAACGAAGAAGAAGAAGAAGAAGAAGAAGAGAAGAAGAAGAAGAAGAAGAAGAAGAAGAAAGAGAAGAAAGAAGAAGAGAAGAAGAAGAAGAGCGAAGAAGAAGAAGAAGAAGAGAGAGAGAGAAGAAGAAGAAGAAGAAGAAGAAAGAAAGAAGAAGAAAGAGAGGAGAAGAAGAAGAAGAAAGGAAAGAAGAAGAAGAAGAAGAAGAAGAAGAAGAAGAAGAAGAAAGGAAAGAAGAAGAAGAAGAAGAAAGAAGAAGAAAGGAAGAAGAAGAAAGAAGAAGAAGAAGAAGAAGAAGAAGAAGAAGAAAAAGAAGAAGAAGAAGAAAAGAAGAAAAGGAAAGAAGAAGAAGAAGAAAGAAAGAAGAAGAAGAGAGAGAAGAAGAAGAAGAAGAAGAAGAAGAAGAAGAAGAAGAAGAAAAGAAAAGAAAGAAAAGAAAGGAAAGAAGAAGAAGAAGATAAGAAAGGAAGAAGAAGAAGAAGAAAAAGAAGACTGTGTAAGACAGGGGGTCAAAGTTCATGAACCAGACATTTATGCTGAAAAGAGAGGACTTTAAGAGTAAAAAGGCAAAGCCTGCAGAGTTGCCTATTGTCAGTATCAACCGAACAGTGAAGGAGTCTATCTCTCTTTCACTTGTGCTAGACATGGGAGATTATTTCTGCTGAAGTGGGGAGCACCACACCTACTGTCAGCACTCAGATGCTTTACCACACAGATCAGAGTTGGTAAGGACCTGTATCAAACCCAGAACCTTGTGATTCCGAGGTGAATGCTCTACTGACTGAACTAACCAGCCCCTTAAACAGGAATCGGATATAAAAATTGCTATTTTAACCTAGGAATTGTGTTTTCTTGCAGATAATTGGGTTATTTCCTATAAATCTAACATAAACAAAGGGGAACCACTCTTGACTGATAAATTATTTATTTATTTATTGATCTACTAGGAAAAAAAGAAGACGGGGTTAGGGTTAGGGTTTAGGGTTGGTTTAATGGGAAAATAAATAAATAATTTATCAGTCCAGAGTGGTTTCCCTTTATTTATGTTAGACTTATAGGAAATAACCGATAATTGTTATGTTTTTACATACAAATAAAATACAAAGCACTGAATGAAAATGTAAGACCAGGTTGTTGGAAATTAACAAGGTTTTATTTAACACAAGGAAGAGAAATGCTTCTGTCCTAAAATTGACTTAGGAGCTTATAGTGGTCGCCAATTTATAGTGGTTGTTTTAGGTGATGTATTATATATATATATATATATATATATATGCTTCCCCCTACCATGGTTGAGCACTGTGGGGAGACATTAATTGAAACTTCACCGTTTGGCATAAGCCATTACCCGTCTGTTTACAGATTTGAGTTCTCTGGTGATTGTTAAACCATACTCCTGTAAAGTATGTAGCAATTAATTGTCTCACGGCCGCTGATAGCCGCAAGGGTAAGGAACTTTGCAGACAAAAATTCTGCCGGGTTTCGATCCCGACTAGAGGTAGCTGTTAAAAAGTCGAGCCGCACTGATGAGAAGTAAACTTTGTCACGTGTTTGTGGATGACTGATATATATATATATATATATATATATATATATATATATATAAAAACAAATTCTTGGTACAGCTGAACTTGTATAGGATTTTGAAAAATAACAACATACTTTATTGATCAGCAAAATTTTTATTTTTCCGAAAGAGAAAAGAGAAAATGGAAACTTAAGGGCCCTTTCGACCAGTGCTTTGTCAAAAGTAATGACCAGTAGATCGTTTAAAAGTCACAAATGTAAATCAAATGGGTAAAAGAGAGATTCAATCAAGCAAATGGTGGGGTAACATGAAGGAAAAAAAAAATTTTTTAAATTTAAAAAAAAAAAATTTTGGTAAATACCTTCAGGTAATCCCCCACCTCAGCAATATCATCCCCAGCATATATATATATATATATATATAGAGAGAGAGAGAGATAGAGATAGATATATATAGATATAGATATTAGTTCCCCAACACATAAACAAAAAAACAATTAAACAGACACACATACACATATTCAGTTAACCAATCCTCAACAATCCAATTTTCTAGACCAACACCTGTAGTACCACCATCCACCATTCTGACAATCCCCATCTAGTGAGATCCACTAACTACCCCAAACCACCCCTCTCCCTGCTGATGACCTTCTGTTTCAGCATTTTGAGATTTTGAAGTGAGTACTATATCCAAGTCCTGAAGATGGTCTAATAAGAGACCGAAACGTTGCATCGTCGACAATAAACATCCAGTTTCCATAACATCCTGTGTTTGTCTACCTTTCTTCACATATAGATATTAGTAATTATGACAAACACACTATAATGTTATATGAATAACAAAAAAAAAACAAAAAAAAAAACAAAACAAATCATTCAAAGAATGTATTAAAACAATAAAGTTACAATAGTCAGAGTAGTCAAAATGTTCTGTTCAAGGTTCAGCAGAATATGCTTTTTTAAAAGTTTAGCAATTTAGAGGAAGAAAGGGTTACTTGCAGTCTTTATAGAGGAAGAAAGTGTATTCCTTCAATATCAGCAGTGAAGTAAATTTTAGAGAGAGAAAGATAGAAAGTTTGTAACTTAAGCAGCAGACAAATAGTTTGAATTTCAATTATATGGATTCGTCAAACAGTTGTGTCTTCTCTATGCTTCTACTCAAAAATTCCCAACTTAAATACTCTCAGCATGGGATCCAAATTCGGTCTTTTTCAAAACTTTTTGTTTAGGCGCGAAGGCCTCTGATTGGTCCAAAATTATCATTTTCAATTTTGTTTTATACCTGCGCTGATCCTATGTGCAGAATGTCTATTTTTTTCATTATCATTTTTGCTTTTGATGCGTTAACTTCCAGTTTCCTTCTTATATGTATCACTACAAGCTCAACTTGTATGTGACAAGCTAGCTTGTATATCAATCCATGTGTATCATGATGGAAGCCCCATTTCCCAGTACTAACCTCTCACAATTCAACTTTCAAGGGAGGCAACTGTCCCCTACTGATCAAGGCGAGTAACTCTAGAATCTCATTAGGTTTAGAAAAAAAGTTAGGGTGTCTTTGGGGGAGGGGCTGGAACGAATTAATAGCATTTCAGTTTATTTCAATGGGAAAAATTGATATACAAGGAAATTGAGTTACAAGCTGAACAAATTAACTTGTAAGTCAAGGTACCACTGTATATATGAGAGAGAGAGAGAGAGAGAGAGAGAGAGAGAGAGAGAGAGAGATAAAGGGTGATTGTAAACTAACTCCCTATTTTAAAAATCTTATAATTTATTTCTGAATCATTATTTTTACAAAAAATAAATATGAGAAGAACACACATAAGATGGAATTTTATTTAAAATATATATATGGGCACCAGCATTTGCCTCCAGCCTCTCAAGCCATTCAAGAATCGCATAAGCAAATCTTCCCAGGAACTCTTGTGGAATGACAGAAATGAAGTTTCTTATTCGTCCTTCAAGTTCTTCCAAATGTTGTATACTCTCTTTCCTTACTTTCTTACTTCTATTATTCTTCTTCCAGCGTCTCTTCTAGCATCTGGACTTCGTCTTGGGGACTTTGTGTCTGGTCTTCCATTGGGGATTTCTCTTTATCAGAAGCCCTGTGTCATTGGTAGTTTTTAGATAATAATACAAGACTTCGATTTAACTTAGATCATATTTTATTCTGAAATCCCCACCAGACTACCTGCGCAGATTGAGTTGATACCGTGCATAACATGACTTACCACTGTCGTGGTCTTTGGCCGATCTTACTAAACAAATCTCTTTCTAATCTAAACCGGAAGAGGGTCTTCTCCACCGATTCTCACGGTATCCACCAGAAGGATCAGGATGAGGTCAAGCCTTGTCACTCATCCTTCAAGTAAAAAAATTATAAATAGTTTAAAAAAGGGAGTTACTTTTCAATCACCCTGTATATTAAGGAACATACATTAAAGAATTGAGAAAGATGTAACTGCATATAAAAAAAATTATAAATAGTTTAAAAAGGGAGTTACTTTCAATCACCCTGTATATTAAGAACATACATTAAAGAATTGAGAAAAATGTAACTGCATATAAAAAAAATTATAAATAGTTTAAAGGGAGTTACTTTTCAATCACCCTGTATATTAAGAAACATACATTAAAGAATTGAGAAAAATGTAACTGCATATAAAAAAATTATAAATAGTTTAAAAAAGGGAGTTACTTTTCAATCACCCTGTATATTAAGAAACATACATTAAAGAATTGAGAAAAATGTAACTGCATATAAAAAATTATAAATAGTTTAAAAAAGGCAGTTACTTTTCAATCACCCTGTATATTAAGGAACATACATTAAAGAATTGAGAAAAATGTAACTGCATATAAAAAAAATTATAAATAGTTTAAAAAAGGGAGTTACTTTTCAATCACCCTGTATATTAAGAAACATACATTAAAGAATTGAGAAAAATGTAACTGCATATAAAAAATTATAAATAGTTTTAAATAGGGAGTTACTTTTCAATCACTCAGTATATTAAGAAACATACATTAAAGAATTGAGAAAAATGTAACTGCATATAAAAAAATTTATAAATAGTTTAAAAAAGGGAGTTACTTTTCAATCACCCTGTATATTAAGGAACATACATTAAAGAATTGAGAAAAATGTAACTGCATATAAAAAAATTATAAATAGTTTAAAAAGGGAGTTACTTTTCAATCACCCTGTATATTAAGAAACATACATTAAAGAATTGAGAAAAATGTAACTGCATATAAAAAAAAATTATAAATAGTTTAAAAAAGGGAGTTACTTTTCAATCACCCTGTATATTAAGAAACATACATTAAAGAATTGAGAAAAATGTAACTGCATATAAAAAAATTATAAATAGTTTAAAAAAGGCAGTTACTTTTCAATCACCCTGTATATTAAGAAACATACATTAAAGAATTGAGAAAAGATGTAACTGCATATAAAAAAATTATAAATAGTTTAAAAAAAGGCAGTTACTTTTCAATCACCCTGTATATTAAGGAACATACATTAAAGAATTGAGAAAAATGTAACTGCATATAAAAAAAATTATAAATAGTTTAAAAAAGGGAGTTACTTTTCAATCACCCTGTATATTAAGAAACATACATTAAAGAATTGAGAAAAATGTAACTGCATATAAAAAATTATAAATAGTTTTAAATAGGGAGTTACTTTTCAATCACTCAGTATATTAAGAAACATACATTAAAGAATTGAGAAAAATGTAACTGCATATAAAAAAATTTATAAATAGTTTAAAAAAGGGAGTTACTTTTCAATCACCCTGTATATTAAGGAACATACATTAAAGAATTGAGAAAAATGTAACTGCATATAAAAAATTATAAAATAGTTTAAAAAGGGAGTTACTTTTCAATCACCCTGTATATTAAGAAACATACATTAAAGAATTGAGAAAATGTAACTGCATATAAAAAAAAATTATAAATAGTTTAAAAAAGGGAGTTACTTTTCAATCACCCTGTATATTAAGAAACATACATTAAAGAATTGAGAAAAATGTAACTGCATATAAAAAAATTATAAATAGTTTAAAAAAGGCAGTTACTTTTCAATCACCCTGTATATTAAGAAACATTAAAGAATTGAGAAAAATGTAACTGCATATAAAAAAATTATAAATAGTTTAAAAAAGGGAGTTACTTTTCAATCACCCTGTATATTAAGAAACATTAAAGAATTGAGAAAAATGTAACTGCATATAAAAAAATTATAAATAGTTTAAAAAAGGGAGTTACTTTTCAATCACCCTGTACCACATTGATAATATAGTGTAGTTGCAGTCTTTCTATGTGTAAATGAAATAAACTTTAAAGTGTGTAGAAAATGAAAATATTTTTGATAAATCCTAATAAAAAATTAATGAATAAAACGTGTGTAAAGTTTTTGAAAATTCTTATTTTTCTTTACAAAAAAAAAAAAATTCTCATCAGATCACCAAACATAACAAAAAAAAAAAAGTCTAAACCTAAAATCTCCCCTCACCCCAACCCCATTTCAAAAAGAACTATGATACTATTCATAGAAATTTTAATACAAATACAATTTTAACTTTTCACAAAAAAAAAAAAAAAAAATGAAAAATAAAAAAACGAAAAAAAATAAAAAATTAACATATTTCCAGCTAGAAACATTTTTTAAACTCAACTTTTTTCTTTGAAAAACAAATTTTTCTTTTTTTCTCTCTTGTCAATTTCTCAGCTGAAAGGGAAAAAATCTCTTTGTATTTTACAAGTTTTATAATCCTAGTTGTTTGTTCTTTTAAAGAAAAAGAAAAAAATCCCAAAGTAAAAGTTCTCAATTCATATTTAAAAAATCCTTTTGTTAGATTTATTAATCCAAATAACCAAGATGCTGTTTTTTAGTTTTTATACACAATGTTTCAGAAACATTAATATCATTTGAGATGTACATGGTGTTTCAGAAACATTAATATCATTTCAGATGTACATGGTGTTTTAGAAAAATTGTTCAGAAAAATTGATATCATTTCAGATGTATAGAGTGTTTCAGAAACCTTGATATCATTTGAGATGTACATGGTGTTTCATAAACATTAATATCATTTGAGATGTACACAGTGTTTTAGAAAAATTGTTCAGAAAAATTGATATCATTTCAGATGTATAGAGTGTTTCAGAAACCTTGATATCATTTGAGATGTCATGGTGTTTCATAAACATTAATATCATTTGAGATGTACACAGTGTTTAGAAAAATTGTTCAGAAAAATTGATATCATTTTCAGATGTATGAGTGTTTCAGAAACCTTGATATCATTTGAGATTACATGGTGTTTCAGAAACCTTGATATCATTTGAGATATACATGGTGTTTAAGAAACATTGATATCATTTGAGATATACAAGAGTGTTTCAGAAATCAGACCGATTAGGTCTGGTTCAGAACCTTGATATCATTTGAGATGTACATTGGTGTTTCAGAAACCTTGATATCATTTGAGATGTACATGGTGTTTCAGAAACCTTGATATCATTTGAGATTACATGGTGTTTCAGAAACATTTGATATCATTTTGAGATGTACATGGTGTTCAGAAACCTTGATTCATTTGAGATATACATGGTGTTCAGAAACCTTGATATCATTTGAGATATACAGAGTGTTTCAGAAACCTTGATATCATTTGAGATGTACATGGTGTTTCAGAAACCTTGATATCATTTGAGATGAGATGTATAGGGTGTTTCAGAAACATTGATATCATTTGAGATCTACAGATTGTTTCAGAACAAGTGTTTTATGATATCAAGTATTTTAAATGATGTGCACATTGTACAGTTTCATGTAAATGATAATAATAGTAATAATGATAATAATAATCCTTAGTAAACAATTATAGCTTCAAGTAACTATTCTGATTATGAAAAAATTACAGTTATGTGCATCAAGTACTTCTATCTAATACTAATTTTTTTTAAATAGATCTATTTGCCCCATAGTAGGACCCCAACAGGTACTACCACTGCAGTCAATGTAGATCTGGGAGTAATGGTAATGATGGGGCACTCCATACTCTCCATTATCAGCTTATGGCCAAGTCACATAGAAAGCACCACTTTCTGCTAGATCATCAAAGTTAAGCAGCAATAAACTGTTCAGTACTTAGATGGGTGACCAATTAAGTAACAACAGGTACTGCTATCAAATGACTTAATACGGGTATTAGATAACCTGAAAAAGGTTGATATGCCGTAAAACAAAAAACAACAAAGTACAACTCCAGAAACATCCAGAACTGGATCCTCATGATCAGATTGCAGTTATATCATTTGGACTTTTCGGACTATTGTCCTCATCTTTATTGTTATATACACAATGTTTCGGATGATGTGCCCTCCACCCTTTTTTGGGTGTTTCTTGTCAAACACTGGAATCTTTTTGAACTTGGAAACCTTCTTGTCAAACTCAGGAGCCTTCATGTCATAATCAGGAACCTTCATGGAACTTTGAACCAAACCCTTTATTCAATCCACCAGGGTAGAATGTTCTCATTCCGCCAACCATTACTTAAATTTAATGAAATTTTACATAAAAATTATAAAGACATTAGGAAAAATAGGTTAAATTCTGATTTAAATTGAAAGTATTCAATGTATATTAAAAGTAGCTCTATACATCTTCATGAAACTGATGGGATAGATATTTCACTTTCAGAATTAATATGATAGCCAAATATTTGTTGAGCTGTGGTGTATATATACATAATACATACACATTATAGTATGTGTGTGTATGTGTGTATATATATATATTGTATTATATATATATATATATATATATATATATATATATACACTGGCCTTCTTCAGGTATTTCTCGTCAAACTGGGAGCCTTCATGCCATAATTGAGAGCCTTCACAGAACTTCAAACTAACCCTCTATTCAATCACCAGGGTAGAATGTTCTCAATCCATTAACCATGACCTACATCTCTGTTAGGAGAGGTTGAATTCTCTTGCTTTGATCCCTTTATTTTTGGCTAAAGATGGCACGACAGAAAGAATGTGAGAAAGAATCGACGATGAATGAGGTAATTACAAAGGAATGTACCATTCATCTGCACAAGAAAGTTTATGGAGTCAAATTAAAGAAGAAGGCCAAAAGCCATTAAGAAAAAATCATATATATATATCATTTGAGATGTACATGGTGTTTAGCGAACGCTGAAAGAATGATGCGCACCCAAGATGTTCATATGATACAAAATTGAACAAACATATTTGGTCAACTGGTATCCGCCATGTGCCGTTCCGTGTAAGAGTAAGGCTGTCTCGTCGCTGTAACAAGATGAAGATTCCCCTAACAAACTCTACACTCTTGTCCACTTGTGTCAATTTCAAAGGTACTTATATCCATTGCACCATAGTTGCTGCAGGCATGGAATAAATTGCCTGCATCCATTGTAGGCTGCCAAAACACTGCATCATTCAAAGCCTCCATGCTTCCTGTAATTCCCAACACTATACCTGATCCCCCCTCCACACACATATGCATGCATGTGCACACATACATGTATATCATTATTGTATGCTATTGATGGTTCTGACATTAGTACATTATTCGGTTATTTCCTATAACTCCAACATAAACAAAGGGGAATCACTCTTGAGTGATAAATTATTTATTTATTTTCCCATTAACTAACCCTAACCCTAAACCTAACCTAACCCTAAATACTCCTTCCTGTCTTCTTTTTTCTTAGTAGATCAATAAATGAATAAATAAATAAATAAATTTATCAGGCAAGAGTGGTTCTCCTTTGTTTATGTTGGAGTTATAGGAAATAACCCATTTATTCTATGTACTATACATGAGACTTTGATGAGTTGTGGTGCACCTGAGCACTGTATGCAATAAGTTCCATAATTATTCATATTTCCAACTGTATATAACTATAAAGATGAGGACAATAGTGTGAAAAATACAAATAATCCAAATTATCAAGTCTCATCTGAAAAATTCCAACAAATAGAAGCAGTTTAATTCATAGCCAGACACTCCCCCTTCTTTTTTTTTGGGGGGGGGTCTTACACTTCTGACAGGGTGTGCATTCATTTGAATAAATGACTTTTGTAATATTTCCAGCTCTTTTTAATTGCAAAAATGAATAAATACTTTTTATTACTTTGTAATTAAAATCAAATTAAAAAAAACTGTTTTGAATACACTTTTACACACACCACACACACCACACACATACACATATAATATATATGTCAGCTTGACAGTCAGGTTTCGAGCCACGCACAAGGCGGTCTTCCTATCTATAGCTCTGCTGATGAGGCCTAATAGGCCGAAATGTACATACAGAGATTGATTTTCTTTGATTTGTTTAGCCTTACATTTGAATAGGTATGCCCGCCTAATTAATTAATCATTAATTAATTAACTTTCAAAATTAGGTACGACTTCAATTAAGCACATATTCTCCCAAAAATTGTCGGCTAAAAAAGCCATATCAAAACACATCGCTGTGTGTATTTACTTCTCATATATAATATATATATATATATATATATATATATATATGTGTGGTGTGTTGTGTGAGTAAATATTGTTGTGAGTTCATGTATGCTTCTTTGTTAGTATATCTTATGAGTTCTATTTTTATGTGTCTATATATATATATATAATATATATATATATATATATATATTATTTTCTGATTATAGAGAAACATATATATATATATATATTATTATATATATATATATATATATTTATTTCTGATTATAGAGAAACATATATATATATATATTAATGTTTCTCTGTAATCAGAGAGGCCAAGTTAGTTTATTACTTCTCATATTCCCGACATAAAACGTCTTTGAACTTGAACTTAATTTTCTTTTTGTTTCTTTCGGCTTCTTTGCAAATCTGACAACAAAGAATCAAATTCAATGTTTATGATTGTCAGTCATTTTTTTTTTACTACTTTCAGTAGCATTCGGTAGATCATTTGGATGGTCTAATTTTTAAACCATAGGGTGTTGTAAAATGATAACAGTCATACTTTTAAGGAACATGAGTATTTAATATATAGAAAATATGGTGATTGCCAATTCGGACCATATTACCTTTAAGTACCCCTTTTTGATCTCGATTAAGAAAGGACATGTTTTTCATTTAGACTGTCAATATCCGGTTGTTTGTTAGGGGTTAGGTTAGGTTAGAGTTAGGGTTAGGGTTAGGGGTTAGTTTTATAATTTAAAAAATCTAAAAATCACCTGTTAAAACGACCGGATATTGACGGTGTAAATGAAAAACGTCCTTTCTTAATCGAGATCAAAAAGGGGTGCCTAAAGACATATGGTTCGCCAATTCTTCTCAGAAAAAGGCCATACCTACAAAAAGTTACAATGCTTGATTGTGATCGCACAAGTCCAGCTTTACTTTTTATAAGACCTGCTGCATAGATGACATGTGAGACACCTGGTTCTTTTTATCAAAATTTTTTTCCTGGTTTGCTTTACGTGTGATTGGCTGGCACCATGGGACAACATATGTCTGAGAAGACCAACCCCCAACAGGTAAGATCTGCCACAGACATCTCATAAATGCTTCAACTACCTTGCTTCAAAACTCCTGCAACCACCATAGACCGATCCACAAAACAGTTCGTTTTGACTTATCATGTCTCTTCATGGCTGCTAGACTTTGAAAGTTGCTTCAAGGCTGGGATTGAAACTCTACCAATTTTATATCAGTCAGAGCCTCTCTCCCTTTCCCCATATATATATATATATATATATATATATATAATATATAATTGTAGTATATGGGTTATAAGAAATGGAAGCACCGTTTCGGCCATCTTTGGAGTGTAATAATAAAAAGGCAGAAGTGATTACTTCTTGCAGTTAACATCAGCTGGACTACTTGTTGTGTTCTTTAGTTCAATAAGCAAGCTGCAACAATATATATAATATATATATAATTATATATTATATAGTATATATATTAGGTAATTTTCACCTTTAGGTGGCTAAATTCCTAGCATTAAATTGTGCGTGTGCATTATCTGAAATGAACTTAATTGTTATTAAGAACACATTTTATGATATTTTGTGTTAAAGCATGCAGTTGTATTGTTTTCAAAAAAAGTTTCTAAGATGTGTTTATTTTGCACGGAGACTTTCAAAATAGCTACTGGTTGGTTTCAAGTTAAAGTCAAGGGAGGTTACTCTAATTGCCTTATTTGCTAGGAATTTAGCCAGCTAAAGGTGAAAATTACTTATATTATATATATATATATATATATATTATTATTTTTTGCTTGAAGGCAATTACAATGCATGTATCGCATAAAATTCGATACTTTTTTTTATAGAAAATGAACTTGACAAGTGTAATCCCAGCAAAGGATCGCTTGGTGTCTAGAACATCGTACAGACTGTTTCGACTTTATTAAGTCTCATCAACGTGTTATACTAATGACTTTCCTCTGACAGAAATCGAAACTGGGACCTCAGCAGGCATAGTCAAAGACCATATTGCCTCGGCCACAGTAACACACGAACAATCCCTGCGAAATTAACCTTGTCAATGATACTTACACACCTCTAATCATAATAGGTAAGGGGACGTTGAGTGAATATAACAACACAAACCAGGCCTTATGCTCTTCGGCGAAGTGAATAAGATTTAGAATATTTATTTTTAGAAGCATTGTTGAACAAAGTATATATTTATTTTTGCTTGAAGGCAATTACAATGCATGTATCGCATAAAATTCAATACTTTTTTTTTATAGAAATGAAACAGTCTGTATGATGTTCTACACACCGAGCGATCTTGCCGGGATTACACTTGTCAAGTTCATTTTCTTATAAAAAAGTATCGAATTTTATGCAATACATGCATTTGAATTGCCTTCAAGCAAAAATATAAATATACTTTATCCAACAATACTTCTAAAAACAAAACATACAAAATCTTTATATATATATATATATATATATAGTATATATATTAGACCTTCACAAAGAAATATTATTAGAGATGATGGATTGTTGGTGATGCCAAACAGCAATTGTTCATTATCATCTTATATAGAAAAAAGAATAAGCATTTATACATTTATAACAAGTGAATTAAATCTCTCGGTTCAGGATTGCTACATCTAAAATAGACATAATTTTTAAACCTATCCAATAACTCATTTAAACAATTCCATAACGAAAAATTAAGCAACCCTGTATATCAACATTCACTCCAACATTCCAAAACACAAATGAAAATGCGATTAATAATCTCCCATTCCTCATCATTTTATTCTGGCAACTGAGTATGGTGTTAAACTGCATCTAGTGAAGTTCCATTCGAACTTGGAGAATGTGGAGTATCCCTTTATCGCCATTAATCCAGGTCCACCCTGACCCAGAATGGTAAGACGAGTACCATTAGAATCCAATTTATGGTTTAAATAGATAAAAATAAATAATATAAAAAAATTTGAGTTTTAAAAAAATATGATTACTCAACAAGAATAAATAGAACAAAATATCTTGGCATAGATAACCTGACATGAGTTGGACATGCTGTAAATTCCAACCAACCAACCATCAACAAAGAGTCTTAAGGTTGTTTTTGCTGACATCCTTAAATGTTTCTTGGAGTCTTATCTTGAACGTTCCCGATGTTGTAGCTCCCCCATAAAACAGTTGCTTCAGGTGTCTGCGTCTCCATCCTAGCAAGATGTCCAGTCCAGCACATTTGGCTACATATGACACATCCTATGCTGGACACATTGGCATTACCTATATCTATCTATTTATGATGTATATTTTAATTTATATATATATATTTCTATTATAATGGAGATTAGGTCTAATATTATGTTTCTGTAACCGAAACTATGTCACTTTCTTATGTCACATTACCCAAAATTATCATTACATAGAATAAATACACTCAAAATTTAGCATGCAATCTTAGATGATCCTCCTTGATTTTTAAACAAGTTTTAATAAACACAGGCCCATTATTATGTATAGTTTCTTTTATTTCAATATCTTCTTATCTTATTATAATGGAGATTGTGTGTTTACTGTCTGTTACTGAAACTATATTACTACTCAAGTTACAATCCCTTTTATTATTTACGTCAGTCTCAGTGATTTTATTTTATTTAAACCTCAATTATTAATAATATTGTTTTACATTATTAATACTATTGGCCTTATCTACATACTAGTGGTTTCATATTCTCTGTGTGGTAGTATCAATAATTCTTCGAGCGTAATCGTAGCTCAGGTCTTAGCTTCAAGTAGCTAATTTTCATGCCAGTCCTCTAAACTGTCTCTATATATCTTCCTGCTGTAATACACATATGTTAAATGAGAATAACACGCCATTGGCTATCTCACTACAGGTATTTACCTTGTACCCCATGTGTACGGGTTAAGCACAAGCCCTATTAAGTGTGACCACCCACAAGCCGAGACTCATGGGTGGCAGGTGAAAAATTGCGTTGATCCTGTCGGTATTTCCCCTTCAAAGGGGGTGCTTCAGTCACTGGGCAATAAATCCAGCCATGCCCCTTTAAATCGAGGGGGCAGATATTGCCTGGGGATAGCCTCCTGGATCAACGGTTTGTTAATGTAGCCACTGTCCTGGCCGGAAGCCACCAGACCCCCCCGAGGGACGGATTTACATATTAATAATATGCAATTGTATTTATATTAATATACAACAAAATAGTGGCTATACAGTGTGAGAAAGGTAATTTGCCTATTGATATTAAAAATTTGATTTCAAAAATAAATGTGCTTAGTATTATTGATTTCTAATTGTTTGGTTTTATCTTAAGAATATGAGAAAAAAAATCACAGGGATAAATCTTAGAAGAAATCCATTAACAAGAAGATATAGCTGTAACTTTATTCTTTTACTAAATAGTTAAAATAAGAAAATTTAGCAATGAAAGACGGGAATGATGGAAGAGTATTTCAGTTGTTCTATATTTTGATTATACCCCACTCTTTTTCAAATATTTTTATCTGCATTCTTAGTTTCATTAGCCTTTCAAATTTATATAATATTTATTATATTAAACTTAAATACTTGCACACGGAGGGGGTGACATATATTTGCTAGTATATTTAAAGTTATCAGAACCAAGTTTCATTTCAATTGTTTAATTTTCATACTGCTTTAATAAATTTGATGATTTTTACTTACTTATGGTACAAACTTTCTGGCATTGAATTTTAAATTTCCACCTCCTCAGCAATATCTTACAAAAATTACTTTTTTACACTGCCAAGAGTCTGATTTTTATTTTGCTAGTCTATAATAATATCTATCCATCTATCTATCTATCTATCTATTATCTATATATATATATATATATATATATATATTATATATGTTGTGTGTGTGTGTGTTGTGTGTGTGTGTTGTATTTGGGCAGCATTTTTAAAAATTTTATGCATGTTGAATATAACAACTGACACATCTCCTGTTTAACAATTTGTATTTGTGATTTTTTCAAAGTTTTCTGGCTAACTTTTTAATATTTGGGTGGAATTCGTGGGATAGTCCACCAAAGTTCATGTACCCGAGTACTTTCGGCACTTCGAGATGCATCATCAGGCGGTGATATATATATATTAAGTATATATATATATAATATATATATATGCTAATAGGTTTTAAATTTAGTGTGTCCTGGATAGCAATTGATTTCTTTTTAATGAGTTCACAAGGAAATTTCACCCGNCAGATCAAGTGTGTAAATGTCAATAATCAACAAATGAACAACCAGTCAATCTACAACCTTGTTTACATTGCCAATAGACTCATCAACGAAGATAAGTTGAAAAACAAAACAAAACAAAAGGCCAAATAGAAAGAAAAACAACACAGCAATCCACAAAGGTATGGTGGACAGAAAGGTTAACTGTTAATGAATTAGACCTATAACACTAATTTAATTAATAAAATGACAACAGAAAATGTAGACTCAAGGTTTAAATGCATTCACAGGGGTTAAATGTTTACTTGACCTTAGAATAGAAAAGAAGAAAAGGTATTTGTCCAGAATAGCTCACCGAATGAATGTATACGGAAAACAATAAATTAAATATATATATATATATATATATTATTTATATATATTAAATATAATAATTAAGATAAAATATAGTCTTACATATCTATTTATTGGGGACAAAGGGAACACTTCACAACCATATTGGTTTCATCGCATTGAAACCAATATGGTTGTGAATTCCTTTGTCACCATAAATAGATATGAAACCTATATATTTACTTATTATATTTATATAACAGCTCTATTTATATGAGCACTCTACCATTAATACTCCTTTTGGTACACCATTTCCAGAAAAGCTGAATAGTGACCATCTCACACTACATATATATATATATATAATATATATATAATATATATATATATGGTTAATTAACGCCTGAAGAATTATCAGAAAGATCTGAAATACGTGTTCGCAAATGTAAAATGATTATAAAAATTAAAAAAAGTACCATAATCCATTTGCGGACCTCTTTTACAATATATATTATATATGAAAAAATAATGAAAATATTTAGGTGGAGCAAATAGACTTATTTCAGGGAACCTAAAGGAATTATCTAGCCCCAATCCGATTGCGCATTAGTAACCACGACTTACGCACATTGTTTATACTCAAACAAGAGCAACAATCACAGTGTATATAGCATGTCAAACACCCTACATTGCCCTATCGGCATGAGAGAAGAATACATCGACTACACCTCTGCAGGGGGTACAACCCCCCCCCCCCAATGAGGCCACCTGTTGGTCGTAGGTTGGTAACGAAATGCTTAAGGATGGAACCCTGGTGGCAGCAGTCCATTATATGCAAACATTCCACTTAGTCCTTATTTAAGCTAGACAGTCGGTCGGGGAGACCCCCTCTGATCAATCGACTGATCATATCTAGCCCTAGCACTTATATGACCATTCCAATCCTATTGCCCTTATGGGCAAACCCAACCCTTTTTATCATATATGTGCTAGAAGGCGGTGCTTGAGGGTCTTAGAGTCTCTGGGTATAACATTAAACTGCATTTAAATATGTAGTACTAATTTTGGTGCGTTGGAGAGTGTGGAGTACCATTCATCACCATTACTCCCAGGTCCACTCTGAAATAATTCCAATGGTTAAAAGTAAAGTAAAGTCGTGGGCGGCCTAATGTTCAGTATCAGCCATGCAGCGAGGGAGCTATCCCCTTTTCACTAGCGCTAGACAAGGAGATTATTTTAGCAGCTGAGGTGGAGCGCACACCTATCATCAGCTCCTTACTTTTACCACACAGATCCCTGTGCTACTCATACGCTGAGTTTGCGAGGGCGGGTATCGAACTAGAACCTTGTGGTTTCTAGCCGAACGCTCTACCGACTGAGCTAAATGGTTAAAATGCCTTAAAATCCAACCAAACAACATTTCTCTTTTTTGTCGTAGAGGGCGCGCGAAACATTGTCATCATAACACTTCAAGAGATCGAAGAAAATGATTGTGAGCATATCTTATAAATTTTGGAAACTTATTCATATAAAAAAATTGAGTTTAAAAAAGAGTTGAATACCCAACAATACCCTTCGACATTAAAATAACCCAACAAGGGTTTACCATGCCTTAAAATCCAACCAACCAACAAATGCGTTTGTCATTGTAAGGCGGCATAAAAACAGACCAACAAATAAACAAACAAATAAAAACAAAGATGCTTATTTCGCAAAAAGAACCGGGTGACAGGTTCGGCTGTCGACTTCTTGAAGACACAGCTACAGATATGCAATTCCACTGTGAAAAATTCAGGTCATACTGTATCATATAACTCCTACAAAATACTTTCTCACAATTTCATTACTTTTTTAAAGTCTTTCTCTATTTTTTTCATAGATCGCCCATCAGTTCTTTCTAAGAGGGCGACTAGCGTAAGATAATGGTTTAGCTAGCTAGGCTAACAGGCCATTTTTAGTAAAATTCGATCCCCACTGTGGGGTGATCCTATTTTCTTGGCCTTGTGCCCAAACTATAGTTAATGGAATCATGTACATTGTATGTTTATATTTATATTTATTTCAGTTAAGAACTGGAGCCCTAACACTGGATTTGAAAGTAGTACTCGGAGAGTATCAGGCGAGCCCGGGATCTCACAGTACAGGGTGGTTAGGTAATTTTCACGACCTTGGCAAAAGCATCCGGAGTTGCCGAATTGCGCTTTACGTTACCAAAACTTTCCAATACTTTCGGCTCACCTTAATCTATCGAATACTAACAATTTTCAAAGAGATCTATTTGATACATAGAGGGATTCTAACAAATACTATAACTCCGTGGACCTGGGAGTAATGACAAAAATATCTATTTGACCCATAGATGGGCCCTAACAAGTACTATAACTCCGGGTCAGAGTGAATCTGTGGATTATTAGCAATGAAGAGACGGCTCCACTCACTGGAGCACTAACACTGGATTTGAAAGTAGTAAGTAAAGTAAAAGTTTCGTCGGGCGGCCTAAAGTCGGTATCAGCCAATCAGCGAGGGAGTATATCCCCTTTTTCACTAGCGCTAGACCAAGGAGATTATTATGTGTCTGAGATGGAGCGCCACACCTACCATCAGCTCCTTTACTTTACCGCACAGATCCCGTGCTATTCTTACGCTGAGTTGGCGAGGGCCGGTATCGAACTTGAAACCTTGTGGTTTCAAGCCGAACGCTCTACCGATTGAGTTAACCCGGCCCTAAAGTAGTACTCGGAGAATATCAGGTGAGTCAGGCATTTCACAGTCCATGGTAAATCGTCCCCTTCACGACCTTGGTAAAATCATCCGGTAATGCTGAATTTTCGACACATCCTAGTATTATTCTAATACAAACAATTTCAAACGGATCTATTTTACCCGTAGATGGAACCCAACAACTCCGGGCCAGAGTGAACCTGGGAGTAATGACCAATGAGGAGGCGACTTCATGTACACCCGAGCTCCGGAAACTGGGAGCCCCCAACACTGGATTTGAATTAGTACTCGGAGAGTATCAAGCGAGCCCGCTTTTGAGGGTTTTTTTTATATATAAGGTGTGTCTTAGATCCTCACCCATACTTATAGACTAGGCGAGATCATGTGATCTATTCCTTGGCCAATCACTGGCAGTACTCTGAGGCTGATACAATACTTAAGGCGACTTCATGTACACCCGCTCAGTCGGTAGAGTGTTCGGCTAGAAACCACAAGTTCGATACCGGCCCTCGCTGACTCAGCGTATGAGTAGCACAGGAATGTGTGCGGTAAAGTAATGAGCTGATGGTAGGCGTGGCGCCCACCTCAGATGCCCCAAATTATCTCCTTGGTCTAGTTCTAGTGAAAAAGGGGATAGACTCCCTCGCTGTCTGGATGATACCGACTTTAGGCCACCCCGACGACTTTTCTTTACTAATAATTGGTTTAATCCCAACAGGTAGAATCACGCTTGTGACCTTGTGTTAAGGTATGCTTATATCTATAGGGGATAGACAACTAATATGTAAGTGAATAAGTAAACAGATAAAAACAATTATTTTAAATGTCAGTGCAACTAAATAGCATTGGGTTTTAATTAATCAAGGCTGATTATGACTTATAAACATTAGTTGAATAAGGTTAAAAATTATTCAGTTGGTGTTAGTCACTAAGTTTTATTTACTAACACACAGCTCTCGTTGGCTGGTTGGTTGGTTGGTTGGTTGGTTGGTTGATTTTTACGGTATGTCAACCGTTGACTTGCTTTATGTCAAAGAATTTTGTTTTATTTATTATTGGGTAATTTTTCACCTTTAGTTGTTAAAATTCCTAGTATAAAATTGTGGCGTGCGCATTATCTGAAATGAACTTAATTGTTATTAAGAACACATTTTAGGATATTTTTGTATTAAAGCATGCAGTTTACATTCACTTTGCACTGATCTCCTTGGGGAAAGACATGAATCCATTTCTTTTCCCTTTCGGATATGGGTAATATTGAAGTCAGTCAGTCTGTCTACTGTTAGTTTTGAACAACAGCAACTGGCTAAGCACAAACTCCATTCAATAGTCCATTCATGTATTTGGGTGATTCCATTCCTTGAGTTAGTATTAGCTGCTTGGTTTCTATGATGGAGTTTCATAAATACCCTGTCATTCTGCAGTAGAGTTGCAGCAATATAGGTTTCATTTTCAGTTATGACTACTTTTACGGTAATTGGATCTTAGCTTGATTATTCTACAGGTAAAATAGTATGATAGATTGGGCTCTAAGCCTTTGGTATGGCAACCAGTCTAGGAGAAAGACAACATTAAATTCATACCAGTAGCTGTCAGAATTTATAGCCTAAACTTTAAAGCTCTTAATGTATATTATAAAGTAAAGTTGTATCATCCAGACAGCGAGGGAGTCTATCCCCTTTTCACTAGCACCAGACCAGGAAGATGTTTTTTGTATCTGAAGTGAAGTGCCAAACCTACCATCAGCTCCCAATTTACCACACAAATCTGATTACCCCAAGATGAGCTACACATGCACTGAGTTGGCAGGGACCTGGAACCTTGTGATTCCTAGGCAGATGATCTTACAACTGAGATGTAGCGTGTATGTGTGTGTGTTTGATAATTTTGAAGACCTAATCAATATCATACAAAACTGGGTAATTTTCACCTTTAGTTGTTAAAATTCCTAGCATAAAATTGTGCGTGCGCATTATCTGAAATGAACTTAATTGTTATTAAGAAACACATTTTATGATATTTTTGTGTTAAAGCATGCAGTTGTATTGTTTTCGAAAAGTTTTCTAAGATTTGTGTATTTCGCACGAAGACTTTCAAAATGGCTACCGGCTTCTTTCAAAGTGAAAGTCAGTTGGCTAAATTCCTAGCATAAAATTGTGCGTGCGCATTATCTGAAATGAACTTAATTGTTATTAAGAACACATTTCATGATTTTTTTGTTTTAAAGCATGCAGTTGTATTGATTTTTCGAAAAGTTTCTAAGATTTGTGTATTTCGCCACGAAGACTTTCAAAATGGCCACCGGCTTGTTTCAAGTGAAAGTCAGTTGGCTAAATTCCTGCATAAAATTATCTGAAATGAACTTAATTGTTATTAAGAACACATTTTATGATATTTTTGTGTTAAAGCATGCAGTTGTATTGTTTCGAAAAGTTCCAAGATTTGTGTATTTCGCACGAAGACTTTCAAAATGGCTACCGGCTTGTTTCTAAGTGAAAGTCAGTTGGCTAAATTCCTAGCATAAAATTATCTGAAATGAACTTAATTGTTATTAAGAACACATTTTATGATATTTTGTGTTAAAGCATGCAGTTGTATTGTTTTCGAAAAAGTTTCCAAGATTTGTTCATTTCGTACGGAGACTTTCAAAATAGCTATCGGCTTGAAAGTCAAGGGAGGTTATTCTAATTGCCTTATTTACTATGAATTTTAAGAACTAAAGGTTAAAATTACCATTGTTGTTGGTATTCAATTTTCTAAACACATTTTTAAAAGCTCTGTAGGTCTATTTAACCCATAAATGGGACGTAAGAGTAATGGCAATGAAGGGGTACTCCACATTCCCCAGAGCCCAGAACTGGAACCTTACTAAATACAAGGTATTTGCCCTCTCATTCAATTTAGTATCATACCCAGGAAACTAATACCCTCAGCCACTGCCTTCTAGCACATATATGATAAAAAGGCTGGGGTTTGCCATCAGAGCAAACAGGGTCGAGATAATCATATAGGTGCTAGGGCTTGATGTGACCAGCGATTGGTCGAAAGAGCCTCTCCTGGCCACCCGTCTAGCCTATCTAAGGATCAAATTCGGGTGTTGCATGTCATGGATGTGCTCAGCCACCAAGCATCACGGGTCGCCACCCATGACCAACAGGTGGCCTTATTGTGTGGTGTGAGGAGGTCTTACCGCTGTGTATAGGTACACTCGGCGTATTCTACAGCCTCCGGCCGACAATGCACACACACACAGGTCTCAGGTTGTTTACAGTACCTGATGTTACTAAGTGGTCACCCATCTAAGTACTGAACAAACTCATCCTTGCTAAACTTCTTCCTTAGAGAGTGTGCTGTACCCCTTTCTTGCCATTACTCTCAGGTCCACTCTGACTCGGAATGGTAGTATGTTAGTGTCTCTTCTATGAGTCAAATAGATCTGTTTAAAAATTATATTAGACTAGAAGTGGCTACCCGGCGTCGCCTGGGTAGAGGGGAATTTTTAAAAAGTTAGTCTCGCAAACCCATTATTACTTATCACAAGTTAGATCCTCACTGGATGCCCCATAAAATCCCCACGTAAAATATATAACAATCTAGTAAGAAATTTTAATTCAATAATTTTACAATTAAAAAAAAAAAGCTAAATGAGGCGATTAATTCAATCAATCAACATCATATTTCAATTACCTTCTGTTACTATACAAATTTGATTTTTAAATTATCTTACCAAATATAAATAAAATCTTCATTATTTTTGCTCAAAAACCAAGCCTTGGTGATAGTGAATGTGTATATATATATTTACTTTGTCGTTATTGTTTTATTTTCAAAGTTTCCTCCGCGGACATACACATATACACAACTGCCCTTTATATATGTATAGATAGGAATATTTGATACCATATGACTGTAAATTATTTGTATTAAGAATAGTTACTGAAATTATAATTGTTTACTAAATATTATTATTAGTTACTTAATACCATATACTATAAATCATTAGTATTAAGAAGATTTACTGAAGCTATAATTGTTTACTAAGGATTATTTATGACAAATCGTTATTATCAAATAGAAATAATTACTCTAAACTATATAATTGTGTGTTTAGTTTAGTCGTTCGAGCATCGACCGAAGAACCACAAGGTTTTCGGTTCGATATCGGCTCTCGCCAACTTCAGCGCATGAACCCGTTTTTCACCAGTAATGAATATGCTAGACGAGCTTGCAAATCATTATACCACGATTTGAGGATACAGCTAGAGTAATCTACGCCCACAGGTCGGAGTGCACTGGACTATTCTAATGAAGCACTTTCGTTGATTATTTCCCTCCACGCTTCATTCTTCCGGTTAGACGTTGCAAATGGAATTACCTGATTCTGCATTCGCTAATCAATGAAAACAGACTCACTGACAGGAGAGTTCCTTGTAAAGGAGAAAATAGAAAATGTCTTCGTCTAAAATATGTCACCGAATTAATCTGTATAAAGTGAGGCTATTTTAAGAAATTCATTCATAACAACAAAAGAAATCCCCTCACAAAACACCCTAGTATTTCGCTCCTTTTCACACGCACTTCAATATGATGGTATTTAATGTTCTTGATTCTCACTGGTGGAAGTAAATATAAACCTTTTGCACTGAGAATAAACACTGGCATAAAAAAAAGAAGCACGAATTGAGGCATATCATTTTAAACAGATAAAAATAACCGATTATGTAAGTGAAAATATAGTAAGTTAAAAAAGATAAATCGAAGAAAAAGATATATACTTTGGTATGGATGAAATTTATAATTTTATATGTCGACATGTGTTTCGACTAAAATTTGCTTACACATACAGCATTGTATTTGAAATTATTTTAGATATTATTATTTATTATTATTATTATTATTATAATCCCTTCTTTTTCCCTCTGTTATGGGTAAATTCGCAGTACCGCGTACTGAAAGGCAAACAGCTCCGTCCTGGATTTGAACTTGAGTCACCGGGTCCACTTCTTACAACGTTACGCCACCAGCGCCTCTATGGTTGAATTTTTAAAAATATTTTTTTCAAATTGAAATAGATCATTAACTAAGACTGAGCCTAATCTAGTAGTGACCACGTTTTAATTCAAAGTTTTCCTTCTACTATATTGGTTGCCTAACCAAGGTTAAAGAGTTGGAAGGAGAATAGTTGGATTCATAGCGTTCCCGAAGATATTAGCGCTATATGAACTGTGGCTTCGTTCAGGAATTGAACCTGGATCGACGAGTCCATTTCCTACGACTCTAACCATTACACCCCTATATACTGTAAGTAAAACAATAAAAATGTGTTTTTGATGTCCTTTCTTACAAATTTACCGAGACGTAACTTAATGAGATTTACGAGCGGAGTGGGGGATGGGTGGTTGGGGGTCGTATCAAGATTGACGTTAATCCTCGCGCGAAGTGATTGGCTCGTTTATCTTGGCAACTGTGGACGCTCTTCAGTGCGGCCGTTCTTTTCAGAAAGTGATATGTTTGTTGTTTGTGGATCCTCACTTTCATTGTTTACACTGGAGATGAAAACTGTTATGATGTTCTGCTGTTAAAACTAAACGTGGATAGTAAGAATTAATAACCAAACAGATTTCTCCTTCATAGATTATTAATTGTGTTCGGCCTTCGATCTTTTTCGTGTCATCTCCGAGGTCAAGTGTCCATCACTATCACCATCATCTTATTTATTATTATAAATGGAGATTCGTGTCAGTCTGTAACCGAAACTACGACACCACCAACGTCACAATTCCCTTAGTTATTTACGTTATATTATCAATGGTTATCAAATAATCATCATTTGATCTTTTTGGCATCTTATTCACTAACATCTTATTATAATGGATAGTGTGTGTCAGTCTGTCTGTAACAGAAACTACGTGACCACCAATGTCACACTTCCCTTAGTTATTTACGCTATATTATCAATGGTTTTAAATAATCATTATTTGGTCTTTATAGCATCTTGTTCATTAACATCTTATTTATAATGGAGATTGTGTATCTGTCTGTCTGTAACCAAAACTATGTGACCACCAATGTCACAATTCTCTTTGTTATTTATGTTATATTATCAATGGTTATTAAATAATCATTATTAATCTTTATAGAATCTTATTTATCAACATCTTATCATGATGGGAATTGTGTATCCATGAGTCTGTTCTGTAACAGAAACTACGTCACCATCAACGTCACAATTCCATTAGTTATTTACGTTATATTCACAATGGTTATTAAATAATCATTAATTAATCTTATTAGCACCTTATTATTCACAACGTCTTTATCAAGGCATAGCCGAGATAGATTTGCTTCAAAGCAAGCCCATATTATTAATGTGTTTAAAATTCTGCAATGCGTGTTATACAGGGTGTTTCGGTTCGTGATAGATTTGAAATATTTATATTTGGTTAATTTCTCCGTAGGTTGGAGGTATTGACGCACACTACGCATGATTTAAAAGCTTAGATCCTTCTTCATTCATATACGTGATGACAGATAGAATGGATGACTGGAAACCACCTGAATTATGGGAGATGATAACTTCTATCATGATGATCTGCGCTGGCCATCAAAAATTAAGGTGATTATGGTTTGCTGCCCAATGCTCCCTGAACACTGTAAAAAACAATCAGGCATGAACTGGAAAATTGCAATGAGACTACGTAGCTGTGGTTAGAAGAAAGCAACATAACAGACGATCTGATTGCGTTCGTACAGCAGAATTCCTTCGAAAATCTGCAGAAAAAAGTGTGGGACTCTGATGCCTACGCGGAGTTGCTAAACACTGTAGTCAAGCCCTGGATAACAAGGATAGCCAATGGTAGGCCATATGTATGGCAGCAGGATTCGGCCTTCTACCAAACCTATGGGAAAAGTAAAAAATGGTTGTCGGCGAATTTTACGACTACACCAGTCCCAATGTATGGCCTCCGAACTCCCCAGATCTAACCCATGGATTATTATGTTATGTGGCGCTATGAGAAAGACACAAATCGCCGTGCCAGTACTACAAAAGCCCAGTTAATCGACAGAATTAAGGTAGTTTTTGAGACCCTTCCCAGGGAAACTGTAACATCAGCTTGCCTCCAGGTTCCAGAGCAGGATTGAGGCTGTGATCGACGCTAATGGCGGTTATTTGAGTGAAACTTGTTGACAGTAGTGTAATTACCGTGCCTATTGAATTCTTTTACAATCCATTAAATTTTGTAGCTACCAAGCACTTTTTCTTTTTCCTTATGAAACTGTTAATGTATCCCAAACACCCTGTATATCATTAAGAAATAAATGTTTACATAGTATATGGTGTAAATAATTTGCATACCGGTTTTTAACAAAAGTTGTTTTGGGTTTTTTAAATATTTTTTTTTTTTTTTAAACATATTAAAAGCAATCCTATGTATAATTTTATATTGAAATAAATAAGAATAAATCAAAAAATAGGGTTATCTTTTTTATGTTCGTATTTAATTTTCATTAGTCTTTCTAATTCAGTTAATATTGATCTCATGATTCACCAAGCGTATTAAGGCTTAAAGAGCCCAGTCTACCCTACTATTTACCTATAGTTGGAGTGGAGAGAAAAGATAGATCCATGCCATTCCCTAAGGTATAAGCCTGAACTGTAACGCCTTGTCCAAGATTTGAACTCACATTTTCATATATCTAACCCACAGATGAGACCCAAACAGGTTGAACCTGGGAGTAATGGCAATAAAGCGTTACTCCACACTCCCCAGAGCTCCACAATTGGAACTTCACCATCAGAAAGGTTAGGTGATCTACTTAATGTCCCAGATCAGTTTTAACAATCGACAATATCAGTAGCGTCGTCAATTTAACAAAAAGCAGCCGCGCTGAACAGTCAACGACGACGCTGAACACCAAACGCTGGCATCTGATAAGGCAGAAGTATCACGTGATCACATGATCACATCAACCCGACCGTAATACGGTGTCAATAGCGCGGTTGTTGTAAATAGACAATTAATCAACCATGCCCGAGTATCAGGTTCTAGCGACAGCGTTTCGAATGTATAGAATACATTAGTCCTGTCTGGTCGCTACCTACACTCTCAACCGGTTCGCAACGGACAGGACGTGACATAAGGTCGCGAGTATGAGGCATACAGCGAGCATAGTACCTGTCTGGTATCCAACGTACAAAGTAAATAAATATACACATTAAATATCACCGGTTCTTGCTTTTGTGCAAAAAATGAAAATTTAATTTATATTCTGGTATGTCTGATCTCTGGAGCTTCCAATTTCTTGGTCGATACCTTCACCTTGCAGGAGGTCCGCATGTCAGTGCTGCTTAGAATACACCGATTGCATATCCTGTAGAGAGGTAAGACCCCAACCCCCTTAAGTGGTGTCTTGGGTATGACACTAAACTCTACCTGATGGTAAGGATACACTTTGAGAGATCTCATTGCCGTTATTTCAAGGTCCACTCTGACCCGGAGTGGTAGCACCTGTTAGGGGTCTCATCTATGCGTCAATAGATCTTCTTCTTTTTTTAATTATTTCGTTTCGATAGGACGGTGAGCAAAAAGAAAACTCTTTAGAAACAACTACACAAATATTTAAGTATGAACACGATTCTCTAACCTCTAGATAAAAAAATACCCTAAATGATTGAAATGCCGCTTTATATACTCGTCTGTTAACGATTAACCTCAGTTTGGGTAAAGGAGAAACCTCAACCCTTGTACCACCCTGTTGGCTGGGGCTGTAGAATACAACTGCTGAGCCTTAGCACCTGTTAGCCGCGGAGTTCGACCCGTGATGTTTAAGGATAGAAAAATCTAAATAATACAAATTATCAAGCCTCATCTAGAAAAAATTCAGATAAAAGATTTGAATACCCAACAAGAATAAATAAATCATGTCTTCGGCATAAAAACCAAGGGTTGACATGCCGTAAAATCCAACCAACCAACCAACCAACCAACCAACCAACCAACTAATCCACAATCATCTAATCATCATTTGTTTGAGAAAAAAATGTGTTTAAAAAATATGAATACATAAGAATTAATTAATTAAAAACGTCTTTGGTATAGATATCCGGACCATATGACATTTAGGCACCCCTTTTGCGATCTCGATTCTTAAGGCCATTTTTTCATTTACACCGTCAAAATCCGGTTGTTTGTTAGGGTTAGGGTTAGGGGTTAGTTTATAATTAAAAAAAAACTCTAAAAGTCGTCTGTTAACAAACAACCGGATTTTGACGGTGTAAATGAAAAAAATGTCCTTATGAATCGAGATCGCAAAAGGGGGTGCCTAAAGGTCATATGCGTCCAAATATCCCAAGAGTTGACATGCCGTAAAATCCAAGCAGCCAGCCAGCCAACGAAACATTGTATGAGGAAAATCTTTTTTATTTTTCCAATGCGTGTCACTTTTTTGACGATATATCAAGTTTGTCCACCAATGACATTTCCGTCCACGAGCTTCAAATTTGCACTCTATTGACCTCGCTTCACCTGTGGTGAAGGTCGGTCCTCTGGTCCAAATTTCGCTGGTGTCTCGTTCAGAGTTTGGCTCAAGGCTATTCGCCCCGAATGCTTTTCTCAGTTCACACGCTATACATATATTTACTAACCCATTCGCACGAGCAGGAGTGACACAAGGTCATTTTTTTAAAGCTGAGTTTAACTGGTTTGAATTTCAATTTTTCCTTCTAGAGCGGTTGCCTAACCAAGGTTAAAAAAAGCACAGTCTGTCCTACTATTCATTTATACCCATAGCTAAATATTTAATTTTTAAAAAAATTATTAGAGTGCGAGACAACAGTAGGTAATTAATGGATGTCATATATGACACATTTAGCTTACCTTTCCACAAGCAGCCCCTTAACAACGCAATTCTCCAAGAAAACGAAGAGCGACGGAGTTTATCAACCATAAATCCCAAGAGGAAAAAGTATTAAGACTCCTGTGGGAGTGAAATCTTAGGAGGGGGGGTGTTATAGGTGATATAACCTATGGATAATAATGGAATGCGCCGACGGCTACTTAAGTAATAGGAACAATTGTGGCTTTGAAACGAAGCAACTGCGAGTCAGCTCGTAACTATATTGGTCGGACGCAATCTCCACTTCTTTGCTGTAAATTTCTACTTCTTTTTGTTCAATACATTTGTCTACATTGTTACCATCGTGTCTTATTTTTTACCTTAAAACCCCACAACAGTAACAATTTACTACTTGGTATAATGTGTATTTTTGTGGTATACATTTTGGTATAACATTTTTTTGGTATGCATTTGGTATGACATTTGCGGTATACATATTTGGTATATATTTTGTATACTTTGTGATATACATTTTTGGTATACATTTTGTGGATTACATTCGGGTATATCATTTTGCGTATACATTTATAGTATAACTGTTTGGTAACATTTTTGTGAATTTCTGTGGACGTTAGACATTGTTTTTTTTTGTCTTTATCTTGTGGGTATTCATTTTTTTTATTAAAACATGTTTTTTTAAACTCATCTGATCCTATATTAATCCATATATATACCCTATATACTCCGCGGTCGAGGGCCCTTAGTTTCCTGGGTATGACGTCTAACTGTAACTAATGTATGAAATTCCATTCTGGAGCTCTAGGAACGTGGAGTACCCCTTTATTGCCATTATTCCCAGGTTCACTCTGACCCCGGAGTAATAGGGTCCTATATATGGATTAAATAGATCAGAAATGAGTTTAAAAAACATGTTTTTAAAAAAAATGAATACCCAACAAGAATAAACAAAACAAAACATCACGTCCACGAATTCACAAAATGTATACCAAAAATGTATACTATAAAATGTATACCAAAATGTTATACACGAAATGTATACCACAAAATGTATACCAAAAATGTATATCACAAAATGTATACCAAAAATATATACCAAAATGTATACCCAAAATGTATACCAAAATGCATTACCAAAAATGTATACCAAAATGTTATATACCACAAAAATACACATTTAAAGTAAATTGATTACTGTTGTGGGGTTTTAAGGGTAAAAAATAGACAAACGATGGTAACAATGTAGACAAATGTATTGAACAAAAGAGTTAGAAATTTACAGCAAAGAAAGTGGAGATTGCGTCCGACCAATATAGTTACGAGCTGACTCGCAGTTGCTTCGTTTCAAGCCACAATTGTTCCTATTACTTATAGTAGCCGTCGGCGCATTCCATTATTATCCATAGGTTATATCACCTATAACACCCCCCCCTCCTAAATTTCACTCCACAGGAGTCTTAATACTTTTTCCTCTTGGGATTTATGTTGATAAACTCCGTCGCTCTTCGTTTTCTTGGAGAATTGCGTTGTTAAGGGCTGCTTGTGGAGAAGGTAAGCTAAATGTGTCATATATGACATCCATTAATTACCTACTGTTGTCTCGCACTCTAATAATTGTTTAAAAATTAAATATTTAGCTATGGGTATAAATGAATAGTAGGACAGACTGTGCTTTTAACCTTGGTTAGGGCAACCGCTCTAGAAGGAAAAATTGAATTCAAACCAGTTAAACTCAGCTTTAAAAAATGACCTTGTGTCACATCCTGCTCGTGCGAATGGGTTAGTAATATATTGTATAGCGTGTGAACTGAGAAAAGCATTCGGGGCGAATAGCCTTGAGCCAAACTCTGAAGGAGACACCAGCGAAATTTGGACCAGAGGACCGACCTTCACCACAGGTGAAGCGAGGTCAATAGAGTGCAAAAATTTGAAGCTCGTGGACGGAAATGTCATTGGTGGACAAACTTGATATATCGTCAAAAAAAGTGACACGCATTTGGAAAAAAATAAAAAAGATTTTCCTCATACAATGTTTCGTTGGCTGGCTGGCTGCTTGGATTTTACGGCATGTCTTCAACTCTTGGGATATTTGGACCATATGACCTTTAGGCACCCTTTTGCGATCTCGATTCATAAGGACATTTTTTTCATTTACACCGTCAAAATCCGGTTGTTGTTAACAGACGACTTTTTAGAGTTTTTTTTTAATTATAAAACTAACCCCTAACCCTAACCCCTAACAAACAACCGGATTTTGACGGTGTAAATGAAAAAAATGGCCTTAAGAATCGAGATCGCAAAAGGGTGCCTAAATGTCATATGGTCCGGATATCTTATACCAAAGACGTTTTTAATTAATTAATTCTTATGTATTCATATTTTTTTAAAACACATTTTTTTCTCAAACAAATGATGATTAGATGATTGTGGATTAGTTGGTTGGTTGGTTGGTTGGTTGGTTGGTTGGTTGGATTTTACGGCATGTCAACCCTTGGGTTATTTTTATGCCGAAGACATGATTTATTTATTCTTGTTGGGTATTCAAATCTTTATTCTGAATTTTTTCTAGATGAGGCTTGATAATTTGTATTATTTAGATTTTTCTATCCTTAAACATCACGGGTCGACACTCGCGGCTAAACAGGTGCTAAGGCTCAGCAGTTGTATTCTACAGCCCCAGCCAACAGGGTGGTACAAGGGTTGAGGTTTCTCCTTTACCCAAACTGAGGTTAATCGTTAACAGACGAGTATATAAAAAGCGGCATTTTCAACTCATTTAGGGTTATTTTTTATCTAGAGGTTAGAGAATCGTGTTCATACTTAAATATTTGTGTAGTTGTTTCTAAAGAGTTTCTTTTTTGCTCACCGTCCTATCGAAACGAATAATTAAAAAAGAAGAAGATCTATTTGACGCATAGATGAGACCCCTAACAGGTGCTACCACTCCGCGGTCAGAGTGGACCTTGAAATAACGGCAATGAGATCTCTCAAAGTGTTATCCTTACCATCAGGTAGAGTTTAGTGTCATACCCAAGACACCACTTAAGGGGTTGGGGTCTTACCTCTCTACAGGATATGCAATCGGTGTATTCTAAAGCAGCACTGACATGCGGACCTCCTGCAAGGTGAAGGTATCGACCAGAAATTGGAAGCTCCAGAGATCAGACATACCAGAATATAAATTAAATTTTCATAATTTTTGCACAAAAAGCAAGAACCGGTGATATTTAATGTGTATATTTATTTACTTGTACGTTGGATACCAGACAGTACTATGCCTCGCTGGTATGCCTCATACTCGCGACCTTATGTCACGTCCTGTCCGTTGCGAAACCGGTTGAGAGTGTAGGTAGCGACCAGACAGGACTATGTATTCTATACATTCGAAAAACGCTGTCGCTAGAACCTGATACTCGGCATGGTTGATTAATTGTCTATTTACAACAACCGGCGCTATTGACACCGTATTACGGGTCGGGTTGATGTGATCATGTGATCACGTGATTACTTCTGCCTTATCAGATGCCAGCGTTGGTGTTCAGCGCGTTCGTTGATGTTCAGCGCGGCTGCTCTTTTGTTAAATTGACGACGCTACTGATATTGTCGATTGTTAAACTGATCTGGGACATTAAGTAGATCACCTAACCTTTCTGATGGTGAAGTTCCAATTGTGGAGCTCTGGGGAGTGTGGAGTAACGCTTTATTGCCATTACTCCCAGGTTCAACCTGTTTGGGTCTCATCTGGTGGTTAGATATATGAAAATGTGAGTTCAAATCTTGGACAAGGCGTTACAGTTCAGGCTTATACCTTAGGGAATGGCATGGATCTATCTTTTCTCTCCACTCCAACTATAGGTAAATAGTAGGGTAGACTGGGCTCTTTAGCCTTAATACGCTTGGTGAATCATGAGATCATATTATACTGAATTAGAAAGACTAATGAAATTAAATACGAACATAAAAAAAGATAACCCTTATTTTTTGATTTATTCTTATTTATTTCAAATAAAATTATACATAGGATTGCTTTTAATATTGTTAAAAAAAAAAAAAAAAACTATTTAAAAAACCAAAACAACTTTGTTAAAAACCGGTATGCAAATTATTTACACCATATACTATGTAAACATTTATTTCTTAATGATATACAGGGTGTTTGGGATACATTTAACAGTTTCATAAGGAAAAAGAAAAAGTGCTTGGTAGCTACAAAATTTAATGGATTGTAAAGAAATTCAATAGGCACGGTAATTACACTACTGTCAACAAGTTTCACTCAAAATAACCGCCATTAGCGTCGATCACAGCCTCAATCCTGCTCTGGAACCTGGAGCAAGCTGATGTTACAGTTTCCCTGGGAAGGGTCTCAAAAACTACCTTAATTCTGTCGATTAACTGGGCTTTTGTAGTACTGGCACGGCGATTTGTGTCTTTCTCAATAGCGCCACATACATAATAATCCATGGGGTTAAGATCTGGGGAGTTCGGAGGCCATACATTGGGACTGGTGTAGTCGTAAAAATTCGCCGACAACCATTTTTTACTTTTCCCATAGGTTGGTAGAAGGCCGAATCCTGCTGCCATACATATGGCCTACCATTGGCTATCCTTGTTATCCAGGGCTTGACTACAGTGTTTTAGCAACTCCGCGTAGGCATCAGAGTCCCCCAAACACTTTTTCTGCAGATTTTCGAGGAATTCTGCTGTACGAACGCAATCAGATCGTCTGTTATGTTGCTTTCTTCTAACCACAGCTACGTAGTCTTCATTGCAATTTTCCAGTTCATGCCTTGATTGTTTTTACAGTGTTCAGGGAGCATTGGGCAGCAACCATAATCACCTTATTTTGATGGCCAGCGCAGATCATCATGATAGAAGTTATCATCTCCCATAATTCAGGTGGTTTCCAGTCATCCATTCTATCTGTCATCACGTATATGAATGAAGAAGGATCTAAGCTTTTAAATCATGCGTAGTGTGCGTCAATACCTCCAACCTACGGAGAAAATTAACCAAATATAAATATTTCAAATCTATCACGAACACCCTGTATAACACGCATTGCAGAATTTTAAAACACATTAATAATATGGGCTGCTTTGAAGCAAATCTATCTCGGCTATGCCTTGATAAAGACGTTGTGAATAAATAAGGTGCTAATAAAGATTAATTAATGATTATTTAATAACCATTGTGAATATAACGTAAAATAACTAATGGAATTGTGACGTTGATGGTGACGTAGTTTCTGTTACAGACAGACTCATGGATACACAATCTCCATCATGATAAGATGTTGATAAATAAGATTCTATAAAGATTAAATAATGATTATTTAATAACCATTGATAATATAACATAAATAACAAAGAGAATTGTGACATTGGTGGTCACATAGTTTTGGTTACAGACAGACAGATACACAATCTCCATTATAATAAGATGTTAATGAACAAGATGCTATAAAGACCAAATAATGATTATTTAATAACCATTGATAATATAGCGTAAATAACTAAGGGAAGTGTGACATTGGTGGTCACGTAGTTTCTGTTACAGACAGACTGACACACACTATCCATTATAATAAGATGTTAGTGAATAAGATGCCAAAAAAGATCAAATGATGATTATTTGATAACCATTGATAATATAAACGTAAATAACTAAGGGAATTGTGACGTTGGTGGTGTCGTAGTTTCGGTTACAGACTGACACCGAATCTCCATTATAATAATAAATAAGATGATGGTGATAGTGATGGACACTTGACCTCGGAGATGACACGAAAAGATCGAAGGCCGAACACAATTAATAATCTATGAAGGAGAAATCTGTTTGGTTATTAATTCTTACTATCCACGTTTAGTTTTAACAGCAGAACATCATAACAGTTTTCATCTCCAGTGTAAACAATGAAGTGAGGATCCACAAACAAACAAACATATCACTTTCTGAAAAGAACGGCCGCACTGAAGAGCGTCCACAGTTGCCAAGATAACGAGCCAATCACTTCGCGCGAGGATTAACGTCAATCTTGATACGACCCCCCAACCACCCATCACCCCCACTCCGCTCGTAAATCTCATTAAAGTTACGTCTCGGTAAATTTGTAAGAAAGGACATCAAAACACATTTTTATTGTTTACTTACAGTATATAGGGGTGTAATGGTTAGAGTCGTAGGAAATGGACTCGTCGATCCAGGTTCAATTCCTGAACGAAGCCACAGTTCATATAGCGCTAATATCTTCGGGAACGCTATGAATCCAACTATTCTCCTTCCAAACTCTTTAACCTTGGTTAGGCAACCAATATAGTAGAAGGAAAACTTTGAATTAAAACGTGGTCACTACTAGATTAGGCTCAGTCTTAGTTAATGATCTATTTCAATTTGAAAAAAAATATTTAAAAATTCAACCATAGAGGCGCTGGTGGCGTAACGTTGTAAGAAGTGGACCCGGTGACTCAAGTTCAAATCCAGGACGGAGCTGTTTGCCTTTCAGTACGCGGTACTGCGAATTTACCCATAACAGAGGGAGAAAAGAAGGGATTATAATAATAATAATAATAATAATAATAATATCTAAAATAATTTCAAATACAATGCTGTATGTGTAAGCAAATTTTAGTCGAAACACATGTCGACATATAAAAATTATAAATTTCATCCATACCAAAGTATATATCTTTTTCTTCGATTTATCTTTTTAACTTACTATATTTCACTTACATAATCGGTTATTTTTATCTGTTTAAAATGATATGCCTCAATTCGTGCTTCTTTTTTTTATGCCAGTGTTTATTCTCAGTGCAAAAGGTTTATATTTACTTCCACCAGTGAGAATCAAGAACATTAATACCATCATATTGAAGTGCGTGTGAAAAGGAGCGAAATACTAGGGTGTTTTGTGAGGGGATTTCTTTTGTTGTTATGAATGAATTTCTTAAAATAGCCTCACTTTATACAGATTAATTCGGTGACATATTTAGACGAAGACATTTTCTATTTCTCCTTTACAAGGAACTCTCCTGTCAGTGAGTCTGTTTTCATTGATTAGCGAATGCAGAATCAGGTAATTCCATTTGCAACGTCTAACCGGAAGAATGAAGCGTGGGAGGGAAATAATCAACGAAAGTGCTTCATTAGAATAGTCCAGTGCACTCCGACCTGTGGGCGTAGATTACTCTAGCTGTATCCTCAAATCGTGGTATAATGATTTGCAAGCTCGTCTAGCATATTCATTACTGGTGAAAAACGGGTTCATGCGCTGAGTTGGCGAGAGCCGATATCGAACCGAAACCTTGTGGTTCTTCGGTCGATGCTCGACCGACTAAACTAAACACACAATTATATAGTTTAGAGTAATTATTTCTATTTGATAATAACGATTTGTCATAATAATCCTTAGTAAACAATTATAGCTTCAAGTAAATCTTCTTAATACTAATGATTTATAGTATATGGTATTAAGTAACTAATAATAATATTTAGTAAACAATTATAATTTCAAGTAACTATTCTTAATACAAATAATTTACAGTCATGGTATCAAATATTCCTATCTATACATATATAAAGGGCAGTTGTGTATATGTGTATGTCCGGAGGAAACTTTGAAAATAAAACAATTAACGACAAAGTAAATATATATATACACATTCACTATCACCAGGGCTTGGTTTTTGAGCAAAAATAATGAAGATTTTATTTATATTTGGTAAGATATTTAAAAATCAAAATTTGTATAGTAACAGAAGGTAATTGAAATATGATGTTGATTGATTGAATTAATCGCCTCATTTATAGCTTTTTTTTTAATTGTAAATTATTGAATTAAAATTTCTTACTAGATTGTTATATATTTACGTGGGGATTTTATGGGGCATCCAGTGAGGATCTAACTTGTGATAAGTAATAATGGGTTTGCGAGACTAACTTTTAAAAATTCCCCTCTACCCAGGCGACGCCGGGTAGCCACTTCTAGTCTAATATAATTTTTAAACAGATCTATTTGACTCATAGAAGAGACACTAACATACTACCATTCCGAGTCAGAGTGGACCTGAGAGTAATGGCAAGAAAGGGGTACAGCACACTCTCTAAGGAAGAAGTTTAGCAAGGATGAGTTTGTTCAGTACTTAGATGGGTGACCACTTAGTAACATCAGGTACTGTAAACAACCTGAGACCTGTGTGTGTGTGCATTGTCGGCCGGAGGCTGTAGAATACGCCGAGTGTACCTATACACAGCGGTAAGACCTCCTCACACACACAATAAGGCCACCTGTTGGTCATGGGTGGCGACCCGTGATGCTTGGTGGCTGAGCACATCCATGACATGCAACACCCGAATTTGATCCTTAGATAGGCTAGACGGGTGGCCAGGAGAGGCTCTTTCGACCAATCGGCTGGTCACATCAAGCCCTAGCACCTATATGATTATCTCGACCCTGTTGCTCTGATGGCAAACCCCCAGCCCTTTTTATCATATATGTGCTAGAAGGCAGTGGCTGAGGGTATTAGTTTCCTGGGTATGATACTAAATTGAATGAGAGGCAAAATACCTTGTATTTAGTAAGGTTCCAGTTCTGGGGCTCTGGGAATGTGGAGTACCCCTTCATTGCCATTTACTCTTACGTCCCATTTATGGGTTAAATAGACCTACAGAGCTTTTAAAAATGTGTTTAGAAAATTGAATACCCAACAACAATGGGTAATTTTAACCTTTAGTTCTTAAAATTCATAGTAAATAAGGCAATTAGAATAACCTCCCTTGACTTTCAAGCCGATAGCTATTTTGAAAGTCTCCGTACGAAATGAACAAATCTTGGAAACTTTTTCGAAAACAATACAACTGCATGCTTTAACACAAAATATCATAAAATGTGTTCTTAATAACAATTAAGTTCATTTCAGATAATTTTATGCTAGGAATTTAGCCAACTGACTTTCACTTAGAAACAAGCCGGTAGCCATTTTGAAAGTCTTCGTGCGAAATACACAAATCTTGGAAACTTTTCGAAAACAATACAACTGCATGCTTTAACACAAAAATATCATAAAATGTGTTCTTAATAACAATTAAGTTCATTTCAGATAATTTTATGCCAGGAATTTAGCCAACTGACTTTCACTTTGAAACAAGCCGGTGGCCATTTTGAAAGTCTTCGTGCGAAATACACAAATCTTAGAAACTTTTCGAAAAATCAATACAACTGCATGCTTTAACACAAAAATATCATGAAATGTGTTCTTAATAACAATTAAGTTCATTTCAGATAATGCGCACGCACAATTTTATGCTAGGAATTTAGCCAACTGACTTTCACTTTGAAAGAAGCCGGTAGCCATTTTGAAAGTCTTCGTGCGAAATACACAAATCTTAGAAACTTTTCGAAAACAATACAACTGCATGCTTTAACACAAAAATATCATAAAATGTGTTCTTAATAACAATTAAGTTCATTTCAGATAATGCGCACGCACAATTTTATGCTAGGAATTTTAACAACTAAAGGTGAAAATTACCCAGTTTTGTATGATATTGATTAGGTCTTCAAAATTATCAACACACACACATACACGCTACATCTCAGTTGTAAGATCATCTGCCTAGGAATCACAAGGTTCCAGGTCCCTGCCAACTCAGTGCATGTGTAGCTCATCTTGGGGTAATCAGATTTGTGTGGTAAATTGGGGAGCTGATGGTAGGTTTGGCACTTCACTTCAGATACAAAAACAATCTTCCTGGTCTGGTGCTAGTGAAAAGGGGATAGACTCCCTCGCTGTCTGGATGATACCAACTTTACTTTTATAATATACATTAAGAGCTTTAAAGGTTTAGGCTATAAATTCTGACAGCTACTGGTATTGAATTTAATGTTGTCTTTCTCCTAGACTGGTTGCCATACCAAGGCTTAAGAGCCCAATCTATCATACTATTTTACCTGTAGAATAATCAAGCTAAGATCCAATTACCGTCGAACAAGTAGTCATAACTGAAAATGAACCTATATTGCTGCAACTCTACTGCAGAATGACAGGGTATTTATGAAACTCCATCATAGAAACCAAGCAGCTAATACTAACTCAAGGAATGGAATCACCCAAATACATGAATGGACTATTGAATGGAGTTGTGCTTAGCCAGTTGCTGTTGTTCAAACTAACAGTAGACAGACTGACTGACTTCAATATTACCCATATCCGAAAGGGAAAAGAAATGGATTCATGTCTTTCCCCCAAGGAGATCAGTGCAAAGTGAATGTAAACTGCATGCTTTAATACAAAAATATCCTAAAATGTGTTCTTAATAACAATTAAGTTCATTTCAGATAATGCGCACGCACAATTTTATACTAGGAATTTTAACAACTAAAGGTGAAAATTACCCAATAATAAATAAAACAAAAATGTCTTTGACATAAAGCAAGTCAACGGTTGACATACCGTAAAAATCAACCAACCAACCAACCAACCAACCAACCAGCCAACGAGAGCTGTGTGTTAGTAAAGCTTAGTGACTAACACCAACTGAATAATTTTTAACCTTATTCAACTAATGTTTATAAGTCATAATCAGCCTTGATTAATTAAAATCCCAATGCTATTTAGTTGCACTGACATTTAAAATAATTGTTTTTATCTGTTTACTTATTCACTTACATATTAGTTGTCTATCCCTATAGATATAAGCATACCTTAACACAAGGTCACAAGCGTGATTCTACCTGTTGGGATTAAACCAATTATTAGTAAGAAAAGTCGTCGGGGTGGCCTAAAGTCGGTATCATCCAGACAGCGAGGGAGTCTATCCCCTTTTTCACTAGAACTAGACCAAGGAGATAATTTGGGCATCTGAGGTGGAGCGCCACGCCTACCATCAGCTCATTACTTTACCGCACACATTCCTGTGCTACTCATACGCTGAGTCAGCGAGGGCCGGTATCGAACTTGTGGTTTCTAGCCGAACACTCTACCGACTGAGCGGGTGTACATGAAGTCGCCTTAAGTATTGTATCAGCCTCAGAGTACTGCCAGTGATTGGCCAAGGAATAGATCACATGATCTCGCCTAGTCTATAAGTATGGGTGAGGATCTAAGACACACCTTATATATTAAAAAAAACCCTCAAAAGCCGGGCTCGCTTGATACTCTCCGAGTACTAATTCAAATCCAGTGTTGGGGGCTCCAGTTCCGGAGCTCGGGTGTACATGAAGTCGCCTCCTCATTGTCATTACTCCCAGGTTCACTCTGGCCCGGAGTTGTTGGGTTCCATCTACGGGTAAAATAGATCCGTTTGAAAATTGTTTGTATTAGATAATACTAGGATGTGTCGAAAATTCAGCATTACCGGATGATTTTACCAAGGTCGTGAAGGGGACGATTTACCATGGACTGTGAAATGCCTGACTCACCTGATATTCTCCGAGTACTACTTTAGGGCCGGGTTAACTCAATCGGTAGAGCGTTCGGCTTGAAACCACAAGGTTTCAAGTTCGATACCGGCCCTCGCCAACTCAGCGTATGAATAGCACAGGGATCTGTGCGGTAAAGTAAGGAGCTGATGGTAGGTGTGGCGCTCCATCTCAGACACATAAATAATCTCCTTGGTCTAGCGCTAGTGAAAAAGGGATATACTCCCTCGCTGATTGGCTGATACCGACTTTAGGCCGCCCCGACGACTTTTACTTTACTTACTACTTTCAAATCCAGTGTTAGTGCTCCAGTGAGTGGAGCCGTCTCTTCATTGCTAATAATCCACAGATTCACTCTGACCCGGAGTTATAGTACTTGTTAGGGCCCATCTATGGGTCAAATAGATATTTTTGTCATTACTCCCAGGTCCACGGAGTTATAGTATTTGTTAGAATCCCTCTATGTATCAAATAGATCTCTTTGAAAATTGTTAGTATTCGATAGATTAAGGTGAGCCGAAAGTATTGGAAAGTTTTGGTAACGTAAAGCGCAATTCGGCAACTCCGGATGCTTTTGCCAAGGTCGTGAAAATTACCTAACCACCCTGTACTGTGAGATCCCGGGCTCGCCTGATACTCTCCGAGTACTACTTTCAAATCCAGTGTTAGGGCTCCAGTTCTTAACTGAATAAATATAAATATAAACATACAATGTACATGATTCCATTAACTATAGTTTGGCACAAGGCCAAGAAAATAGGATCACCCCACAGTGGGGATCGAATTTACTAAAAATGGCCTGTTAGCCTAGCTAGCTAACCATTATCTTACGCTAGTCGCCCTCTTAGAAAGAACTGATGGCGATCTATGAAAAAAATAGAGAAAGACTTTTAAAAAGTAATGAAATTGTGAGAAAGTATTTTGTAGGAGTTATATGATACAGTATGACCTGAATTTTCACAGTGGAATTGCATATCTGTAGCTGTGTCTTCAAGAAGTCGACAGCCGAACCTGTCACCCGGTTCTTTTTGCGAAATAAGCATCTTTTTTTTATTTGTTGTTTATTGTTGGTCTGTTTTTTATGCCGCCTTACAATGACAAAACGCATTTGTTGGTTGGTTGGATTTTAAGGCATGTAAACCCTTGTTGGGTTATTTTATGTCGAAGGGTATTGTTGGGTATTCAACTCTTTTTTAAACTCAATTTTTTTTATATGAATAAGTTTCCAAATTTATAAGATATGCTCACAATCATTTTCTTCGATTCTCTTGAAGTGTTATGATGACAATGTTTCGCGCGCCCTCTACGACAAAAAAGAGAAGAATGTTGGTTGGTTGGATTTTAAGGCATTTTAACCATTAGCTCAGTCGGTAGAGCGTTCGGCTAGAAACCACAAGGTTCCTAGTTCGATACCCGCCCTCGCAAACTCAGCGTATGAGTAGCACAGGGATCTGTGTGGTAAAGTAAGGAGCTGATGATAGGTGTGGCGCTCCACCTCAGCTGCTAAAATAATCTCCTTGGTCTAGCGCTAGTGAAAAGGGGATAGACTCCCTCGCTGCATGGCTGATACTGACATTAGGCCGCCCCGACGACTTTACTTTACTTTTAACCATTGGATTATTTCAGAGTGGACCTGGAGTAATGGTGATGAATGGTACTCCACACTCTCCAACGCACCAAAATTAGTACTACATATTTAATGCATGCAGTTTAATGTTATACCCAGGACTCTAAGACCCTCAAGCCCGCCTTCTAGCACATATATGATAAAAAGGGTTGGGGTTTGCCATAAGGGCAATAGGATTGGAATGGTCATATAAGTGCTAGGGCTAGATATGATCAGTCGATTGATCAGAGGGGTCTCCCCGACCGACTGTCTAGCTTAAATAAGGACCTAAGTGGAATGTTGCATATAATGGACTGCTGCCACCAGGGTTCCATCCTTAAGCATTTCGTTACCACCTACGACCAACAGGTGGCCTCATTGGGGGGGGGGGTTGTACCCCCTGCAGAGGTGTAGTCGATGTATTCTTCTCTCATAGCCGATAGGGCAATGTAGGGTGTTTGACATGCTATATACACTGTGATTGTTGCTCTTGTTTGAGTATAAACAAGTGCGTAAGTCGTGTGTTACCAATGCGCAATCGGGATTGGGCTAGATAATTCCTTTAGGTTCCCTGAAATAGTCTATTATGCTTCCACCTAAATATTTTTTCATTATTTTTTCATATATATATATATATTGTAAAAAAGAAGGTCCGCAAAATGGATTATGTACTTTTTTTAATTTTTATAATCATTTTACATTTGCGACACGTATTTCAGATCTTCTGATAACTTCTTCAGGCGTTAATTAACCATATATATATATATATATATATATATATATATAATATATATACTGTAGTGTGAGATGGTCACTATTACAGCTTTTTGCTGGAATGGTGTACCAAAGGCAGTATTAATTGGTAGAGTGCTCAATATAAAATAGAGCTGTTATATAATATAATAAGATAAATATATAGGTTTTACATATCTATTTATTGGGTGACAAAGGAACATTCACAACCATATTGGTTTCATGCGATGAAACCAATATGGTTGTGAATGTTCCTTTGTCACCCAATAAATAGATATGTAAGACCCTATATATTTATCTTATTATATATATATATATATATATATATATATATATATATATAATAATATATATATATATATTTTATTGTATTTCCCGTATACATTCATTCGGTGAGCTATTCTGGACAAATACCTTTTCTTCTTTTCTATCTAAGGTCAGTAAACATTTAACCCCTGTGAATGCCCATTTAAAACCTTGAGTCTACATTTTCTGTTGTCATTTTTTTATATTTTTATAGTGTTATAGGTCTAATTCATTAACACGTTTACCTTTCTGTCCACCATAACCTTTTGGATTGCTGTTGTTGTTTTTCTTTCTTTTGGCTTTTGTTTTGTTTTGTTTTTTCAAAACTTATCCTTCGTTGATGAGTCTATGGCCAATGTAAACAAAGGTTGTAGATTGACTGGTTGTTCATTTTGTTGATATTGACATTCACACACTTGATCTGAGATTGGTAAATAGTAAAGATAATCCTTTGACTTTACCGTACACAAATAATCCCCTGGATAATGCATACTGATACTCACCATCTATCCTTACTCTCTTTCTTCTCTCTCCTTTCTCTCCTTTCTTCTTTTCTCTCTTCTTCTTCTTTTCTTCTTCTTCTTCTTCTTCTTCTTCTTCTTCTTTCCCTCTGTCTCTGTCTGTCTCTTTGTCTCTCTCTCTTGCACACACAGAATTTATATGTATATACTTATACTCACCATCTATCCTTACTCTCTTTTCTTCTTCTCCTTTCTCCTTTCTTCTTCTCTTCTTCTCTTCTTCTTCTTTCTTCTTTTCTTCTTCTCTGTCTGTCTGTCTCACACACACACACACACAGAATTTATATGTATATACTGATACTCACCATCTATCCTTACTCTCTTTTTCTTCTCCCCTATCTCTCCCTTTCTTCTCCCTCTTCTTCTACTTCTTCTTACTTTTTCTTCTTATCCTTTCCCTCTGTCTCTGTCTGTCTCTTTCTCTCTCTCTCTCTCTCCTCACACACGCACACACACAGAATTTATATTGTATTAACTGATACTCGTCATCTATCCTTACTCTCTTTTCTTCTTTTCCTTTCTCTCCTTTCTCTTCTTCTTCTTTCTTCTTCTTCTTCTTCTTCTTGCTTCTCTTATCCTTTCCCCAGTCTCTGTCTGTCTGTCTGTCTCTCTCTCACAGAATTTTATATGTATTACTGTACTCACCATCTATCTTTACTCTCTTTTCTTCTTCTCCTATCTCTCCTTTCCCTCTTCCCCTTCTCTTTCTTCTTATCCTTTCTCTTTCATACAGGTAAAAAAAATACCAAGAAAAATTGGTACAATTCGTGGGGAAATTGGTGGGCAAAGATTAAAGTAACTATTACTATTTAGAAATAATCATTTAATCATACACGATCAAAAATCCTATCTAATAAAAAATAATGTCCACACAGATATATAGCTTTGAGTATTACTATTCTCAATACTAATAATTATATACCATTTATATGGTTACAAGTAATTATTCCTATTTAATAATAACCGGTTTTGTTTGCACACAGTTAAATAATTGTATTTAATACAAATAATGTTCACAGTTATATGGCTCAAAGTATTATAATTTTAATACTAGCCAATTTTTTAAACAGCTCAATTTTAACCGTAGAAGAGGCCCTAGCAGGTACTACCACTCCAGGTCAGAGTGAACCTGGGAGTAATGGAAATCCATATCTAAAGAGCTCCGGAATTGGAACCTCACCACCGGATTCAGTTTGGTGTCATACCCAGGATACCTTTTTTTTTGGGGAGGAAAGACTCTTACTCTTTTGCAGAAGTTGCAGACGGCGAATTCTAAGCCCGGCCGGCCGGGCTTACGAACACATGGGAAAATTTGTAGGAATACAAAAAATTGAAAAAGAAATATATTAAAAAAAAAAAAAAAAAACTTGTCTGTGGTTTTTAACTGAACATATGTGAACGTGTATATATGTGTACCCGTGTATATGTATGCCCATGTGTATACGTATGCCAGTGTGTGTGTGTGTGAGGGAGAGAGAGAGTGAGTGAGTCTGTGTATTAAGGCCATCTATTAAGTAGGTGTCTATTACTTGAGTCACGTAATTGTTTAAATTCCAAAGCCCATGTCACCGAACAGAATCTTAGTAAACTGGCCTGATGTAATAAATTTTTGACAAAGGAAACGAAGGACAACCCAGTTTGCCTCTATGAACGTTGCCATTTTCTTCTGTTTCTTTTTGCCAAATCAGCCTGAACACATTTGTTCAATTTGTTCTTTTTTTTATTTATTCTAATTTATTTTATTCGTCTTCTCTCTTACCCGTTCCTTGCCCGCCTTTTTTTTTTTCTTTCTTTTCGGCCTCCTTTTTTCTTCATCCAATTTTCATCATCTTCGTTTTTTTGGGTACATAAGTCTTCACCCCCCCCCTACCCTCTCTCTCTCTCGCCTCTCTCTTCCCTCTCTCTCTCTCGTCTCCTCTCTCCTCCTCTCTCTCGTCTCTTCGCCCTCTCTGCTCCTTCCTTTCCCCTTTTTTCTTCTTTTTGTTTCTTCGCTTCTATCTGCCCCATTTTTGTTTCTTCTTCTTCCATTCCTTCCCTCCTATTTCTTTCTTTCTCTTCTTTCCCTTCTTTCGCTTCTTCTGTTTCTGCCCCCCCCCGCCCCACCCCCATTTTTTCCCTTTTTCTTTTCTTTCCATTTCTTCTTTTCTCTTTGTTCCTCTTCTCGTTTTTTTTTATTCTCCCCTTTCTCCTGTTGTTCTGTGCCCTTCTCTTTCCGTCTTTTTTTCTGTGACTCATATAGGTCTGCCCTCCTCTTTATTTTCTTTCTTTTCTGCATCTATTTTTTTTGTCAACATAAGATGTTTTAGCCCCCCTCCCCCCTCGTCCTACCCCCTCTCTCACACCCTCCTCTTCTTTTCCTATTTCTTTCTTTTTTTTTTCTTTCTTGGGGCCTTTTTTTCCCTTTCGTTTCTTTTTCCTCTTTCTTTTCCTTCTTTTCTTTTTCCTTGGGTTCTTTCTCCCATGCAGTTTTCTTTCTTTCTTTCGCCTTCTCTAGGTCTTCCCCCTTTTTACTCTTCTTTCTTTCTCCTTGACTTTATTTGTCTTATTCTCTCTTTTGTTCTGTTTGGTTCCTTTCATTTTCTTCCTTTTCCTTCCTCCTCCTCCTTCCCTTCCTTCCTTCCGCTTTTCTTCTTCCTTTAAACTCTTCCCCTTATTTTCTCTTCCCTGTTTCGTTTTTACCTGCAGGTCTCGCACTCGTTAACTTAATTTAAAACTTAATGCGAGCGACACGTACGAAGATGTAACCCTATTGTAGTGTTCCAGACCACCGACCCAGGTGTGCCCAAACATTCTCGATACTTGTCACGTTTGGCCACCACCAGTACCGCCATAAAGTCAGAATTAAAACAGACGTGGTCACTTTATTGAATGGACGGATGTTAAAAAGGAAAGAAGGAAAAAGAACACATAAAGCAAGAAAAAGAAACCAAATCTTATATTAAAGCACCATCACATGCACAACACTTATTTAAGCCTAGACGAGGCTGGTCGATGACGGGCCCCTTTTCTATGATCAAATGCTGCGTCACGTCAGAGTCCCAGCACTCTGTATGGATCTGTCCCGAACGCCTATTTACTTCATTATGCAAGCCACAAACCCGATCTTAGCATATATGTCCTAGAAAGGTTCTTATTGTTCTGAGGTATGACATTAAAACTCTATCTTATGGTGAAGTTCCAATTTCTGGTACGCCCCTGTGGGAATTGTTGAAGTACCCCTTTATCGCCGATTACTCCCAGGGTCCACTCTTACCCGGGATTTCGGTAGTAAACTCTTTAGAAGTCCCATCTACCGGGTTGCTATTTTGATAGCCGGGCCCCTCTGGCAACTCAGCGTTATGAAGTAGCACTAGGGATCTGATGCGCGTAAGTAAATGGAGGGCTAGGTGGTAAGTGTGCGCTCACCCTAAAACGCAAAAAACAATCTCCCCGGATCTAACGCTAGTGAAAAGGGGTAGACATCCCTCACTGATTGGCTGATAGAAGCTAAGGAGGTAGTGGTAAGTGTGAGCGCTTCCACCCTCAGACGATAAAAACCACAAATCTCCGTTGGGTCTAGCACTAGTGAAAGGGATAAACTCCTCCTCCGGCGGATAGGCCACCCCGACGACCTTTACTTACTTATGGGGTTAAATTAGAAGGAAACGGAATTTTCTAAAAATATTGTTTTAAAGAATTTGAGTTTTAATAAAAAATTCTATCCATCAAGAGAATGAATAAAACAAAACGCCTTCGGTGAATAAAATGACCCCAATGGATTGACAACTGCCGTTAAAAATACAAGCCAAAATCAACCCGTTTTGTAAGACAAAAAGGGGTATACCAGAGGCTATGACACTAAAACTGCATCTAAATGGTTGCAGGCTCCATTTCCCCCGGAACCTCCTCTGGGGGAGTGTGCTGATTTTGCCATCTACCCCAGGTCGACTCTGACTCGAACAAGTGTAGTATCTTAGCATCTCAGTCCACCTGTTTTTTAAAAATTATTCGTATTCGATTGAATCTTGATGTCATATATCTCGTAAATTATTGGTCATCAGACATAGTTTAATTGAAAACTAACATTGTTTTGTACTAAGGAATTATTAATATTAGTCATTTAGAAACTATAATTATCATTTACTGGGGATTTATAAGTTACCTCAAAGCTATGATTGATTCTACTAAGGATTATATTAGCTTTACTCAAAACATGATTGTGTACTAAGGATTATTATTAGTTACTCGAAGCTTTTCTTGATTTGTTTACTAAAATTATTGTTTTATTAGGTATTTGGAAATCATATAACTGTACGTGCAAAACAAAAATTACTACTACGAATAGAAATAATTTACTTGAAACAGGTAATTATTAGTATTAGATAGGTAATACTTGTGAAAAACCATACAACTTTATGCAATTATTTGTATGATACTTATATCATAATCACATCTACCACAACCCCTCTGCACCGGGCCAGGATTGTGACATATGATTTCTTAAGCGCATAGTTTTAACAGGGGGCGCTGATTCAGGTTTTTCTTTTTCCCTAAACTGGTTGCCATATTCAAGGTTAAACGAGCCCAGTCTGCCCCTACTATTTTCCCTAACTGGAGAGAGAATAGTTGCGCGGATCTATATCTTTCCCTAGGTGTTAATAGGGATATTGTGAAATCAAACAGCCTGTTTTTTTTTTTTTTTTTTTTTTTTTTTTGGTGTTGGGATGGGTAACTTTGGCTTAGGTCAGCCAGTCTAGGAGCAAGGAAAAGCTCGTAAAATTTCGAACCTGTTAACCGCATTAAGATATAAATTTGACCTTGTGTCACAATGCCTAGCTGGTTCGTGCAGAGGTGGGTAACATAATTAGTAGTTGTTACATTTTAAGATACAATCGATTCAATTCAATCAACCAACCCAGTGGTCCCTCAACCACAATTTTCTGTCTGATTTCTGGTCTGTCTGTTCCTGTCTGTCTGTTTGTCTGTCTGTATCGTCCCCTCGTTGCCATTCTTTATCGACTGACTAATTTCACCCTACACACACGGACCCCGAAAAAAAGTCCTATAAGTAAAAGTTCAGAAGGAAGACAAACATGTGTGAGATCGAGAAACAAAAACAAGAACCAAAATTAAAACTAGCGCTAATTCCGAGATTAAGATATATCGAGTAATTTAAGGTAAAAAATTTCTACCGATTCTCCCATTTCGGATTACAACACATGGCAAGAGACTCGTACGAATAAATGCGGATTATCTTATCAACATTACTCAAATCTTCTCGATGATTAAACAGTTGAAATTGTGAAGCTAATGTTGGACGTGGATGACTGATCATATATAATATATATCTATTATTAGCGCTTACATTTGAAACATAATATTCCCCGCCCTAAATTTCATTACATTAATTAACTAATGCAATTTTCACAAATTAGGTACGACTTCAATCTTAAGCACATATCCTCCAAAAAAATTGTCGGCTTAAGCCATATAAAAATACACACATTTGTTTACTTAACCTCATATATATATATATATTATCATATATAATATATATATATTATATATATATATGCAAACCGCGACCAGCAGAAAATAGGCACTATAAACGTGGTTTCTGAGGGAGAGCAATGACCAGATAAAATGCTCTAGAGAATATTAGGCAAATTTCCCAGTCAATTTGCTTGCTGAACATAATAATTTCTATTGTTCCGGGCACACACCGCTGGAACCGCCACTATTATAACCAGTTCAAATTCTCCAACTCTAAAACTTAAACAATAGCCGAGAACCAGGCCGAGAAACGATAGTACCAAGAGCCGCGTGACTTTATGTCTATTGCTACCCAAAACTTATATATATATATATATATATATATATATATACTATTAGTTGTGATAAGTTGTAAACACGGTATGTTTTGGAATGTGGCTTTTTTGCCGCAATTTTGGAAATATGTGCTTAATTGAGTCGTACCTAAATTTTGAAAATTACATTAATTAATAATGCAGATTAGGCGGGAATCCTATTTAAATGTATGGCTAAACAAATCCAGACAAAATTTTCACAAATCTTATGAGGTCTACCGACTCCAACTTCAAAGGACACTATTCTCCCCAAATATATATATTATATATACTATATATATACATGATATAATACTATATAATATATATATATATATAGAGAGAAGGGGAAGAAGAGAGGCACGAGAGAGGATGAGAGAATGAATACGAGAGAATAAATGAAAAAGTCATTGGCATAAAAAGGTTGCTTCCATGCTAATAAAGCATAGCCAGATTTACCAATTCAATAGTAATGGTATATGGATGATTTTAAACTCATAACTTTAAAAGTTTCCATGATCAAATGGCTTGAGGATATCTAAAAAATACCAGTTTTACGATCGCAACATTTTTACTCATCTGAGGATGCCCAAGCATTTGAAAATTCAAATGTTATGAGTCATAAATCAATTCCATAATACCCATCTACTATGATCGTATATATATATAATCTGTGTTGTGTGTGTGTGTGTGCGCCGCGCTTCAGATCTATGATTAGAATTTTAAAATTGTCTATCTAGCGGTTCTATACCGATGAAGCGCCAATAGAGTGTCCCGAAAATTAAGTGTTGTATTATCGTTTATATTGTGGTCTGCACGTTCAACTGCTGCCACCAATAAAAAAACATGAAAAAGATATTCTTGGCACAAAAATATATCAAAGTAATAAAAGAATTCTTTTTTTTGAAAGCATTGCTTTTTCAACCGGGCCTTATTTCCTTTTCTATTTTACCTTCTTATGTTCCTATACCGAAACTATTGTTACTGCTTATGTCACAACATCCCCTCAGAAAGTCGCAGAACGTTTATCAACTATTGTATCTGCATTCTATATTTATAGTCAAAATCATAATACATAGAACTAGAATACAATCTGATTATCCAACATCTGTCATCAATGAAAAAATCTTGAGTTAGATTTTATTGCCTCAAAACACACCATGTTATTAGTGCGCATTTAAAATCCTCGCCAACTTGAGCGTTCTTACCTATATCACGAAGAAATAAAGGTAATAGATATATGGGTGTCGAGTTAATTTGCCATTTTACTGGTTTTAACAAAACCGGCGTTTAATACATAATTACTGGGTGTGTCATTGGATCTCTGAATATTATTCCTTAATTCTCCAACATATCAAATTCAATCCCCGATGAATGATTTTTATATAGAAAACCAATTAAATATAACTTAAAAATAAGCAAGTAATCTTTTTATAAGCGTTCTTAATTAATTTTCGTTTAAGGTCTTATCTAAATTTAATATATTTCCATTTGTTAAATACTTAAATACTTACGGCCCGACAGAAGTTGGTGGTTATTCTTGCTGCCAGTATACTATAATGTGTTCATTTATAATGTTGAGCATCTTAAAAAGCAGTCTTGACTCATCGTGAGATTTGCACAAGCATGAAACCTTTAAAAGTTATGAGGTTTAATATCTCGTCGCACCGCAATACAGACCATACATAACTACCATTAGCTATTGATTTATATATATATATTATATAATATATAATCTCTTCACAATGTCATTCTATAGCCTGCGCGATTTCTTTATCGCATACCAATTCTTTTTAAGAAGAACTTATGCCCTTGTCCCCAGTATAGACACCCCTCGAAGGCGCGTCCACCTGAATATGATTACTATTACTTGCATCTGATTGCCTAAGGATTGCAGTGTTGATGATCTCTGGAGAATGTAGAGTACCCTTTCATTGCGTCCATAATTCCGCAGCGTTCATTCTGAAACCTTCTGCCGACGTAGTAATACATGTTAGGGTCTTATCTATAAGGTCCAAATAGAACTCTGTTTAAAAATTTAATCGCCTTTCGAACCACCTTTACATATGTAGCGTATGAAGTATCTTTATTCCAGTCCAACGAATTATATTCCCGTCCATAAGCTCTGAGAAAAAATTGTCGACGTTCGATCCCGGCTGGATGTAGCCCTTTGCTAAGTTCTTAGCCGCAGCAGAAGAGACGTCGATTCGTTGAAAACAGGACACTGTGGTCATGATTATAATTCATATATATATACTAATTATAATACTATATTATATATATCACTTCTCCATCTATCATCAAGTAAACTTGCTGACAACATAGCAATTTCGATTACATCCTTCCAATCCTTCTCTC
>CM042164.1:38404884-38412384 GCA_023376005.1 Doryteuthis pealeii
AGCTCGCGCTAACAGATGACGTATCCTGTTCCATTCTTCAATCTGTATACATCACAGAACCATAGGTACCACCAATTTGCCCTGCTGAAATTCTACCCCCCACCATTTAACACAATGAAACTTGCATAAAGATTAATATTAAGCTGAAATTTTTTTTTAAATCATCAGCAATTTTTAAAAAATGTTTCTTCTTTTGAATGGATAAAAATTTTCAAGATAATATTAATCTTTATGCAAGTTTCATTGTGTTAAATGGTGGGGGGTAAATTTCACAGGGCAAATTGGTGGTACCTATGGTTCTGTGATGTATACAGATTGAAGAATGGAACAGGAGATCCCATAGAGACGGGTACGTTAACTAAAGTCGGCAGAGTGGCCTATTGTTGGTATTTTTAAAAAATTTGTAACCCATGGGAAGCAACTCCTTATTGACAAAAACGTTAGATATTTTATCGTCACAGATTCCTGCCCTAATAAAATAATAATAATGAAATGTATTGTGTATAGTGCTCAGGTGAACCACAACTCATCAAGGTCTCATGTCTAGTACATAGAATAATGTATTAGTGTCAGGAACATGAACAGCGTACAGTAATAATATACATGTATGTTTGCGCGTGCGTGCATATGTGTGTGGATGAGAGTATCATGTATAGTGTTGGCGGACCACAGGAAGCATGGAGGCTTTGAAAGATGCAGTGTTTCAGCAGCCCACAACGGACGCAGGCAGCTTATTCCATACCTCGGCAACTCTGAGCGTGAAAAAATGTTTCCAAAAGTCATGTGAGCTATGCTGTTTTCTGACTTTGTAGGCATGCCCAAATGTGTTAGAAACATGGAGATCAAAAAGGTGCTCAAGGTTGCTGTTGTTAAGATGATTAATGACTTTATGAGCGTTTACAAGGTCAGTTGCTAGACGCCGGAGTTTCAACGAATCCATTCCCAGGGCAGTAAGACATTCAGAATATGGCAGATGCCTGATGGAGGGTATTCGTTTGGTTGCACGTCTCTGTACAGTTGATATTTTATCATCCAAGATTCCTGCCCTAATTTACGCTAAGTATTAGCATGCCGACATCAGGCGAATTTCTGGCCCAATTTAGATATTTTCCGAGTTATCTTTTAGTCGCTTTTTGTCAGCGAATTAATGTAGATATTTCACTGCACCCCACCCACCCCATTTTTATCGGCAAATCAATGAAGATATTTTACACACTCCCTTTAACAAAAATTTTTTTTTCGATTGAATTTGTACAAATTTCAATTGGATTTTTACAAAACTCGAACTCAAATTTCAGTACAATTTTCATACCGTCTTTGAGCATACGCACTGAGATTTTAAATTTGTATGAATGCAATCGAAAAAAAATTGTTTAAGAGGAAAGGTGTAAAATATCTCCATTGATTTACCAATAAAATCAGGGGGGGGGGCGTGTAAAATATCTACATTGATTTACCGACAAAATCATAAATCGGAAAATATCTAAGTTAGGCTGGAAATTCGCCTGACGCCGGCACGATAAAACATAGTGTTTGATTAAGGTAGGAAGACGGTACGACAAAAGATCAAAATAATATTTTTGTTAATCAGGAGTTGCTTCCCCTTGATAACATCTAACAATACCATCAATAATAGGTCACTCTGCTAGCTTTACTTTACGTAACCATCTAATTAGGACAGGAAACCGGGACGACAAAAGATCAAAATTACCGACAAAAAGGTTAAGTGAATGGGAATGTTGGTATTAAGTAAATAAAGAGAGTGAACAAGCTGGTGTCCAGGTGACAGATAAGAAATGTAATACCAATTGATAAAAAGTTATGTAGGTAAAGTAAGCTGTGACCTATTGTCGGTATCAACTGGTGTTATATACTAGGTATACCCAAAAATTCGGCTGCTACGAATTTTAAAAACGAATTAAAATTAATTAAATCAATTATTTAAGGTCTAAAAGTCGAAAAGTAGTAACATAATGAGCATCAATGAAAAAAATGAAAAATTAAAAGAAAGCAAAATAATATTACACATGTAATTTATTTTTAATTTCATTTTATTTTCCGATTTTCGGTACTTATCTACTACCCGAGCAGATTTTAAAAAAATAATTTCTATTCACACCTTCGTCTTTTGTCTTTTTATTTATGCAGAAAATTAGTATCAATCACATATATACCACACCGAGGGGGGGGGGGGTCAAAGTTAAGTGAGTTGAAAAAAATCAGAAAGTTTTGAAATAAAAAACTGATACATTATAAAATTCATTGATTGCTAAATCAACACTGAAAATTTCATTAAAATCGGATAATTCCCTAATTTTTGGTAATTTTTTTTCTAAAATATGGGGGGGGGGGCAAAATTGTATTGAAAAAACACGATTTTTCGACGAATTTGGGTAAACTTATTATATACCCACTTAATCTGTTGGGGAGGAGAATTCTATTTTGCCGACTGGCCATCTTTTGGGGTGATTTCCTTTGTCTCTTCCTCTGGTTGATCCGGGCTTCTTTTTTCTGGGCTCCGGTTGTAGTTTGACTGTGTTCATTCTCTTTGTTTTTAAATGATGAACGTAAGACTTTGTTTATTTTCCTCAGACGTCTTTATTACCAGAAAGCCCAAAAGGGTTCAATCGCGCGAGAAGATGGCTTACTTGGGAAAGCTCCCATCGACGAACCGCCAAATTCTACCTACTCTAACTCAGTTCCCTTCACACGGTTTGCCTTTAGCCAATGAGAAATCAGCGACTAGGTCAGTGAAAGGTGAACAGCTATCAATCACTTTATAACAGTCATACTATGATTCAAGGGTAACTTTCTATTTATGAATACCGTTATTCAAATTTATCTACAATACAGTACATAATTCGTAGGCAACCCACGAATTATGTAACACCAGACAGCGAGGGAGTTTATCCCCTTTTTGTTAGCGCTAGACCAGGGAGATTATTTTATGCGTCTAAGGTGGAGCAACACACCTACCGTCAGCTCCCCACTTTACCACACAGAAGCTGTGTTATTCATACGCTGAGTGGGCGAGGGTTGGTATCGAACCTGGAAACTTGTGGTTCTGAGGCGAACGGTCTATCGACAGCTAAACCGGCCCTCTGTCGTTTTTACAGGTATTAGCCAGACAGTTGGAGAATCTATTCCCTTTTCACTAGCGCTACACCAGGGAGATTGTTTTTGTGTCTAAAGTGGAGCACCACAACCAATGTCATCTCCCAACTGCATAGTTCCTTGTGCTACTCATGTGCTGAGTTGGTGAGGGCCGGTATCAAACTCGGAACCTTGTGGTTCCGCGGTGGATGATCTACCGACTGAGCTAAACCGGCCATTTAGCCCTCCCTCAAAAAGAGGGGTCCTTGGCATGACACTATGAACCCTCTCTTTTCTTCTAGCTATTGGTTAAATGGTACCACTACGGTTCTTCTACAAAGTTGTGTTTGGCATTAAATAATTCATGAAGGTTGATATGTCATTAAAAAAAAAAAAGGTAGCAGTGTTGATAATTTTTTTTTTACGAAAATAAACTATCAGTAGCATTATTTTACAATTTCTAATTTTGCTGGGGTTGTCCTGTAAGTAATGCCTGTCAGGTCATAACTCCTTTATTAGTAACACTAAGACCCTGTCGGCTGCGGCAGAGAGATAAAATCCCCCAATGGGGCCACCTCTTGGCCCTGGGTTGCAACCCGTGATGCTTAAGGATGGAACACTGGTGGATGAGCAGTCCATGACATGCAACACTCCTCTTTAGACTTTACTTAGGCTTAGACGGGCAGTTGGGCCATCTGATCAATCGGCTGGTCATGTCAAACCCTAGCACCTATATGATTGTTCCGACCCTATTGCCGGTTATTTCCTATAAATCTAACATAAACAAAGGGGAACCACTCTTGACTGATAAATTATTAATTTATTTTCCCATTAAACTAACCCTAAACCCTGACTCCGTCTTCTTTTTTCCTAGTAGATCAATAAATAAATAAATAATTTATCAAGAGTGGTTCCCCTTTGTTTATGTTAGGCTTATAGGAAATAACCCTATTGCCTATATGGCAACCCCCAAACCATTTTATCATATATGTGCTAGAAGGTGGTGGCGGAGGGTCTTCATGTCCTGGTATGACATTAAACTGCATCTAATGGTGAATTTCCAATTATGGAGGTCTGGGAGTGGGGTACTTCTTTGTCATTATTCTCAGGTCCACTCTGACCCGGAGTGGTAGTACCTGTTAGGGTCCCATATATGGATTAAATAGAAACAAATGTATTTATAAAAAATTGAGTACCTATCAAGAATGAATTTATTTTAAAACTTTGTTGGCATTAAATGACCCACCGAGGTTGATATGCCATAAAACAAAAACAAACTGATCCGGAGTGGTAGTACCTGTTAGGGTCTCTTCCATGGGTTAAATAGAAATAATGAGTTTTAAAAACATGTGTTAAAAAATTGATTAAAAAAGAATTGTGTACCTATCAAAAATTTATAAAACAAAAACATATAAAATAACCCAAAGGGGTTGACATGTCGTAAAATAAACCCATCCACCCAACCAACCAACCAACCAACCAATTCATTAATGTGTCCTTCGGTTATTCTTGTAATAGACATGCCTGTCACGTGTGAAAGGTTTCAGTGGTGTGCCAATATTGTGATCGGGGGGGGGGCAAACCCCACCCCACCCGGTCCGCTCCAATGACCAATGAATTGATTTAGTATTTCTCTGAATGTTTGAGACGAGGCTTGATGATTAGTATTATCTGCGTTATTCGGACTATTGTCCCATCTTCATTGTTATCTGTACAAAGTTTCGGCCGATATGAAGAAGGCCGGAGGGTATATCGGCCGAAACGTTGTACAGATAACAATGAATATGAGGACACTAGTTCGAATAACGCAGATAATACGAATTGATTTAGATTTTTCAAAGCTTCACCTACATGTCATTTTCAAAGGCTTTTATGGTTAGGGTTATTTTGTGACCCCCCCCCCGAAGCTGCACCCTAAGGCAACTGCCCCTCCCTGACCCCTTTTGTTCCGCCATTGTGTGTATTGTGTAGTATTGTGTAGCATTGTGTGTAATGTGCCAAGCCCCTGGGAAGAGAGTGTCCATAGATGGGACAGTTCAAATACAGATCTTTGACTTAAGGCATGCTGAATTGAAAGGGAATAAGCTATCTTCATGCTTTTCCTTACGTATTCCGATGTCATCTTTTACCATGTCTCATCTGAAAGCTAATTAGTATCCTTTACTCCTTCCTAAATAGAAGCATCAATATCATCATGGACCGTTGTTAACTATAAACTATCATTTGGAATCCTTTATCCTTTCCTAAATAGAAGCATCATATGATCGTGGACCGCTGTGACAAAGGGAGCTCAACGGATTTGCGGAGCGTCTAGTATAAAATAATGAGTAGGAGGAAGTTATGGAGGAGGGGGAAAACAAATTGAAATCTTAGAGAAAATGAAATGCAAATCGTCCGATCCTCGTATGATTTTTAACAACTTCGTCATTTTCAACTTAATTAATCTGCAACAAAGCAAAACGTTGCTTAAAAGAGATTTTCAGTAACATCATCGATATGAATAATATTTAAAAAATGTTTTCTCTTACTCTGTCCCTTTTTTATTTTATTTTATTTTAGTCTATTTATTTATTATTTATTTATTTGAAAGGATCAAAGTAAGATTACTGTGGAGGATTAGGGGCCTTAAAACGATTAAAACATTAGAGGTATTTTTTATTTTATTTATATTTTGGATAGTTATAGAATTAATATTTGTGAGTGTATGCGTGTGTGTGTATACATGCGTGTGTGTATATGCGTATGCGTGATTGTGTATATATGTGCGTGTATATATATATATATATATATATATATGTATATATATATGTGTGTGTGTGTGTGTATGCGTATGTGTATATATATGTATGTGTATGCGTGTGTGTATATATATATGCGTGTGTGTATCTCTCCCTATATGTGTGTGTGCATATGTGTGTACATATATATATATATATATATATATATATATATATATATAAGTATATATATATATATATGTACACACACACACACACACACACATATATATATATATACATATACATATATATGTATGTATGCGTGTGTATATATATATGCGTGTGTGTATATGTTTGTATATATATGTGTGTCTGCATGTGTGTGTACATATATATATATATATATATATATATATATATATATATATATATATATATATATATATGGTTAGTAGCTGGGTGCCTCGCATGACACACACACACACACACACACACACACACACACATATATATATATATATATATATATATATATATATATATATAATATAATGAATATATGTATATAATACTTGTATTTACAAACAATGGATATATCGTACGATTCGGCTTAGAAATCGCCTTTATTCTCCGCCCAAAACAGGCCAGTGAAATGTGGCGTGATTTTTATCGGCCCGATGACAAAAGAAATCTCCTTAGGGTTAGTAGCCGGTTTTCCTCACGTGATGTAATGCTTAGTGGGCAAGGCCACCACCATGTCATCATGCAAGGATCATCATCATCATCATCATCAAGTCGTGCCGACAACACAGATATTCCTTTCGCCGACCGACCGTCTTGGCCATCGCACTTGCTAGGTTCTCTAGCTAGACCAGTGGATTGGTTGGTTGCTTTTTTTACGGCATGTCAACCCTTCTTGGGTTATTTCATGCTGAAGATTTTGTTTTATTCATTCTTGATGAGTATTCTATACATAATAATAATAATAATAATAATAATAATAATAATAATAATAATAATAATATAAAAATATGACCTAAAAACGAATAATATTCATAAAATATGACAATAATCTTATCATAATAGAGATTGTGTGTTTTTCTGTCTGTAACCGAAACTATATTACGACTCAAGTCACAATTCCCTTAATTATTCCATTTCCATGATTTTATTTTTTATTTAAACCTCAATTATTAATAAAATTGTTTTACATTATTAATACCGTTGACCATACATACGTACTTAAAATATGCAATTGCATTTATATATACAACAAAATAACAGTTTACAGTGTTAACAGGAAGGCTAATTTGCATATTGATATAAAAGTTTGATTTTAATAAATATGTGCTTAGTATCATTGATTTCAGTTTGGTTTTATCTTAATGAATATGAAAAAATCTCTTCAATAAATCTTAAAAGAAATCCATTAACTAGAAGAAATAACTGTAATTTCAATCTTTACTTCCTATTTTAACTAAATAGTTAAATTAGGGAAATCTAGCAATGAAAGGCGGGAGTGATAGAAGAGTAAGTTTCGGTTGTTTATTTTTCGATCATACCCCTCTGTTTCAAATCTTTTTATCTGCATTCTTATTCAGTTTCATTAGCCTTTCTAATTTAATATGATATTTTATTACATTAAAACTTAAATAATTGCACCCTATGGAGGGTGCATATATTTGCT
>CM042164.1:38417384-38439884 GCA_023376005.1 Doryteuthis pealeii
CACAGTGAAACACTAGTGAAACACCTTATCGCCTCGGCCACAGTACACAGTACACGAATTTTTATGCGATACATGCGTTGTAAGTGCCTTCAAGTAAAATTTAATATATACTTTATCAGCAACGTTTCAAATAAACAAACACCCAAAATCTTATTCACTTCCCGAAGGCAAAACGTCTGTTTGTTGTTATTATTCTCTCAATAACGCCCCTTACCTATTATGGTAAGCGTGAGTATCACTTGACAAGCTTAATTTCGCTAGGATGGTCAGCTGTGTACTGTGCCGAGGCATAAGGTGTTTCACTAGTGTTTCACTGTGTCTGCTAGGTCCGGTTTCGATTTCTGTCGGAGGGAAATCGTTAGTATATACCGCTGATGAGACTTAATAAAGTCGAAACGTCTGTACGGTATCTGCAATCGACTATCCTTTGTTGGGATTACACTTGTCAAGTTCATTTTCTATAAGAAAAAGTATCGAATTTTATGCTAACATGCGTTGTAAGATGCCTTCAAGTAAAATTTAATATAATATATATATATATATAATATATTATATTATATATATATTGCTTGAAGGCAATTACAATGCGGTATATCGCCTAAATTCGATAATTATAGAAGATAAATAACATTGACAATGAATCTCGCAAAGAATACTCGATTTCTGTGAGGAGATCGTTAGTATACATCGCTGATGAGACTATAAAGTCAAACAGCTGCTGTACGATGTTCCACACGCCGAGTAATTATTTGCGAGATTCACTTGTCAATGTTATTTATCTTCTATATATATATCGAATTTTATGCGATATACCGACATTGTAATTGCCTTCAAGCAAAAAATAAATATTTATTCACCAATGATTCTAAAAAAACAAAAAAACAAAATCCAAATCTTTTATATATATATATATATTATATAATATATATATATAACGAAAATAAAAACAACTTCATTTTATTACCATGCGGCTTATTGTTACACAGAACTAATTGGTAAATGTAAAAGTGTATATAATCTGAGACAGGCGTCGGGATTTACTTCTTCGTCATTGCTAGGTCTGAGTGTCTCCTGCTGCTGCTGCTGTACGACCAGCAAATGTATTGAGCTGAGCGCGACAAGTGCCCTCTTATAGTTTTACTCAATATTTACACTTGGATGACAAAATACTGTTTTGTTGGAGATCTGCCGAGAAGATGGGTTACTGCTTTAGAGGTTGTTTATTTGTTCCAATGTGATTGCGGTGGAAGGGGTTTGTTTTGTTTTGTTTGTTATTATTGTGATTTTTTTCTTTTGCGTCTGAATATTCTGTAGCTGATATAACATATCAACAATTGAAAAAAATAAAATAATAAAATAAATAAATAAATAAAAATTAAAAAAACAACACAACAAACAAAACCCAGCATTACCTCCCTGGCAAAATTATAGAATAAAACCATATATTTAAAAATAAGTTCATGCAGCAATTTTGTTTCTTTTCTTCTTTTTTTTTTTTTTTAACTTCATAGGAAATAAACAATCATAGATACGATGCAAAACAAATTTTATTAAGAACCAGTACAAAATAAAAAAAACACACTCCGGGCGATGTAAAATAGATTTTTGAAACATATTCCTGAGGTGTGGGAGTAAAAATTCAATGTCAGCGAGTTTGTACCCTAAGAAGTAATAATCATCAAATTCATTAAAGGATTAATATAAAACAATTAAAATGAAACTTTAAATAGTATAAAATAAAACAAATATATATAATATAATACCAGTCATGTATTTATATTGAGATCTGAGAAGTATGGTATCGTCCTTGTCTACGAGCCTTATTTCGAAACCAACCAATCACGAGCCACATATTTTGGCGGCAAAGCCGATAGGCAAACTCGCCCTTCTGATCAGCTCTTCAACGGGAATAGACCTAAAAAAAGAAAGAGGGTGCTCCTCTTCCTCAACAACTAGATCGGAGTCAGACGTCAAAGAGAACGTCTCAATATCCGAACCTACAGAAAGTCGTACAAGGTCGATAATACCCTATCTCTGGACATCAGCTAATATTACAAATTATAAAACTATTTGCAGGACAAACTAAGTTTGCAAACATTATTTTATATTAATAATGTATATTTATTAGAATTTATTGTTGGTTAATTCTTTAACTCTTAACCTGTCTGCCACACTCTGGTTAATCCATATTAGCAAACTTGGCGTATATTGTTTTCATTCGTCTTGTTCTTTACATTTATTAAAACTTGTTTAAAAAACAATGTGACTGCTAATGCTGCATGTTCAAATTTTGAGTGATCTATTTTATGTTATGACAATTTTACGGCAGTGTGGCTAAACAGTGACGTAGTTTTTGTTACAGACAAAAACGAAGCGAATATCCATTAATAGATAGATTTAGGTAAATAACACAGAGAGAAGATTTGAGCATGAAGTCAAAAAAAAACAAGAGTACGACATATATAATATCACAACAGATTTATTACATGTGTAAGGTTCAAGTTATAATATATGGTATAACTTGTTGAACAACAACTCCGACAAGGTTGTTGAAGATTAACAAAATGGACTTTAATAAAATCACATGAACATTTAAAAATTACAAGAAATATGTAAGGCACAAGGTACAATAAGAACATAAACAATAGTTACACATGTACATAAAAAGAAAGATAGAATTATGGATAGTCCAAGGTTAAAGTCACTTACTGACTTAGTCCATACGTGGGGGATAGACCCCACGAGGATGGGGTGTACACAAATATCTAACACATGTTGTCCAGTCAAGAAGAAGGAGAAAAGAGAGAGTTTATCTGGCGCTTCCTGCTTAAATACAGGAAACGCTAGTGGTGAGAATAAGAAACGAGAGGAGATAACTCTTCCAATCCAAGGGTAGAGAATCCAACACATCGAAGTGTACACAATTAACAGATGGGTTAGAGAAACTTCATAGAATTTCATAGTTTAGTCAGAGCAGCGACCGAAGAAGTGTTGGTTCAAGTGTTCACAGCACCGTAAATGGTTTAGCAGTAGTTAGTTATTTTCACAGCCCGTAATAAGTTTAGCCGTAGTTAGTTAAGTAGTAGTAGTTTATTTAGTTTAGTTAGTTTTTGCAAGAGTAATCCTGCGACAGTCTTTGTGGATGCAAGTATCAATGGGGAAGCTTGTCTAAATTGTATCAATATCGAAGCTCTCCAAGTTCTCTGTGCGGAAATTATTGGTAATTAATCGACCTTGAAGGGTTAATGATAATAAATCTCTAATATCCGAATTCCGAGGGAATGACGAGAATCTTTCAAGGGTTACTATTTTGTCCGTAGGTCCTAAACTTGTAGAGAAAAGAGAGTGCTTAACACTTACTTTGTATCCGCCAGGGAACCAGTGTGAAACGGTTGTTCCCCTAAGGAGTGAAGTATTGAGGATTCGGATGAGCCACGGTGAGCCCTTTTATAAGGAACATCACGTGACTATAAAGGGCGGGGCATAGCTGCTACTGCTGCTGCTGCCTATCGGTGAAGGCGGAAGCGAGTCCCGTACTAAATTTCATATATATAAATTAAAATAGATTGATAGATAGATATGAAAGACAATATATATATATATATATTATATTATATATATATATATATATATATATATATATATATATATTCCTTGTCACATTAACCCTCTATTCTTTTACATTCTGTCGGATTTTACTCCAACCTCCTATCCTCACTCACATAACATTACGCTCATACAAAACTACCCTCATCGCAGCCAAAACACGTATGATACACTAATCTTCAAAGACTTAGAAAGCCGTGCCATAGCACAGCGAAATATATCTCCTCTACATCTACTTGTCTGAGTAGTTTCTTTGTCTACATTTTCCCTCTATCCTTTACCACATTTATATATGTATATGTGTGTTCTGTGTATGTGTGTGTGATTAAAAGGTGAGGAATAAAAGTAGATAAAACACAAACAATTTCATTCAATTAATATTTCGCACGATGTATTAACGAAGCTTGATCAGAATTTTTATTTGAAACAGAACTGCTCTGTATATAATATACATATATATATATATATATATATATACAGAGCAGTTCTTTTCAAAAATAAATAATCTGATCAAGCTTCGTAATACATCGGTGCGAATATTAATTTGAATGAAATTGTTTGGTTTATCTACTTTTATTCTCACCTTTATCAACACACATACACAGAACACACACACATATACAATATATATTCGGTAAGATAGAGGGAACAATGTAGATCAAAGAAACTACTCAGACAATACATGTAGAGTATCTATATTTCGCTGCTGATGGCAATATTTTCTACCAGGCCGGTTTCGCTCTAGCTAGTAAGACGTACTGCCAATACTAATCAAAGTTTACTTGTGTATTAATATATGTGCGTGTGAAGCCACTTATATTGCCGTACGGTTCAAAGATTGGCTGTCCGAATTAACCAGCACATACCCCGAGTAATACGCAAACACAAACCCATAAACATCCGGGTTATCGCAAAGCAACGAGTCTTCGATTTGCGAACATCTAATCAACATGAGCGCTTGCCGTCTAGTTATAATGATCACCAATTTTCTATTTTGCCACAAGGCTAGGACGAAACATCATTTACAGGTCCTTGAGCCGTAATTATAAATTTTTTCGCTCCTACCTGTGCAAACAAATCAGACCTAGGCACTCGCTTATTTTATTGGTGATGTCTGGGGCTGGTGTCACTTAATTGGACTTAAAGGAAAAAGTAAATTTTTTTTTCCCTTAAAACCCCCTCATATATATACACAATATGTATTTACAATTGACTTTTAGTCGTCTCCGGCTGTATAAACCTGATGAGCAACCGGACGAAAGGGCCTTGTTTTTATTAAATAAAACAATTTTTTTTCTCTCCTCCTTTTTTTTTCTCTTTCCCTTCCTATCCACCTATATAGGTGATCATAATGATTACCCTTAAAGTATTATTTAGATTTGCCTTACCAGAAATTTATTCATACATATATATATATATATAATAAATATTATAATATATATATATGTGTGTGTGGTGTGTGTGTGTGTGAAACGTTCTGTCGCTGCGCCACCCTAAGTCCTTTATTCATCCTGTCCACAAGCTTTTGACTTGAAATCTACCGTATCGTTGTTACACCTTCCTCTTCCCCTTCACTTTTTTCCTTGTCACTGCCTTACACCTTCGCGCATCCACCCTCCTCCTCCCTTTCTCCCTTTCTCCCTCCACCTTTTCAATATATATATATATTATATATATATATATATATATATATATATATATATATATCAGTTCTGTCTCAAAATAAAGATTCTGATGAAACTTTCGTTAATACACTGGTGTGAAATTTTAATTGAATGAAATTGTTTGTGTTTTATCTTCTTTATTTCTAAATGTTAACCAATTTTGTTGGATTATACCCAATCTGTTTTTTCATATATATATATATATATATATATATATATATATATATATATACTGCACAATTTTATTAAAACAGCAATAATAATAATACAAAAAGATAGAAAACCTACTTAGACCTGGCCAGATGTTATTATACTCATGTCGGTATATAAATGAGAGAGAGAGAGAGAGAGAGAGAGAGAGAGAGAGAGAGAGAGAGAGAGAGAGAGAGAGAGAGAGAGAGACCGACTTAGATAGATATGAACTGAGATAGTTATATAGATAGATGGATATGAACAGACCATATATATTATATATATATATATATATAATATATTTACCAACCCCTCCGCACGAGCAGGATGCGACACAAGGTCATTTTTTAAAGCAAAGTTTAACAGGTCTGAATGCAGAGTTTTCCTTCTCCTAGACTGATTGCCTTTAAAGAACCCAGTCTGCCCTGATATTTACTGATAGCTGGATGGAGAATTGGATTCATACCTTTCCCAAGGGTATTAGCGCTATGTGAAAGGCCAACAGCTTCGTCCAAGAATTGAACTCGGGTCGATGAATCCATTTTCTTATGACTCTAACCATTAGACCACGCGCCTCCAGACTATATATATATTGTAGAACCGCGGTTTCGATCTATACGATCTCTTCAGGGCCCTACCTTATATTTGACTAAGTTGAAGTTATTTCTCAGTTGAACTGAGATAAATTATTTTTTTCCAATAGTAACGTTTGAATGCTATGTCAGTTCATGTGTTTTTTAAAAATGATTTTTATTGTCGCGTTCGGCTAATTCTATTCTTTTATTCATTTTCTCATCTCTGTTTTGTTTTTAATTTTCAATTACAAATATTTGTGTAAACAATTAGAATTAAAGAGTATAATTCTAATTATATTTTAGGAATCTAATATCACTAATTTTTAGTGTTCCACTGTTCTTATTTCTATATCTCCCGTACTTAAAATTACCGTATTTGACGGCATATATAACGCACTGTTTTTCCAAAATTTTATCTCAAAAAATTGCCCTGCGTCTTATACATCATAGGTGAAGTTTGAGACCTCCCATAGGCCTAGGCTAATCTTCTCTGTGATGCCCACTAACCCAGCTTACGCTCAGTACTTTTACCTACCCTAAACTCCATGCATCCTTATTTTATTGCTGATATTGTTATAATCAAGGTTAACAGGAGCGTATGGTGGCAATATATGCTTAAATACACTAAAAACTTTTTTTCCTGAATCTGACCTGCTGAAATAGGGGTGCGTCTTATATGCCCGTGTGTCTTAATGCCGTCAAATACGGTAATAACTATTCCAAAAGATATCTAGTGTATCTGGTTGAAATTTAATTGTGGGAACAAAACAGCTGAAAAAGTTAGGTCGACATGACACATGGTTAGATAAACAATTTATCTGGTCCCACACAGTTTGAAGTTTAAGTGTCGGTTTTCATAGAAACTATTAGCTCTGTCGTACATTAAATAAAAAAAAAACATAGTTTGTTCTACTTACGAGTCTGTCATTCATTATAATTTCTTGTACGTTAAAAACGTAACGGAGACGGCCACTACATTACAACATTATTTGCTACTTACAGACTCTAATATGATTGGGGTGCTGAAAAATTCTCAGACCAACCAAGAGGGGGAATTATCTAGGTTGTGGCTTGTCACTCTCCCGGTAACTGTTTGATCCTTTTCAAAAAATCTCTAAGTCCCATGTCTGACCATCTATCGTACCTACAAAGAGAGTTCTTATGATTGACAAATTGTTGTCGGCCATATAATCTGGTACCAGGATCACTAATGGTGGAATTGTCCGGGTCAGTTTTAAAAAAAGATCCAGAGCTGCTTCTATTTGGACAGGGAGTGGCCTCTCGTTAGAGTACAGTGCATTGTGGGAACAAGACAGTAGAAAAAGTAAGGTCGACATGACACATGGTTACACAAAACAATTTATCTGGTCCCACACAGTTTGAAGTTTAAGAGTCGGTTTTGATAGAAGATATTAGCTCTGCCCTGCACTGAATAAAACCATCATTTGTTCTACTTACTTTCATTCATTATTATAATTTCTTGTATCTTAAAAACCCAAGTGCAATGTGAAATGCAAACAGTCTCATTCAGGATTTTAATACAGGTTGCTATGTCCTATTTCCAACGACGATAAGTGTTACTTTTGATACCATGTAACTTTAGCTCAGTCGGTAGAGCATCTGCCTTGGAACCACGAGGTACTGGGTTCGTTACCGGCCCTTGCCAACTCAGCGAACGAGTAGCACAGCTTGGATCTCTGCTATAAAGTGGGGAGATAATTGTAGGTATGGCGCTCCACCTCAGAAAAAAAGACAATCCTTTTGGTCTAGCGTTAGCGAAAACGGGATAGACTCCATCACTGCCTGACTAATACCGAGCGATAACGACAACTGTTAAGACACAGCGCGTTGTGGGAACAAGACAGTAACACACAGAAGAAAGGCCGCCATGCCACATGGTTAGATGGACAATTCGTCTGGTCCCACACAGTTTGAAGTTTAAATATCGTTTTTGGTTATAAACTATTAGCTCTGCTATGCATTAAATTAAAAAAGAATACAAAATAGAAATTAGAAGGCTATTGACAATGCAATGGAAAAACGATAGGTGGTGAAATAGATGTTTATTTACCTGTTTCCTAAATTTTCGGGATAAAATCCCATCTTCAGAGGTTTCGGAGTTACGTGTGTTTTTTAATACATATATTACGGTACTGCCGTGAACGTTATAAAGGAACACGGAATGTTGTATTAAATTTGAAATTTGAAAGCGTTCGGCAGCCGTCGGCTATTTCCGTGGTGAATCGCCGGTCCGTTCGCGCGTGCAGTCTCAAATATATATATATATATATATATATATATATATATATATATATATATATATATATATGTGTGTTGTGTGTGTGTGTGTGTGTGTGTGTGTGTATATATTATTATGATCTGTTGTGTGTTGAGTTGCGCTTCGCTGTTGATTTACTGCACTATATATTCTGCATTGAGTTCTGCTCTATTATTGAGTATTGGGTGCCATTTTGATATTAATAAGGCCTCCTTAATCCTTAGATTACCGACACTCCTGTCCCTGGCTATAATTTTTATTGTCATATCCTTTTCGGTGTTTCTGCATCTCAACATGTGTTTGTAGAAGGAAGTTACCCGTGTATGTAAGTGCTCCTTTGTTCTAATGTGCAGCGGTCGAGTTGTGCTACCTATATAGAACTGGTTGCATTTGCTGCATTTTAACTGGTATACCACGTACACTTCATGGTACATACCTGTGTCACGAATAGGGCAGTTTGCTAATGTGCAATTGGTGCTGTTCTTATAGTTATTCTTTGATAGTTGTCTTTGGAGTGAGGGGCCATAGTGGGCTAGTTGTATGTCTAGTTCCTCCCTCCGAATGCCCCTGCGTATCGCTGCGGTTGTTTTTTCACTGAAGTGTGGTAATCTCGAGAAGCAGGTGTTAGATGGTGTGTGTTGCCTTGGGCTTTTATCGTTCTATGCGTTTTGTGGTTGATGTGGGGTAAAAACGTGGGGTGTTCAAGAGAACTGGAGAGATTTTGTGTGTTGCTCGGTCGAAGAGATGGAATAAACTGGTGAAACGAGCGGGGAATGTGCGGCGTGATTATCCGAGTGTTGGAAGGGGTAATGTGTCAATGTAGTCATCTTCAGGTCGGACACATGTGATGGGGAGGGAGGAATGGTTTTCGGAGAAGAGTCATGTATGTATGTATGTATGTATATCTACCAACACCTACAATTTTTTTAATATATAAGATGTGTGCTAGATCCTCGCCCATACTTATAGACTAGACGAGATTATGTGATCTATTCCTTGGCCAATCACTGGCAGTACTCTGAGGCTGATACGATACTTAACCCACCCTACTGGTCATTATTACTGCAGCGCTCTTTGACGACGGACATAGGATTAAATCACTGGACCTTTACCAATACGCAGGATAGGAGTTATACGCTTACGAAAGGATCACCAAAGGATTCCATAACATAGGACTTTCTTTAGGCCCTTTTCAACTGACCAAGGATGGCACTTAAAAACTTTACAACCTCCGCATGAACAGGATGTGACACGGGGTTATCTTTTTAGGCGGAGTTTAATAGGTTTGAATTCAGAGTTTTCCTTCTCCTATACTGGTTGCATAATCAAGGCTAAAGAGCCCAGTCTTCCCTACTATTTACTCATAGCTGGAGGGAGAGCAGGTGCATGCATACTTTTCCCAAGGGTATTAGCTCTATGTGAAATGTAGACAGCCTTGTCTAGGATTTGAACTCGGTTCGACCAGTCCATCTCCTACGATTCTAGCCATTACACCACGCACCTCCATAAGTATATGTATGTATGTATGTATGTATGTACATAATCCAAATTGTAAGTAATTCAATATACATTTTTTGTCAGGTTTTTCTTGACTTAACTTTGACTCAGTGAATCGTGAGGCTCTCTGGAAGGTGCTCGGAAAATTTGGCTGTACACCTGCTTTTTGTTGAAAAGTTCAAGCAGCTACATCGTTGTGTAAAGGGTCGTGTTAATTTCAATGGTCAGCTGTCTGATGAACTTCCCATTAATAATGGAGTGAAGCAGGGCGATATACCAGCACTAAAATTGTTCTCACTTTACCCGACGGCTGTACTATGGTATGCCTTCCATGACTGTGATACGGGTGTCTATATTAGATTCCGAACATCTGGAAAAGTTTTTAACTTGAGAAGACTCCAAGCCAGAACCCTTGTTAGAAATGGATTTGTCAGGGAACTTTTATATGCCGATGATGCTGACCTGGTTGCACAATTTCCGGAAAAAATGCAGTCGGCCATGGACCGCTTTACTAATGCTTGTACCTGCTTTGGTCTGACAGTTAGCATTAAGAAAAGTAAAGTCATGTACACTCCGGTTGCTGATGATACTTACCTGACATATTTGTCTATGGGGAAGCGTCTTGAAGTTGTCAAGGAGTTTGTCTACCTTGGTAGTTCTTTATCTAGTAACGGTTCTCTTTGATGCGGAAATCAAACAGAATAAACAGGGCATCTGAGTCCTTTGGTAAGTTAGAAGACAGAGTCTTGTCTGATGGTGATCTAACTCTTGCAACTAAAGTGTCTGTGTATCAAGCATGTGTGTTGTCATCCTTGCTCTATGCTTCTGAAACCTGGACGTTGTATCAATCTCCTATGAAGCAACTTGAAAGATTCCATCAGCACTGTCTTCGGCATATCCTTGGTCTGAAGTGGGAAAGCCATGTTTCAGATACAACTGTCTTGACCAAAGCCAAAACAACTAGCATTGCTGCAATTGTGATGAGGAATCAGATTCGTTGGGCGAGTCATCTTGTTCAGCTTAATGACTCTAGACTACCAAAACAGCTTTTTTATGGTGAGCTCCTTTTTGGCAAAAGACCACAACACAAGCAAAAAAAAAGTCCCTGACATCTGATCGTGGGCAATGGAGGGCCGCGATATACAGGGGGGGGGGGCAGAACTGTTTGAAACAGCAAGGGTGGACCGAGCAAAACTCAGGAGAGCGTGCCGAAAAGCGAAACTTTGCCAGCCAATTATGGTGATGTGTGGATCAGTGAAGAGTGTGACAGGACCCTATTGTCAAAGGCGGGCTAGGTCAATCACATGAAATCACATGAGAGCTACCCGACTGCAATTGTTGTCTCTACCATGCCACATTCTAAGACCCAGCATGATTCCCAACATAAGGACAATGATGAGTATACAACACCTGTCGACGCAGTCAACACCGATCGTTATGTGTGCCAAATATGTTCTAGGATATGCAGGACTTTGGCGGGATTAAAGAGTCATGAACGATCCCACAAACGGACAATGGATGAAGGAGTGGCAGTCGCCTGATAAGACGTTGCGATAAATAGGTAGGTAGGTAGGTAATCCTGACCTGATATTGGTTCAGTTACGATTAGAAAGTATTTTCAGTGAAAAGGTTGTCTGGGAAAGCGGAACAATCTTCTTCGATATGTAACACTAGCAGCGGCTACGCGGCATCGCCTGGGTAGAGGGGGGTTTCAAGTTAGTCCTGCAGATCCATTATTACTGAATCATGAGTTGAATCATCGTGGGATGCCCCATTTAAATCCGTATGTAAAAAAAATAGACCTTGCATTGATCCAGCTACTCTGAAAAGAAATGTTAATGTCTACTATCTAAAATATTAAATGAAAAAAAAAATCCATGCTGTTATCATTGAAATTTTATTTTTTAATTATCTTCACGAATATAAATAAAATCTCTTTTATTTTTGCTCAAAAACCAAGCCCTGGTGATATTTAATGTATATATATATTTACTTTGTTTTTATTTTCGAAGTTTCCTCCGGACATACAGATACAGACAACTGCCCTTTATATATGTATAGATAGATAGATAGATAGATAGATATAGAAAAATATGAAGACCTACGTGAACAATGCGTCAGAAACGGATGGATAACAAATGTATTTCCCATTGAAGTCGGATGCCGGGGATTTATTACCAATTCAACCTCGGCATTTTTGTCTAAACTTGGACTTTCTCCACCAGACAAGAGGAAATACTTAAAAAAGATTCAGGAGAAAGCTCTAACCGCATCAGCGTGGATATGGCAGTCCTATATTGTAACATCAAACCGACAAAATCTGGTGGTATCGTGAGATACTGCTGGGACGCTCTGGGTTAGTGGTAATGATGCTTCGGCCCCGAAACGATGCCTGAACCCAGAGTCATAATCTGATGAAGGCTTTGTTGGTTGGAATGCTACTGTGTAAATAGCAGTCATTGTGTGAAGATTATTGATTATTATTAGATGGCGAACGGCAAAATTCATTAGTTGACAGGTTCTCTTCTTTTTGTTAATTAATACTTGACTTGGTCTTCAGGGCTGGTTCAGGTGATCCATTTGTATTGTTATTGTTACTAGCAAGTATATGCACCCTCCGCCGGGTGTAAGTATTTAAGTTTTAATCTAATAAAATATATTAAATTAGAAAGACTAACGAAATTAGATAAGAATGGATAAAAAAAGGTTGCACTTATTTTAATTAGTTTCTATATAAAATCATTCATAGGATTGATTTTAATATCTTGGAGAATAAAACAATGATATAAGAGATCAATAACACCAAGTCATTATATATTAAATTCATTTGGTTAAAACCAGTATGTAATTTAACGACTCTATATATTATATAAACCATTATTTTTAGTGATATATAATACACATTGCAGGATTTTAAACACACTAATAACATGGGCTATTTTGAGGCCAATCTCAAATTTTCATAGAGATAACGTTAATAAATAAGATTTATTTATGTATTAATGATTTTGACTATAAATTATCATTGATAAACATAGGCAATTCCTGAGGGTATCGTGACGTAAACAGTGGCGTAGTTTCGGTTACAGACAGACACCGAATCTCCATTATAATAAGAGATAAAAAATATTTTTTCAAATAACATAAACAACAACAACAACAAAAGAAAGAAAGAAAAAAAATGTATATATATAACAAACACAGCAATTATTTTTTAAAATCTTTTATTCATTTTTTTTTCTTTGCAAATAAATAAATTATTTACTGATTTTTTTTTTTTTTTTCATGTAATAACGTAATGATCACAGTGCGCAGAGGAACGTCAATCCTCTGAGGGGAAATAAAGATGTTTTTCCCCATCAGATTTTATCGGTTCTCAAGTTCTTTTTTTTACATAACCCGTTCTGGTTTCAAATTGTCTCATTTACTCAAGCTTTTTCAAAACATCTCAGTCACCATTTTGTTCACGTGACAATCAAACTCAATTTGAAACTTTTAAATACGTAACAAGTTTTGGATTTGTATACAGACATTGCTAAGCACTGTGAAATTGAATGTTGATTTTTAAAAAAAGTTTAGCTTTCGACAAACTTTGAAAAATTCTTTTTTTTTTTTGTAGAAAAATAATTTATTTAAAAAAAAAAAAAGACTGAATTTTTGGCTTTTTTTGTTTGTTTTTGATTCAGTAATAACCGGTTTTACACATCTGTACAGCCTTTAGGATTATTATTATTATTATTTTTTTAAATCTTTTTATGTACACGATTGTTTGCAAGACACACGCTTTTTTTTTTTCTAACTTAAAACACAACCAAATGGGGAAGGTATTTGAAGAAAAAAATCAAGCCCTTTTAGAGGGAGGGGGCAGATTCAAATCCAAAATATACAATTAACAAAAACACACAAATTTATACTCGTTAAATAAAGGGAAAATAATATGGAAGGTAAAATAAAAGATACACAATAGGACCTCCTTATCCGCGGTTTCAATTATTCGTGGTTCCGATTATCCACGATTGGACGAATCAGTTACAATTTCGTGGTTAAAACAGTTATTTAACTAAAACTACTTAAAAAATATATATATTTCAAAGGGGTAGTTTTTTTAACCCCCAAAACAACAGAAACATAAATCTTTGATAGCATTTTCAAAATAGAAAAAAAAGTTTTTCTTCATTGGCTACTGAAATGTATTTGTATAATTCATTTCCTTTTACTATCTATAATATATATTTTCAATAGTAGTTGTTTATGCCACCAAATGGGCTTACGGTGTGTATTAAAATGCTGAACACGAAATAGCAGTCATGGTATTGCAGTGCTAGAAAAAAATGTCTTTTGTTTTGTTTCTAGCAATAAATAAATAAATTAATTAAATAAATTTTAATTCTTTAAAAAGTTGAATAAAAAGATAATAATTAAAAAAAAATCAAATGCGGTTTTAAAATGGGGTGTCGATTTCCCGATGAAAATTTTGATATTAAAAAAAAAAATTAGTTGTAAGATTACCTCCCTTTTCCGAAATGAATTCTCCTATTTTTTTTATAAAAAAAAGGTCTATTTAATTCAATTAGGATTTGAGGAGACAATGGTCAAATGAAGAGTTTAAAGAGCTCTCTCTCGTTTTTATTACCCAAATATTTACGATGTTTCAATAATCTGCGGATTTCCTCATCCACAGAGTTCTTGGAGACTATCTACCGCGAACAAATGGGGTCCAACTGCATTAAAATAAAATGAACAAAAATTGATCGTTTTTGGCTAGCTTTTTAGATCTTTCATTTTTCCTTTATTTGATAAATGAAATCTCAATTTATGGCTGATTTTTTTCATTGTTTCGAAATATTGTCATGGGCAAATAAAAAATCAATCTTTTTTCTTCAAAGTGAAGTTGTCATAAAATGCAGGTTAAAATGTTAGGTTTAAAATGGTAATGATGGTTCCAATATTAGATTTCTGATTCAAAATATGATTTTTTTTATATTTAATAAATTCTATTTACTTTTAGCACAAAGCCAAATGGATGGAAATTAAGATAGGAAGATTGAATAGCCCCAGTCTTCCAAGTGGGGAGGGTCTGCCTGCCAAGGAAACCTGCATTTGAAGTCTTGGTTTTCCACCAAGGCTCGAACACTGCATGGTCGGTAATAAAAGTCACAGAAAAAGTCACAATTTTGGTTTAGCAAAAAGTTACAAGAGAAAGTTGCAATTAACTTATGGTGACTGGTTAGGGTTGTAGAGAAATATGTTTTTGATTTGAGTGAGACGCAGGGGATTTATTGAGGAAATAGTTTAAGATTTGTTTTTTTATTAAGTGTAATTTTTTTTAACTTGTGACTTTTTTTTTTTCCTGGATTCGAACACAAATCCTAGTAGGCAACCAATGATTCAAAAACATAGCCCTTTACTAGAACTTGAACATAGACCCTTGGATTTTTGATAATTTAAAGCATTTGTATTCAAAACTTCAAAGAAGTAAAGAAAAGATTGCTTTTGAACCTCGGTTCTGGAACGACTCTGAAGTCGAACAATTCAGAGTTCGAACAAAAAAATTGCCTCAGTTGTCGAACAAATTTTCGGACTTTGAACACATGACTCGAGCCGATGAAAACAAAAGTCGCGTGAATGACTTCCGGGACAAAGCGAAGACAAAGATTTCCTGATGGAAATTCACGTATACGCATACACTATTTCTTGTGGGAAATATTGTTTCAGTTTTCGAAGAAATTAATTCTCGAACATTATTTCGAACGAATTACAGTCAAGAACCGAGGTTCCACTATATATTATAAAATGATATATGCCGTCAAATATTCTAACAGCCGACTTCGAAAATTCAATTCAAGAAATAAAAGTTAAACATTTGATTTTAAACTAAAAAAAAAAAAAAATCTTTAAAGACATTTTCTCTTCCATTTTTGTTGCTTATTGGCACTACATTAAATTCTTGCAACAAAAAGGCGAGCTTCAAGTTCTTCTAATTGCGGAAAGCGTATTTTCAAGATATACATGTATACATCAATAAGTCAGCGGCCTAACCACAAAAAAAATAAATAAATAAAAAATTTGAAAAAAAAAAGTTTTTTCAACATAATATCCTTCTTTGTCAATTCACTTAATTCATTGGTGAATATCAATCACAGAGATCCAGTATTATACAGAAGGAATTTCAGATCAAAATTTGAGGCAATAAGGTCAGCAACTCATTGGTGTACTTTTTGTATAGTGACACATAAAACGACTTTAGAAGAACTTTTCATAAAAGAGAAAATGGACAAAAAAAAAAAAAAAATTGCCTCTTAAATCTGTCTGGTAGGAATTTTCAACCATGATTCAAAAGATTCGGCGAAAATTCTTGAACAGTGAGACAAAGACTGACTGGTGTTAGAGCCCCCCTCCTCCCGCCTCCCGATAATTCTTAATCATTATAAAATAAAATTAAAATCAAATTTTGGATACAAAAAAAATGATAAAAATAACTACCTCTCTCTCATAATAGTTGTTATGGACTGCTCATCCACCAGGATTCCGTCCTTAAGCATCACGGGTCGCCAACCACAGCCAACAGGTGGCCCCATTGGGGGTGGGTTTTAACCCTCTGCAGAGCTGCAGTTGGTGTATTCTAGAGGGGTTATAATAGTTGTTGCAATTTACACACCTTTGTTTTGGCATTAAATAGCCCACAAAAGTTGATATGCCATAAAACACAAACAACTAAGCATTGCTTAATCTCGCACCAAAGACTGCCATTCAAAAATTGGCCTGCTCAGCGACTCGTGTAGATGCAGATAGGATGCTAACAACAATAAGTTTCACGGAATTAAATGTACCAACCATTACGGGACAGAGGTAAGTATTAAGTGAAGTGAATATAATGAAAAATAAAAATAAATGCATTTAAATATTCCCGTCCAATTTAAAGTTTACACAAAATTTACACACAATCATTAAAAGAAGATAAGAAACATAAATGTTGTTTTTTATGCCAAATGATTTTGAGCTTATCAGCAGTTAAGGAAAATGGTGGGAAATTTAAATGCTAATAAGGTTTTTTTTTTTTTCAAGAACCAACAAGACATTATCTTTTGTGTTTCACGAAGTTGCTTTCGTGCAAAAACCAAAATGGCTATAATACTGAAGATTTCAAGGCCCGGGATAAAATAGAGAAGAGGCCCAGGTCATTTTTTGGAAAAAAAAAAAAAATTAAAAAGAAAAAAAAAAAAAGAAAAGACTCCTGGCCCAAGTCATTTTTGAAAAAAAAAGTTTTTTTTTTTTTTAAGACTCTTGGTATAGCCAAAGATAGGTAGTACTTTTTGGTAAAGAATAATTCAAAAGTCTAAAAAGTGTTAAAGATTAAGGGAACCCCACGGAACAATTTTACTCCCCAATTCTTCAAAGAAAAAAAAAGGTCCGGCTTCTATGAAAATCACAGAGAACACCAGGACAATTTCTTTTGTCTTGTCCTTATTCAAAATTAGTGGCAAGGGTTCGTATTATAAGAGCTTAATAATTTTTACTAGTATCAATAAAGCAACCACTAGGCACAGCTGTTCTACTCTTCTTCTTATTATTATTATTATTACTACAACTACTACTACTAGTAGTAGTAGTTTTATTCTTGTTGACTAAAGAAAATGCTTCACAAGAATAACATATTTCTAACAAGGATATAATATTATAATAAGGATTACTGACAGCACATAGCTGCGTTAATAGTCCTTATTTAAATGCATCCCTCCATGTAGAGCATGCAATACATGGTCAGTTTATCAAAAGGTCCCATGTATGTATGCATGGAGAAGATTCAAAACAGCCTCAGTCCTCTGACCAACCCCTTCCTCGTTTTAGAGGAAGGAGCTGGTGGAGGGGTTCGTAAACCACTGGACTAGGCTCGCCTCATTTTAAAAGAAATATATTGCAGCGTCCTGTTCGAAAAACAAAACACGGCTGAGGCAGATGAACGAACAGGTGCAACACTTTAATCCCGGGTCGAGATTCAGGAAATAAAGTTAGTGCAATGTACATTGCAACTGTTCGTTTTTGTTTTTTTTGTTTGTTTGTAAAAAAAAAAATAAAAAAATAAAAAAAAAGAAATGCGATTAATTTTGTATCTAAATAAAAAATCAAACTTCACGGGAAGTGGAGTGTGGGGAGATTGAACTATACATATTTACCAACCCCCTCCGCACGAGCAGGATGTGACACAAGGTAAATTTCTTAAGCGGAGTTCAACAGGCATTGAACTAGAAGATTATACTGTTGAGTTGGCGGAGTGGCCTATCAGCCGGACAGCGAAGGAGTCTATCCCCTTTTCGTTAGCGCTAGACCAGGGAGAGTGAAGCCCACACCTACCGTCAGCTCCCCACTTTACAGCACATATTAGATTACCCAATCTGTGCTACTCAAGTTGGCGGAGAACGGTATCTAATCTGGAACCTAGTGATTCCAAGGCGGGCGCTCTACCGACTGAGCTAAACCGGCCCTTATCTTGATAGTTTTTGTTTACTTGTATCAATGAAGCAGCCGCTGTGTACAGTGGTTCTATTGAGAAGTGAGCTCTTGATAAAAAGAAACAAAAACGGTAATTTTTTACTTTTTTTAGAACTTAGCACAATTGGATTGCGGTTACATATATAAATATTCCCCACTTCATACAAGAAAAAATGCATCTGGCAAGATGCATTTTTTTTGTAGAAGAAGCACGTTACAAAACTTAAGTGTTTAAACTAACTAAAACAACGGTTTATTAGCTTCCAAAGAGAGTCTATAAAAAAGAGAAAACTTTTAAAATGCGGAGTCATTTTTTTTTTAGAAAATAAAATAGCTATGATATGTGTTCTATTTTTTCTTTCCTTCGTTCTCTTTCTTTTCAAAAAAAATTTCTTTCTTTATTTCAAAAGAGGCAGATTCTGTTGTAACATGGGTGGGAGTTTCACGTATATATATATATATATATATATATATATATATATATATATATATATACTTTAAAAAATTATATTAAAGTTGTTTTACCTACACATATAAGTGTTACATTATGTACAAACATATAATTAGATCTGTCAAGGCATTTTCTCATCTTAGTATAAATTTGTTTGTACATACACATAAAAATGCTTATAAAATATAAGATTTCTTTAAGGACGTGTCTGACTGGATGAAAAAAAACAAAACAATAATAGTAACGATAAGAATAACAAAGAAATAAAAAAGATAAATTTGACTCTGTTGTCTACCGTGAAAAAAACAAACTAGATTTCAATAACTAAATTGAAAAGAGGTATTTTACCAAACTGGCTAAATGAACAAAAAAAAAATTATTTGAAATAGTAAACTTTGAATTCTTAATCTTGAGACACTCTGTACCTGGGCTCTGACAATTCACACATAAAAAAAAGAAAATTAAAAAAAAAAAAACACTTTTAAAATTAGCTCCAGGTAACGTTACAGGCGCCATTGTTTAAAGCTATCCCATCATTTGAAAAGAAAGGCTGTTAATGGTGGCTTTATTTAACCCTTTCACAGGCAGATACTTAAAAAAAACTTTTAATATTGAATTGGTCAATGAGCAGCCAATAGGAAAATGCCTTACATTGAGCTACCATTTAAAAAAAACGACAAAAATGTCAATCTGTCTGTGTACCGTTGGCGACAAAAAAAATGTCTCTCTGCTTGCAAAAAGGTTAAGCCATTTTTTAATATTTCTTTAGTATGTCACGTGATTGCTCCGAACCCCAAATATAAAATAGTAAAATATTGCTCAGTCCGAAATATCTGGCCGATGGGTTCAAAAGTTTGGAAGAAAAAATAATAAAAGATAAAAAAACAAAAGTGGACGTTGTTTCAGCTGGTACATTTCACGGGAAGAAAACAGAATTTGGTCAGTTTCGGTTGCGGTGTGAGACAGTCCATCTTGAAGGCGTCTTTCAGTGACACGACACTGCTAGTGTCGGCTCCTTTGCGAGTCAAATAGCGCACCAGGTTCGAGTGCCCGGCTTCGGAGGCGTACCTTATTGAGGTGCGCCCCGTAGAGTCCTTGCCGTTTATGGCAATACCCCGCGAGAGAAGAAGTTCAGCTATCTTCTGATCACCTCGGTGTGCAGCCAAATGCAGAAGGGAGCAACAAGCGGGAAGACCCACAGGTCTGCCCATTCGAATGTTTATATCGACTTTGGTACTAAGCATTGTTTTTAGGAGACGACGAGATCCTCGGAGGGTGCACGCGTGGATTGGGGTCCAGCCCTCAATGTCGGTGCTCAGGACTTGGCACACTAAATTGCGGTCATGCTTGATGAGTTGTCTGAGTTGACGAATGAGTTTAGCTTCATCGTTACGCATCAGGGCCATAACGGATGAGGCCATATGGGATATGTTTTCTGAGTGAGCCATCCGGTTGCACAGGGATCTTTCTAAGGACATTGTCAGCTTTTTGCCTGTTGGAGGAAAAGAAAAAGAAATTCGTAAGTTAAAAATGAAAAATAGAATTATTTAATAACAAGTTTAATTTTGAGATTAGTCATTTGAAAAGTTTGAATAACTCTTTATGATACTATAGATTTCAAGCCCCGGGTCAGAACTGAAGGCTAAAAACTTTCTTTTTTTTTTGGTGGAGACAAATTACTAGACTTGTGGGGATTAATAAAAAATAAAATAAATAAAACAAAATAAAAATAAAATAAAACAAAATAAAAATAAAATAAAACAAAATTAAATTGAATATAAGAAATTAAAAAAGATACAAAAAGTTACAATTTCCCAGAAAGCCTCAGACCGGAAGAGTCCTCGGGGCATGTGCAGAAAAAAAAAACTATTCCTGGCACCAAAAAAGGAATCTCTTTCTCTTTGATTCAAGGACTTTGTAGGATACACACTTATTGACTTGCTCGGAAAAATATCTCCCCTCTTTGAAATAGTATGAATTAACAAATAAAAGTCTTACCCTAAAGTTATCCTTATCTTTGTTCCCTTCACTTCTTTTCCTAAATTCCCTTTCAGCTTACCAGCCCACAAGAAAGAAGAACCAGATATATTTGGGGTTTAAACACAAACCAGGAGCGACCTTAAAAACCACATAAAACCACCAACGAAACCCCACATGGTAAGGAATATATTAAAAGTGTAAAGAGGGTCAATGCTATTGAATTCATTCGAGGTTTTTTTGGGGGGGATTAATCGGCTGAGCCCGATACTCCGTAAATCACCCAGAATGTTACTGACTCAATTCAAAAATACAGACGGTATCTTATAAGCAGACAAATGTAATTGTCTTGAATTCAAAACTAAAAACAACAACAAAAAAACAACAAAAAACAAAAAACAAATAAAGAATGAGAACAACGAAAAGTATATTCAATATAAAGCAAACAATAAAAGAATCGAAATCTGAACAAGTAATTAATTTAATCCGACGAAGTATCTTTTCGTCTGAGCAAATAATACAACAACATGGACGGATAATTAAAGAAAAAAAAATGAAGAAAAAAAAATAATAATGTTAAAGAATCCCACCGAGTGAATACCCCCCCCAAAAAAAACAATAATCAAAGGGGTGCGGTCACTCCACCAATCAATCCACGTGACTTCAAAGAGAATGATCGATTTGTGGCCTCACGTGAACACTTCGAGAAACACGAGAGCAAACATAACAATTGATTTTCGTTTTATTCGGCCATTTTGACCTCTTTTTGGTTTCTTTTTTTTTTCAGTTCTGTTACATTATGAAACCATGCTTGAACTAGAAAGCTTTGAAGCGGTTATCGAAAAATCACCAATCGATTAAATCTTTAAAAGAAAGGCAATGAATAATAAAAAAGGCATATGTTTTAGATACAATAACATGAAGTCGGGTCATTTATTTGTACACACGAATAGGTAAATATGAAGTCATCTGGAAATGACATGCGCGTTAAAGTAAGTGACACTCCTTAACGTAGCTAATAAAGAAAAGAAAAAACCCAAAACGTTTTAACATCCGTGAACATAAATAAAGATACATAATCCTTCACGAAAAATGACAGTTAATAAGACTAAGTAGTAGTCGTAGTTGCACAACGGGAATACAAAGCTAGGCACGACTGGGTTGGGAAGATGATCCACTGGGAATTATGCAAAAAATTAAATTTTGACCATACAACAAAATGGTATATGCATAAACCAGAATCTGTTCTTGGGAATGAAACGCATAAAATTCTCTGGGACTTCGAGATTAAGACGGATCAACCTATCCCAGCCAGGAGACCAGACTTAGTGTTGATTAACAAAAAACAACAAAAAAAAACGAGAAAAAAAACGTGTCAACTGGTGGACTTTGCTGTTCCAGCAGATCACAGGGTGAAGTTGAAGGAAAACAAAAACCTGGACCTTGCCAGAGAATTGAAAAAGCTGTGGAATACGCACCAACTACAATTGGTGTGATACCAATTGTAGTTGGTGCATTTGGAACATTCCCAATAAACTTGGAAAAAGACTGGAGGATCTGGAAATCAGAGGAAGAATTGAGACTATCCAGACTACTGCACTGCTGCAATCGACCAGAATACTCAGAAGAGTTCTGGAGACCTGAGGAGATTTGTTGTCACTCAGACTCCAGTGAAATATCATCAGCTAAAGCTGATGTGAAAAACTCAAAAGGAGAGAAAATCTCAAAACAATCCCATAAGAACAATTTATATCAAAGCAAAAATTGATA
>CM042164.1:38444884-38469884 GCA_023376005.1 Doryteuthis pealeii
AAAACAAAACAAAGCAATTTTACCCAAGTCAGCCGATATTTTTTTAAAAAAAAAAAAAGAAAGAATAGATTGGGGTAGGAAGATTGTGTTGCGTCAAACGTTTAAAGCATTACTTGCCCAGAAAATCAGCACTTCAAATAATGAATTTTACACTACAAGTGGATATAATATATATATATATATATATATATATATATATATATATATATACACACACAAATATATATATATATATATATATATATATATATAATATATATATATATATATATATATATATATATATATATATATATATATACACACACATATATATATATATATATATATATATATACACACACACATATACATATATATATATATATATATATACACACACATGCACACATGCATATATATATATATCACACACATATATATATACATATATATATATATATATATATATATATATATATATACACACAAACACACACACACACACACACACAATATATATATAAGAAGCTAAGGAGTCAGGAATTAGCTGCGCCATTTGCTTTTTTCACGAGTCAGAGTTTAGAAATGAAATTAAGAATTATATATATATATATATATATATATATATATATATATATATATATATATATATATATATATTAAATACAGTTTTTAAACACAGACCGAGCATTGATCAGTGGGAAATATATAAATATTTCATATATATATTTCAAATATAGGGCTTTATATAAGTAGGACACAAGGCCAGGTAGAGATAACATTTTGTTCATCAATTTTTTAAAGTTCTACTTGCCCGGAAAATCTGAGTTCGAAATAAGGTTTTTACATAGACCAAGTGGAAAATACCAAAAAAGCAGACCGAGCAATTGTTGAAAAAATAAATAAAGGAAAGAAAGAATAGAATGGATAAAATAGGATATTTTAATCAATTTTACTTACACGTGTTTCGGTCAGGAGTTTTATATATATATATTGATAATATAGTGTGCTATGTTTATAAAGTAAATAGCGCTATATATATATATATATATATATATATATATATATATATATATATATATCTTTGAAAGGAAGGAAAATGGAATAACGGTATTGAGTTTTTCCTTCTTTTCAAAGATTGATATTGCTCTGTATATAATCTAAAAAGTTTATTATACATTGAGCTCTTTTTAGTGATTTAAAGATTCACTGTATTTATACATACTGGATCATACAATAATAATACAGAGTATCTTAGAAATCACATATAGAATCATCCCTTACTACCAAGTTTAGGATACCTCTCATCTATATCTATCTATCTATCTATATATATATATATATATAACTTGACATCGATTAGAACTTTACACAATTGATTTTAGTTGTACGAATAGTTAGAAATGTTAATAATTCCTAGAATTTGCCACGCCTGTCAATTAAACAGAAAATATTCACAAAGCTATCTCCTTCTTAAAATGTATTTACCAACCCCTCCGCCACGAGCAGGATGTAACACAAAGTCAATTTTATGCTGAGTAAAGCTGATTTGAATTAACTGTTTTCTTTCTCCTAGATTGGTTGTCTAACCAAGGCCACAGAACCCAGTCTGTCCTACTATTTATCCATAGCTAGGGGAGGGGGAGAACAGAGTGATTCATGCCTACCCCAAGGGCAATAGGATGTAGTAAAACGCAAACAGTCTCGTCCAGGATTAGAACTTTTCAATGCATTCCTATAGTAAAATATTTTCCAATACATTCATATAGTAAAATACTTTCCAATGCATTCATATAATAAAACATCTTCCAATGCATTTGTTGGCTCAGTAAAATGGTTATTCCTGTATATAGAGTGAATGAGGGAGAGGCTCTGTGATTGGATTTACCAATCACGTGATAGCCCAGAGTTTTGGCGCAATATCCAAAAAGTAGTCAGACAGAATCCACCCGCGGTGCCACGAGGCAACGAATTCAGGGGCTCCAGGAAACCACCCTAATAACTCTTCTCCAACGCGCCGGTAAGTCCCTTAAACTCAACTTTATATACAGGAAGGACTTTATATTGTTGTTTGTGTTTTATGCCTAGCAAATAAATTGTTTGAATTAAAGGAAATATTAATTCCTTTTTTGTTGTTGTTAGTCTTAGAATTGAATATTATACTAACACAATACATTCTTATAGTAAAACCCATTCCAATGGATTCCTATAGTAAAATAAAAATAACTATCAGTGCATTAACCCCTTTACAATGCATTTCTATAGTAAAGCCTCTCCCAATACATTCCTCTACTAAAACCCTTTCCAATGGATTCCTGTAGTAAAACCCCTTAAAATACATTCTTATATAAAAAAAACCCAACCTTTCCAGTATATTCATGTAGTAAAACATCTTCCAATGCATTCCTATAGTATAATCCATTCCAATGCATTCGTATAGTAAAACCCATTAAAAATATTCCGATAGTAAAACCACTTTCCATTGCAAGAGTCTAGCTTTCTACACCAGGTGATGCGCTTATATCATATTTACAATAATCACTTACGCTCCTCACACACACACACACACACACACACACACATATATTATTTATATTTTTTGCTTGAAGGCAGTTACAATGCGTATATCGTATAAAATTCTATAATTAATGAAAATAATCATGACAAGCGAACTCGGCAAATATTGCCCACTACGTAGAACATCGCACAGCAGCCGTTTCAACTTTATTAAGTCTCATCAGCGATGTATACTTACGATTTCCCTCCGACAGAAATCGAAACCGGGAACTCAGCACGCAGAGTCAGAGACTTTACCACTGGGCCACCGATACGATATATATAAACACTTATGAACTTATTAGATGAAACTATTTGACTATTGTTTCTATTCGATCTTAAACCTGATGCCTATATATATATATTTTCTACAAACAAACAAAAACTGTAGTCGTATATTTATTTATAATAAATGAACCAATGTTTATATCGACTTTACTAATACAGGCTTTATATATCATTTGAAAAGGCATATAATACAGAATGAAATAAACAATATGGTGTGTTCAAAAACAATCGACACTTTGTATATGTGAACTACTCTGGTTAAGTGGTTTGTTGGACTTTACGACATGTCAACCCTTGGGTTATTTTATGGCGAAGAAGTTTTGTTGCGTATTCAATTTTTTTCAAACTTTTTTTTAGACACATTTTTTAAAAAAAAACTCTCATTGTTTTTATCTATTTACCCATAGATGTGACTCTAACAGTTATGAACACTCCGGCTCAGAGTGGACCTGGGAGTAATGGCGATGAAGGAAGTACTCCACATTCAGAATTGAAACTTCACCACTAGATGTAGTTATTGTCCTACCAAGCCACTTAGATCTCAGAGCATATATATATATATTTACCGACCCCTCCGCACGAGCAGGATATGACACAAGGTCAATTTCTTAAGCGGAGTTTAACAGGTTTGAATTCAGAGTTTTCCTTCTCCTAGACCGGTTGCCTAACCAAGGTTAAAGAGCCCAGTCTGCCCGGCTGCCATAGCTGGAGGGAGAGTAGAATTCATACCTTTCCCAAGGGTATTAGCGCTAAGTGAAATGCAATTACCACGTCCAGGATTTGAACTCGGGGTGACGAGTCCATTTCCTATGACTTTAACCATTACACCACGCGCAGAGCATATATATGATAAAAGGGGTTGGAAGTTTACCATTAGGGCAATAGTGTTGGGACAATAATGTAGGTGCTATATCTTGACGTGACCAGCCGATTGATCGGTTAAAGCCTCTCAGACCGCCTGTCTAACCCAAGAAAGGGTTAAAGTGGGGGTGTTACATGACTGTAGGATTCCCTCTAAACATCACGGTTCGCCACCCACAGAAGATAGAAATGAACAATGAATGAAACATTCATTTTCTTGACATTCAACACACATATTCCAGCAAGTTTTCCACTGGTCGAAGCATCTCTTTTGATATGGTATGAAGCTGCGTCATCATATTTCATTTAATACTCCCCTCCCCCCAATAATACTTTAATCTTACCCTTCTTGAGATGGAATTTCAGTCTAGGAAACCAAATAAAAAAGAAAGAAAGAAAGGTAAAAAGAAAGAAAAGAAAGAAAATCGTACAGACCTATATGTGGCGAATATGGAGTCACTTGTACAAATATATTTTGCAAAAAAAAAAAAACAGCTGTCCAAAGAATATCAAGAATTGACAATTACAAGTTGAGACAACATTTTTACAATGGTAACAAAAAAAAAAAAAATAGTGCAAAATTTCGCAAATGTGTGTTATAGGTCAATTCGATAATGCAGAAATTTCGAATCCGAACGATTGCCCTATTTCTGTGGCATTGAGCCAGACGAGAATGAGACGCACAAAATTTCTTTGGTACTTTGGGGTACAGGCGGATCACCTTATCCCGACCAGGAGACCAAACCTAGTTTTGATTGACAAGAAGAGGAAGACTTGTCATCTCGTGGATTTTGCCGTCCCGGCCGATCACAGAGTGAAAATGAAAGAGAGCGAAAAGATCGACAAATACTCGGACCTTGCCAGAGAACTGAAAAAACTGTGGAACATGAGGGTGAAGGTCTTACCAATTACCAAGGGTCTGGAAAAGAGTCTGGATGAATTGGAAATCAGAGGAAGAATCGAGACCATCCAGACTGGAATACCCAGAAGAGTCGGGAGACATGAGGAGATTTGCTGTCACTCAGCCTCCAGTGAACCACTGGCTACGGCAGGTGTAAAAAAAAATCGATTATTTAAGTCGCCAGAGGCGATGACCAGAGAGAGAGAGAGAGAGAGAGAGAGAGAGAGAGAGAGAGAGAGAGAGAGAGAGAGAGAGTAATCGAAATCTGTGTTGGCAGCAAGACTTGATGATAATATATATATATATATATATATATATATATATATATCATCCACATACAGTCCTGTTTCAACGTATCACGTCTCTTCTGTGCGGCTAGACTTAGCAGGCTACATCCAGCCGGGATCGAACTCGACCAATTTTTCATCAGAGCTATCGGGAAATAATTTTGACTGATAAATACATTCATACGTACATATGTAAAGGCTGTTGAATACGATTAATTTTTTAAACAGATCTATTTGACCTATAGATGAGACCCTAACATGTATTACCACTCAGAGTTTGAATGAACCTGGGAATTATGGCAATGAAAGGGTACTCCACATTCTCCGGAGATCCAAAACTGCATCCTTAGCATCAGATGCAGTATAGTATCATATTCAGGACGCGCCTTCGAGGGGGTTGTCTAACTGGGGACAAGGGCATAAGTTTTTAAAAGAATTGGTATGCGATAAGAGAAACGGCATAGAAATGACATTGGTAAAGATTATATATATATATATATATATATATATATATATATAATAGTAATGGTATTATGGATGATTTAAACTCATAACTTTAAGTTTCATGCTTGTGCAATCCTCAGGTGAGTGAGTCAAACTGCTTTTTAAGATCTCAACCATTTAAATAAAAATTATATATACTAGCAAGAATAGCACCCTTCGGGCGTAAGTATTTAAGTTTTAATACAAATGAAATATATTAAATTAGAAAGACTAACGAAATTAATTAAGAACGCTTATAAAAAGATTACTTTATTTTAGTTATATTTAATTGGTTTCTATATAAAATCATTCATAGGATTGAATTTGATGTGTTGGAGAATAAAGGAATAATATTAGAGATCAATAACACCAAGTAATTATGCATTAAACCCGGTTTTGTTAAAACCAGTATGCAAATTAACCACACCATATATTATGTAAACCTTTATTTCTTCGTGATATATAAGACACATTGCAGGATTTTAAATGCACTAATAACATGGGTTGTTTTGAGGCAAATCTAACTCAGATTTTCTAAGAGACATCGTTGATAAATAAGATTTATTCTATTCTATGTATTAATGATTTTGACTATAAATATAAATCAGATACTTATTGATAAACTTCTGCGACTTCTGAGGATGTTGTGACATAAGCAGTAATATAGTTTCGGTTACAGACATAAGAAGTAAAAAAGAAAGAAAGAAAAGAAAGAAAGAAAGAAGCCCGGTTGAAAAACAATCTTTCAAAAAGAATTCTTTTATTACTTTATATATTTTTGTGCCAAGATATCTTTTTACATGTTTTTATTGTGGCCCAGTTGACGTGTCAGAACACAATATAAACGATAATACACACTTAATTTTCGGACACTCCTATGGCCTTCATCGGTATAAACCGCTAGATAGTACAATTTAAATTCTATCATAGACTGAAGCGCGCGCGCGCGACACAACACACACACACACAGATTATATATATATATATATCATATCAATAGTAATGGTATTATGGATGATTTAAACTCATAACTTTAATTTTCATGCTTGGGCAATCCTCAGATGAGTCAAATGGTTGAGATCTTAAAACTGGTTTTTAATATCTCAACCATTTGACATGAAACTTAAAGTTATGAGTTTAAATCATCCATAATACCATTACTATTGATTGTAAATCTGCTCTGCTTTATTAGCATTGAGCACCTTTTTATGCCAATACTTTTCTCATTTATTCTCTATTCATTCTCTCTCTCTCTCTCTCTCTCTCTCTCTCTCTCTCTATATATATATATATATATATATATATATATAATATATATATATATATATATAAAGTTTGTAGCATAGACATAAAGTCAGCAGCTCTTGGTAACAGTCAGTTTCTCGCCTGTTCTCGCTATTGTTTAAGTTAGATTGAAAATTTGAATGGTTATAATATGGCGTTCAGCGTGTGTGCCGAACCAATAGAATTATTAGTCAGCAGCAAATTGGACTGGAAATTGCTATATTCTCTTAGAGCATTTTATCTGTATTGCTCTCCTAGAAACCGCGTTATAATGCCATTTTTCTGCTGGGTCGCGGTTGCATATATATATATATATATATATATATATATATGAGGTTAAGTAAACAAACAAATGTGTTTATTTTTATATGGCTTTAAGCCGACAAATTTTGGATTGAAGTCGTACCTAATTTTGAAAATTAATTAGTTAATAATTAATGAATTTTAGGCGGGCATATATGTTCAAATGTAAGGCTAATATATATATATATATATATATATATATATATATATATATATATATATATATATGTATATATATATAGATAGATAGATAGATAGATAGATCAGTCATCCACGTCAACATTACTCAAATTCTCATGTTTATATATATATGAACATGAGAATTTGAGTAATGTTGATAGATAATCCGCATTTATCGTACGATGTCTCTTGCCAAGTGTTGTTAATCCGAAATGGAAATCAGGTGATTTTTACCTAATTGAACTGATTATCTTAATCTTGGATTAGGCTATTTTTAATTTTGTTTTGTTTTTGTTTCTCGATCTCACAATGTTTCCTTCCTTCTGACTTTTATTATTAGGCTTTTTTCGGGGTCGTGTGTGCAGGGCAAAATTAGTCAGTCGATAAAAGATGGCACGAGGGACGAACAGACAAACAGACAGACAGACAGAAATTGTGTGAGGGGACATGGGTTGGTTGATTGATTGATCGATTGTACATTAAATGTAACAACTACTATTATTTACCAACCCCTCCGCACGAGTAGGATGTGACACAAGGTCAATTTCTTAAGCGGAGTTTAACAGGTTTGAATTTAGAGTTTTCCTTCTCCTAGACTGGCTACCTAGCCAAAGTTACCCCCCACCAAGAAAACAAAAACAAAAACAAAAACAAAAAAAAACAGGCCGTTTGCATTTCCCATATCCCTAATACCCCTGGGAAAGATATAGATCCAACTATTCTCTCTCCAGTTATGGGAAAATAGTAGGGCAGACTGGGCTCTTTAACCCTGATATGGCAACCAGTTTAGGAAAAGAAAAACTCTGAAATCAGGCCTGTTAAAACTATGCTTAAGAAATCATATGTCACATCCTGCCCGTGCAGAGGGGTTGGTAAATATGATTATGATATCAAGTATCATACAAATAATTTGCATAAAGTTGAATGGTTTCAAGTATTCCTATCTAATACTAATAATTACCTGGTTTCAAGTAATTATTTCTATTCGATAGTAGTAATTTGTTTGCACACAGTTATATGATTTCCAAATACCTAATAACAATAATCTTTAGTAAACAATCAAAGCTTCGAGTAACTAATAATAATCCTTAGTAAACAATCATAGCTTTGAGTAACTAATAATAATCCTTAGTAAACAATCATAGCTTTGAGTAATTAATAATCCCCAGTAAATAATTATAGTTTCAAATAACTAATATTAATAATCCTTAGTAAACAATTATAGCTTCAATTAACTATTCTTGATACAAATAATTTACAGATATATGACATCAAGTATTCCAATCGAATATGAATAATTTTTAAACAGGTGATGAGATGCTAAGATACTACATTTCGAGTCAGAGTCGACCTGGGAGTAATGGCACAGCACACTCCCAAGAGTTCGGGAAATGGAGCCTCACCATTAGATGCAGTTTAGTGTCATACTCTGGATACCCCTTTTTGTCTTACAAAACGGTTGATTGGTTGTATTTTACGGCATTGTCAATCCATTGGGTCATTTTATACCGAAGACGTTTTGTTTTATTCATTCTTGATGGATAATGAATTTTTTTAAACTCAAATTCTTTAAACATATATTTTAGAATTCGTTTTCTTCTATTTAACCCATAAGTAAGTAAAGTCGTCGGGGTGGCCTATCAGCGAGGGAGTTTATCCCCTTTTCACTAGTGCTAGACCAAGGAGATTGTGTTTTAGCGTCTGAGGTGGAGCGCCACACTTACCACTAACTCCTTACTTCTATCAGCCAATCAGTGAGGGAGTCTATCCCCTTTTCACTAGCGTTAGACCGAGGAGATTGTTTTTGCGTCTTTAGGTGGAGCGCCACACTTACCACTAGCTCCTTACTTTACCGCACAGATCCCTGTGCTACTCATACGCTGAGTTGCCGAGGGCCGGTATCAAACTAGCAACCCGTAGATGGACTCTAAGAGTTACTACCAATCCGGGTAAGAGTGGACCTGGGAGTAATGGCGATAAAGGGGTACTCCACATTCCCCAGAGCTCCAGAATTGGAACTTCACCATCAGATAGAGTTTAATGTCATACTCAGAACAATAAGACCTTTCTAGCACATATATGATAAAATGGGTTGTGGCTTGCCATATGAGTAATAGGGTTGGGACAATCATACAGATGCTAGGACTTGACGTGACCAGCCCATTGATCAGAAGGGGCCTCATCGACCGCCTGTCTAGGCTAAATAAGTGTTGCATGTCATGGTGCTTTAAAAAGAAATTTGTTTCTTTTTCTTCTTTGTTTCTTTTTTCTTCTTTCTTTTAACATCCTCATCAATAAAGTGACACGTCTGTTTTATTCTGACTTTATGCGTCTGGTGTGCCAACGTGGACAAGTCGAGATGTGCACACTGGTCGGTGGGGTCTGGACAACAATAGGGTTACATACTTTCGTACCGTTCGCATATTTTAATTATTAACAGGTGCGAGACTGCAGTAAAACGAAAGGAAGAAAATAAGGGAGGAAGAGTTGAAGGAAGAAAGAAAAGGAAGGAAGGAAGGAAGGAAGGAAGGAAGGAAAAGGAAGAAAATGAAAGAAACAAACAAACAAAGAGAGAAAAGAAGACAAAGAGAGAAAGAAAGAAGAGTAAAAGGACAAAAAGAAAGGAAAAAGAAAGAAACAAGGGAAGAAAGACACGAAAAAAGAAAAGAAGGAAAAAAGAAAAGAAGGAAAAAAGAACGAAAGAAACAAAGGCCAAAAGAAAGAAAAAGAAAGAAAGAAAGAAAGAAAGAGAGGGTGTGAGAGAGGGGTAGAGAGGGAGGGGCTAAAACATATGGTGACAAAAAATAGATGACGAAGAAAGAAATAAAGAGAGAAGACATATAGGGAAGAAAAAGAAAGAAAGAAATGAGAAAGAAACTAAAAAGAGAAAGAAAGAAAAAGAAAGAAAGAAAGAAAGAAAGAAAGAAAGAAAGAAAAAGAAAGAATGGAAGAAAGAAAGAAAAAATGGCAGAAAGAACGAAAGAAACAAAGAAAGAAAAAAAAGAAAGACAGGGAGGGCGGAAGAGAGAGAGAGAGAGGAGAGAGAGAGAGAGAGAGAGAGAGAGAGAGAGAGAGAGGTAAAGACTTATGGTACCAAAAAAAGAGATGATGAAGAATTGGATGAAGAAAAGGCCGAAAAGAAAAAAAAAAGCCCGGCAAGAAACGGTTAAGACGAATAAATAAATAAATAAATAAAAAAGAAATTGAAATCGTGTTCTGCTGATTTGGCAAAAAGAAAAGAAGAAATGGCAACGTTCAAGGCAAACTGGTTGGTCTCGTTTCTTTTGTCAAAAAATTATTACATCAGGCCAGTTTACTAAGATTCTGTTGGTGACATGGGCTTTGGAATTTAAACAATTACGTGACTCAAGTAATAAGACACATACTTAATAAGATGGCCTTAATACACAGACTCACTCACTCTCTCTCTCCCTCACACACACACACAACACACACACACACACACACTGGCATACGTATACACATGGGCATACATATACACGGGGTACACATATATACACGTTCACATATGTTCGGTTAAAAACCACAGACAAGTTTTTTTTTTTTTAATATATTTCTTTTTTCAATTTTTTGTATTCCTACAAATTTTCCCATGTGTTCGTAAGCCCGGCCGGCCGGGCTTAGAATTCGCCGTCTGCAACTTCTGCAAAAGAGTAAGAGTCTTCCTCCCAAAAAAAAGGTATCCTGGGTATGACACCAAACTGAATCCGGTGGTGAGGTTACAGTTCCGGAGCTCTTTAGAATATGGATTTCCATTACTCCCAGGTTCACTCTGACCTGGAGTGGTAGTACCTGCTAGGGCCTCTTCTACGGTTAAAATTGAGCTGTTTAAAAATTGCTAGTATTAAATTATAATACTTTGAGCCATATAACTGTGAACATTATTTGTATTAAATACAATTATTTAACTGTGTGCAAACAAACGGTTATTATTAAATAGGAATAATTACTTGTAACCATATAAATGTATATAATTATTAGTATTAGATAGTAATACTCAAAGCTATATATCTGTGTGGACATTATTTTTTTATTAGATAGGATTATTTGATCGTGTATGATTAAATGATTATTTCTAAATAGTAATAGTTACTTTAACTCTTTGCCTACCAAATTTCCCCCACGAATGTACCAAATTTTCTTGGTGTTTTTTACCTGTATGAAAAGAGAAAGGATAAGAAGAAAAAAAAAGGGGAAGAGGAAAGGAGAGATAGGAGAAGAAGAAAAGAGAGTAAAGATAGATGGTGAGTATCAGTATATACATACAAATTCTGTGAGAGAGAGAGAGACAGACAGACAGACAGACAGACAGAGACTGGGGGAAAGAAGAAGAAGAAGAAGAAGAAGAAGAAGAAGAAGAAGAAGAAGAAGAAGAAGAAAGGAAGAAGAAAGGAGAGATAGGAGAAGAAGAAGAGAGTAAGGATAGATGACGAGTATCAGTATATACATATAAATTCTGTGTGTGTGTGTGAGAGAGACAGACAGACAGAGATGAAGCAGAAGAAGAAAGAAGAAGAAGAAGAAGAAGAAGAAGAAGAAGAAGAAGAAAAGAGAGTAATGATAGATGGTGAGTATCAGTATATACATATAAATTCTGTGTGTGCAAGAGAGAGAGACAAAGAGACAGACAGAGACAGAGGGAAAGAAGAAGAAGAAGAAGAAGAAGAAGAAAGGAGAGAAAGGAGAAGAAGAAAAGAGAGTAAGGATAGATGGTGAGTATCAGTATGTATTATCCAGGGGATTATTTGTGTACGGTAAAGTCAAAGGATTATCTTTACTATTTACCAATCTCAGATCAAGTGTGTGAATGTCAATAATCAACAAATGAACAACCAGTCAATCTACAACCTTTGTTTACATTGGCCATAGACTCATCAACGAAGGATAAGTTTGAAAAAACAAAACAAAACAAAAGCCAAAAGAAAGAAAACAACAACAGCAATCCAAAAGGTTATGGTGGACAGAAAGGTAAACGTGTTAATGAATTAGACCTATAACACTATAATAATATAATAAAATGACAACAGAAAATGTAGACTCAAGGTTTTAAATGGCATCCACAGGGGTTAAATGTTTACTGACCTTAGATAGAAAAGAAGAAAAGGTATTTGTCCAGAATAGCTCACCGAATGAATGTATACGGTAATATACAATAAAATTATATATATATATATATATATATATATATATATATATATATATATATATATATATAATAAGATAAATATATAGGTTTTACATATCTATTTATTGGATGACAAAGGAACATTCACAACCATATTGGTTTCATGCGATGCATTCATCAGGTGAAGATGTTTCAAATGAAACATCTTCACCTGATGAATGCATCGCATGAAACCAATATGGTTGTGAATGTTCCTTTGTCATCCAATAAATAGATATGTAAAACCTATATATTTATCTTATTATATTATATAACAGCTCTATTTTATATTGAGCACTCTACCAATTAATACTGCCTTTTGTACACCATTCCAGCAAAAGCTGTAATAGTGACCATCTCACACTACAGTATATATATATATATATATATATATATATATATATATATATATATATATATATATGGTTAATTAACGCCTGAAGAAGTTATCAGAAGATCTGAAATACGTGTCGCAAATGTAAAATAATTATAAAAATTAAAAGAACACATAATCCATTTTGCGGACCTTCTTTTTACAATATATATATATATATATATATATATATATGAAAAAATAATAAAAATATTTAGGTGGAAGCATAATAGACTATTTCAGGGAACCTAAAGGAATTATCTAGCCCAATCCCGATTGCGCATTGGTAACACACGACTTACGCACTTGTTTATACTCAAACAAGAGCAACAATCACAGTTTACATAGCATGTCAAACACCCTACATTGCCCTATCGGCTATGAGAGAAGAATACATCGACTACACCTCTGCAGGGGGTACAACACCCCCCCCCCAATGAGGCCACCTGTTGGTCGTAGGTGGTAACGAAATGCTTAAGGATGGAACCCTGGTGGCAGCAGTCCATTATATGCAACATTCCACTTAGGTCCTTATTTAAGCTAGACAGTCGGTCGGAGAGACCCCCTCTGATCAATCGACTGATCATATCTAGCCCTAGCACTTATATGACCATTCCAATTCTATTGCCCTTATGGCAAACCTCGACCCTTTTTATCATATATGTGCTAGAAGGCGGTGATTGAGGGCCTTAGAGTCCTGGGTATAACATTAAACTGCATTTAAATATGTAGTACTAATTTTGGTGCGTTGGAGAGTGTGGAGTACCATTCATCACCATTACTCCCAGGTCCACTCTGAAATAATCCAATGGTTAAAAGTAAAGTAAAGTCGTCGGGGCGGCCTAATGTCAGTATCAGCCATGCAGCGAGGGAGTCTATCCCATTTTCACTAGCGCTAGACCAAGGAGATTATTTTAGCAGCTGAGGTGGATCGCCACACCTACCATCAGCTCCTTACTTTACCACACAGATCCCTGTGCTACTCATACGCTGAGTTTGCGAGGGCGGGTATCGAACTAGGAACCTTGTGGTTTCTAGCCGAACGCTCTACCGACTGAGTTAATGGTTAAAATGCCTTAAAATCCAACCAACCAACCAACCAACCAACATTCTTCTCTTTTTTGTCGTAGAGGGCGCGCGAAACATTGTCATCATAACACTTCAAGAGAATCGAAGAAAATGAGCATATCTTATAAATTTGGAAACTTATTCATATAAAAAAATTGAGTTTAAAAAAGAGTTGAATACCCAACAATACCCTTCGACATAAAATAACCCAACAAGGGTTTACATGCCTTAAAATCCAACCAACCAACCAACAAATGCGTTTTGTCATTGTAAGGCGGCATAAAAACAGACCAACAAATAAACAAACAAATAAAAACAAAAGATGCTTATTTCGCAAAAAGAACCGGGTGACAGGTTCGGCTGTCGACTTCTTGAAGACACAGCTACAGATATGCAATTCCACTGTGAAAATTCAGGTCATACTGTATCATATAACTCCTACAAAATACTTTCTCACAATTTCATTACTTTTTAAAAGTCTTTCTCTATTTTTTTTATAGATCGCCATCAGTTCTTTCTAAGAGGGCGACTAGCGTAAGATAATGGTTAGCTAGCTAGGCTAACAGGCCATTTTTAGTAAATTCGATCCCCACTGTGGGGTGATCCTATTTTCTTGGCCTTGTGCCAAACTATAGCTAATGGAATCGTGTACATTGTATGTTTATATTTATATTTATTCAGTTAAGAACTGGAGCCCTAACACTGGATTTGAAAGTAGCACTCGGAGAGTATCAGGCGAGCCCGGGATCTCACAGTACAGGGTGGTTAGGTAATTTTCACGACCTTGGCAAAAGCATCCGGAGTTGCCGAATTGCGCTTTACGTTACCAAAACTTTCCAATACTTTCGGCTCACCTTAATCTATCGAATACTAACAATTTTCAAAGAGATCTATTTGATACATAGAGGGATTCTAACAAATACTATAACTCCGTGGACCTGGGAGTAATGACAAACATATCTATTTGACCCATAGATGGGCCCTAACAAGTACTATAACTCCGGATCAGAGTGAATCTGTGGATTATTAGCAATGAAGAGACGGCTCCACTCACTGGAGCACTAACACTGGATTTGAAAGTAGTAAGTAAAGTAAAAGTCGTCGGGGCGGCCTAAAGTCGGTATCAGCCAATCAGCGAGGGAGTATATCCCTTTTTCACTAGCGCTAGACCAAGGAGATTATTTAAGCGTCTGAGATGGAGCGCCACACCTACCATCAGCTCCTTACTTTACCGTGGTTTCAAGCCGAACGCTCTACCGACTGAGCTAACCCGGCCCTAAAGTAGTACTCGGAGAGTATCAGGTGAGCCAGGCATTTGACAGTCCATGGTGAATCGTCCCCTTCACGACCTTGGCAAAAGCATCCGTTAATGCTGAATTTTCGACTCCTCCTAGTATTATCTAATACAAACAATTTTCAAACAGATCTATTTTACCCGTAGATGGAACCCAACAACTCTGGGCCAGAGTGAACCTGGGAGTAATGACAATGAGGAGATGACTTCACGTACACCCGAGCTCCGGAACTGGAGCCTCCAACACTGGATTTGAATTAATACTCTTGCTGTTGAGTTTTAATATATAAGGTGTGTCTTAGATCCTCATCCATACTTATAGACTAGGCGAGATCATGTGATCTATTCCTTGGCCAATCACTGGCAGTACTCTGAGGCTGATACAATACTTAACCCACCCTACTGGTCATAATTACTGCAGCGCTCTTTGACGACGGACATAGGATTAAATCACTGGACCTTTACCAATACGCAGGATAGGACTTGTACGATTACCAAAGGATCACCAAAGGATTCCATAACATAGGACTTTCTTTAAAATATAAATCATTAAGGATGGCCCTAAAAAAAAAAACATCGGCATCTCTACAGTCTAGAATGGTTAGGTTATATTTCCGATCTCGGCAAATTCTCGGCAACCGTTGACTTGATTCGGGGCTGCCGAATAGTGTCTCACGTTACCAAAACGTTGCAAAACTTTCGACTCATTCTTATTACTATCTAATACGAACAAGTTTCAAACTTATCTATTTGACCTAACAAGTACTATAACGAATTGTGCTTCACGTTACTAAAATATTGCAAAACTTTTGAATGACCCTTAGTATATACTAAGGGTGATTCAAAAGTTTTGCAATATTTTAGTAACGTGAAGCACAATTCGTTATAGTACTTGTTAGGCCGGGTTAGCTCAGTCGGTAGAGTGTTCGGCTAGAAACCACAAGTTCGATACCGGCCCTCGCTGACTCAGCGTATGAGTAGCACAGGAATGTGTGCGGTAAAGTAATGAGCTGATGGTAGGCGTGGCGCTCCACCTCAGATGCCCAAATTATCTCCTTGGTCTAGTGCTAGTGAAAAAGGGGATAGACTCCCTCGCTGTCTGGATGATACCGACTTTAGGCCACCCCGACGACTTTTCTTACTAATAATTGGTTTAATCCCAACAGGTAGAATCACGCTTGTGACCTTGTGTTAAGGTATGCTTATATCTATAGGGATAGACAACTAATATGTAAGTGAATAAGTAAACAGATAAAAACAATTATTTTAAATGTCAGTGCAACTAAATAGCATTGGGATTTTAATTAATCAAGGCTGATTATGACTTATAAACATTAGTTGAATAAGGTTAAAAATTATTCAGTTGGTGTTAGTCACTAAGCTTTGCTAACACACAACTCTCATTGGCTGGTTGGTTGGTTGGCTGGTTGGTTGGTTGATTTTTACGGTATGTCAACCCTTGACTTGCTTTATGTCAAAGACATTTTTGTTTTATTTATTATTGGGTAATTTTCACATTTAGTTGTTAAAATTCCTAGTATAAAATTGTGCGTGCGCATTATCTGAAATGAACTTAATTGTTATTAAGAACACATTTTAGGATATTTTTGTATTAAAGCATGCAGTTTACATTCACTTTGCACTGATCTCCTTGGGGGAAAGACATGAATCCATTTCTTTTCCCTTTCGGATATGGGTAATATTGAAGTCAGTCAGTCTGTCTACTGTTAGTTTGAACAACAGCAACTGGCTAAGCACAACTCCATTCAATAGTCCATTCATGTATTTGGGTGATTCCATTCCTTGAGTTAGTATTAGCTGCTTGGTTTCTATGATGGAGTTTCATAAATACCCTGTCATTCTGCAGTAGAGTTGCAGCAATATAGGTTCATTTTCAGTTATGACTACTTGTTCGACGGTAATTGGATCTTAGCTTGATTATTCTACAGGTAAAATAGTATGATAGATTGGGCTCTTAAGCCTTGGTATGGCAACCAGTCTAGGAGAAAGACAACACTAAATTCAATACCAGTAGCTGTCAGAATTTATAGCCTAAACCTTTAAAGCTCTTAATGTATATTATAAAAGTAAAGTTGGTATCATCCAGACAGCGAGGGAGTCTATCCCCTTTTCACTAGCACCAGACCAGGAAGATTGTTTTTGTATCTGAAATCAGCTCCCCAATTTACCACACAAATCTGATTATCCCAAGATGAGCTACACATGCACTGAGTTGGCAGGGACCTGGAACCTTGTGATTCCTAGGCAGATGATCTTACAACTGAGATGTAGCGTGTATGTGTGTGTGTTGATAATTTTGAAGACCTAATCAATATCATACAAAACTGGGTAATTTTCACCTTTAGTTGTTAAAATTCCTAGCATAAAATTGTGCGTGCGCATTATCTGAAATGAACTTAATTGTTATTAAGAACACATTTTATGATATTTTTGTGTTAAAGCATGCAGTTGTATTGTTTTCGAAAAGTTTCTAAGATTTGTGTATTTCGCACGAAGACTTTCAAAATGGCTACCGGCTTCTTTCAAAGTGAAAGTCAGTTGGCTAAATTCCTAGCATAAAATTGTGCGTGCGCATTATCTGAAATGAACTTAATTGTTATTAAGAACACATTTCATGATATTTTTGTGTTAAAGCATGCAGTTGTATTGATTTTTCGAAAAGTTTCTAAGATTTGTGTATTTCGCACGAAGACTTTCAAAATGGCCACCGGCTTGTTTCAAAGTGAAAGTCAGTTGGCTAAATTCCTGGCATAAAATTATCTGAAATGAACTTAATTGTTATTAAGAACACATTTTATGATATTTTGTGTTAAAGCATGCAGTTGTATTGTTTTCGAAAAAGTTTCCAAGATTTGTTCATTTCGTACGGAGACTTTCAAAATAGCTATCGGCTTGAAAGTCAAGGGAGGTTATTCTAATTGCCTTATTTACTATGAATTTTAACAACTAAAGGTTAAAGTTACCCATTGTTGTTGGGTATTCAATTTTCTAAACACATTTTTAAAAGCTCTGTAGGTCTATTTAACCCATAAATGGGACGTAAGAGTAATGGCAATGAAGGGGTACTCCACATTCCCCAGAGCCCCAGAACTGGAACCTTACTAAATACAAGGTATTTGCCTCTCATTCAATTTAGTATCATACCCAGGAAACTAATACCCTCAGCCACTGCCTTCTAGCACATATATGATAAAAAGGGCTGGGGGTTTGCCATCAGAGCAACAGGGTCGAGATAATCATATAGGTGCTAGGGCTTGATGTGACCAGCCGATTGGTCGAAAGAGCCTCTCCTGGCCACCCGTCTAGCCTATCTAAGGATCAAATTCGGGTGTTGCATGTCATGGATGTGCTCAGCCACCAAGCATCACGGGTCGCCACCCATGACCAACAGGTGGCCTTATTGTGTGTGTGTGAGGAGGTCTTACCGCTGTGTATAGGTACACTCGGCGTATTCTACAGCCTCCGGCCGACAATGCACACACACACAGGTCTCAGGTTGTTTACAGTACCTGATGTTACTAAGTGGTCACCCATCTAAGTACTGAACAAACTCATCCTTGCTAAACTTCTTCCTTAGAGAGTGTGCTGTACCCCTTTCTTGCCATTACTCTCAGGTCCACTCTGACTCGGAATGGTAGTATGTTAGTGTCTCATCTATGAGTCAAATAGATCTGTTTAAAAATTATATTAGACTAGAAGTGGCTACCCGGCGTCGCCTGGGTAGAGGAGGGATTTTTAAAAGATAGTCTCGCAGATCCATTATTACTTATCACAAGTTATATCCTCACTGGATGCCCCATGAAATCCCCACGTAAATATATAACAATCTAGTAAGAAATTTTAATTCAATAATTTACAATTTAAAAAAAAAACTATAAATGATATAATGATTAATTCAATCAATCAACATCATATTTCAATTACCTTCTGTTACTATACAAATTTTAATTTTTGAATATCTTACCAAATATAAATAAAATCTTCATTATTTTTGCTCAAAAACCAAGCCCTGGTGATAGTGAATGTGTATATATATATTTACTTTGTCGTTAATTGTTTTATTTTCAAAGTTTCCTCCGGACATACACATATACACAACTGCCCTTTATATATGTATAGATAGGAATATTTGATACCATATGACTGTAAATTATTTGTATTAAGAATAGTTACTTGAAATTATAATTGTTTACTAAATATTATTATTAGTTACTTAATACCATATACTATAAATCATTAGTATTAAGAAGATTTACTTGAAGCTATAATTGTTTACTAAGGATTATTATGACAAATCGTTATTATCAAATAGAAATAATTACTCTAAACTATATAATTGTGTGTTTAGTTTAGTCAGTCGAGCATCGACCGAAGAACCACAAGGTTTCGGTTCGATATCGGCTCTCGCCAACTCAGCGCATGAACCCGTTTTTCACCAGTCATGAATATGCTAGACGAGCTTGCAAATCATTATACCACGATTTGAGGATACAGCTAGAGTAATCTACGCCCACAGGTCGGAGTGCACTGGACTATTCTAATGAAGCACTTTCGTTGATTATTTCCCTCCCACGCTTCATTCTTCCGGTTAGACGTTGCAAATGGAATTACCTGATTCTGCATTCGCTAATCAATGAAAACAGACTCACTGACAGGAGAGTTCCTTGTAAAGGAGAAATAGAAAATGTCTTCGTCTAAATATGTCACCGAATTAATCTGTATAAAGTGAGGCTATTTTAAGAAATTCATTCATAACAACAAAAGAAATCCCCTCACAAAACACCCTAGTATTTCGCTCCTTTTCACATGCACTTCAATATGATGGTATTAATGTTCTTGATTCTCACCGGTGGATGTAAATATAAACCTTTTACACTGAGAATAAACACTGGCATAAAAAAAAGAAGCACGAATTGAGGCATATCATTTTAAACAGATAAAAATAACCGATTATGTAAGTGAAATATAGTAAGTTAAAAAGATAAATCGAAGAAAAAGATATATATTTTGGTATGGATGAAATTTATAATTTTTATATGTCGACATGTGTTTCGACTAAAATTTGCTTACACATACAGCATTGTATTTGAAATTATTTTAGATATTATTATTATTATTATTATTATTATTATTATTATTATAATCCCTTCTTTTCTCCCTCTGTTATGGGTAAATTCGCAGTACTGCGTACTGAAAGGCAAACAGCTCCGTCCTGGATTTGAACTTGAGTCACCGGGTCCACTTCTTACAACGTTACGCCACCAGCGCCTCTATGGTTGAATTTTTAAATATTTTTTTTCAAATTGAAATAGATCACTAACTAAGACTGAGCCTATTCTAGTAGTGACCACGTTTTAATTCAAAGTTTTCCTTCTACTATATTGGTTGCCTAACCAAGGTTAAAGAGTTTGGAAGGAGAATAGTTGGATTCATAGCGTTCCCGAAGGTATTAGCGCTATATGAACTGTGGCTTCGTTCAGGAATTGAACCTGGTCGACGAGTCCATTTCCTACGACTCTAACCATTACACCCCTATATACTGTAAGTAAAACAATAAAAATGTGTTTTGATGTCCTTTCTTACAAATTTACCGAGACGTAACTTTAATGAGATTTACGAGCGGAGTGGGGGTGATGGGTGGTTGGGGGTCGTATCAAGATTGACGTTAATCCTCGCGCGAAGTGATTGGCTCGTTTATCTTGGCAACTGTGGACGCTCTTCAGCGCGGCCTTCTTTTCAGAAAGTGATATGTTTGTTTGTTTGTGGATCCTCACTTCATTGTTTACACTGGAGATGAAAACTGTTATGATGTTCTGCTGTTAAAACTAAACGTGGATAGTAAGAATTAATAACCAAACAGATTTCTCCTTCATAGATTATTAATTGTGTTCGGCCTTCGATCTTTTCGTGTCATCTCCGAGGTCAAGTGTCCATCACTATCACCATCATCTTATTTATTATTATAATGGAGATTCGGTGTCAGTCTGTAACCGAAACTACGACACCACCAACGTCACAATTCCCTTAGTTATTTACGTTATATTATCAATGGTTATCAAATAATCATCATTTGATCTTTTTGGCATCTTATTCACTAACATCTTATTATAATGGATAGTGTGTGTCAGTCTGTCTGTAACAGAAACTACGTGACCACCAATGTCACACTTCCCTTAGTTATTTACGCTATATTATCAATGGTTATTAAATAATCATTATTTGGTCTTTATAGCATCTTGTTCATTAACATCTTATTATAATGGAGATTGTGTATCTGTCTGTCTGTAACCAAAACTATGTGACCACCAATGTCACAATTCTCTTTGTTATTTATGTTATATTATCAATGGTTATTAAATAATCATTATTTAATCTTTATAGAATCTTATTTATCAACATCTTATCATGATGGAGATTGTGTATCCATGAGTCTGTCTGTAACAGAAACTACGTCACCATCAACGTCACAATTCCATTAGTTATTTACGTTATATTCACAATGGTTATTAAATAATCATTAATTAATCTTTATTAGCACCTTATTTATTCACAACGTCTTTATCAAGGCATAGCCGAGATAGATTTGCTTCAAAGCAGCCCATATTATTAATGTGTTTAAAATTCTGCAATGCGTGTTATACAGGGTGTTCGTGATAGATTTGAAATATTTATATTTGGTTAATTTTCTCCGTAGGTTGGAGGTATTGACGCACACTACGCATGATTTAAAAGCTTAGATCCTTCTTCATTCATATACGTGATGACAGATAGAATGGATGACTGGAAACCACCTGAATTATGGGAGATGATAACTTCTATCATGATGATCTGCGCTGGCCATCAAAATAAGGTGATTATGGTTGCTGCCCAATGCTCCCTGAACACTGTAAAAACAATCAGGCATGAACTGGAAAATTGCAATGAAGACTACGTAGCTGTGGTTAGAAGAAAGCAACATAACAGACGATCTGATTGCGTTCGTACAGCAGAATTCCTCGAAAATCTGCAGAAAAAAGTGTTGGGGGACTCTGATGCCTACGCGGAGTTGCTAAACACTGTAGTCAAGCCCTGGATAACAAGGATAGCCAATGGTAGGCCATATGTATGGCAGCAGGATTCGGCCTTCTACCAAACCTATGGGAAAAGTAAAAAATGGTTGTCGGCGAATTTTTACGACTACACCAGTCCCAATGTATGGCCTCCGAACTCCCCAGATCTTAACCCCATGGATTATTATGTATGTGGCGCTATTGAGAAAGACACAAATCGCCGTGCCAGTACTACAAAAGCCCAGTTAATCGACAGAATTAAGGTAGTTTTTGAGACCCTTCCCAGGGAAACTGTAACATCAGCTTGCTCCAGGTTCCAGAGCAGGATTGAGGCTGTGATCGACGCTAATGGCGGTTATTTTGAGTGAAACTTGTTGACAGTAGTGTAATTACCGTGCCTATTGAATTTCTTTACAATCCATTAAATTTTGTAGCTACCAAGCACTTTTTCTTTTTCCTTATGAAACTGTTAAATGTATCCCAAACACCCTGTATATCATTAAGAAATAAATGTTTACATAGTATATGGTGTAAATAATTTGCATACCGGTTTTTAACAAAAGTTGTTTTTTTTTTTAAATAGTTTTTTTTTTTTTTTTTTAAACATATTAAAAGCAATCCTATGTATAATTTTATATTGAAATAAATAAGAATAAATCAAAAATAAGGGTTATCTTTTTTATGTTCGTATTTAATTTCATTAGTCTTTCTAATTCAGTATAATATGATCTCATGATTCACCAAGCGTATTAAGGCTAAAGAGCCCAGTCTACCCTACTATTTACCTATAGTTGGAGTGGAGAGAAAAGATAGATCCATGCCATTCCCTAAGGTATAAGCCTGAACTGTAACGCCTTGTCCAAGATTTGAACTCACATTTTCATATATCTAACCCACAGATGAGACCCAAACAGGTTGAACCTGGGAGTAATGGCAATAAAGCGTTACTCCACACTCCCCAGAGCTCCACAATTGGAACTTCACCATCAGAAAGGTTAGGTGATCTACTTAATGTCCCAGATCAGTTTTAACAATCGACAATATCAGTAGCGTCGTCAATTTAACAAAAGAGCAGCCGCGCTGAACAGTCAACGACGACGCTGAACACCAACGCTGGCATCTGATAAGGCAGAAGTATCACGTGATCACATGATCACATCAACCCGACCGTAATACGGTGTCAATAGCGCCGGTTGTTGTAAATAGACAATTAATCAACCATGCCGAGTATCAGGTTCTAGCGACAGCGTTTCGAATGTATAGAATACATAGTCCTGTCTGGTCGCTACCTACACTCTCAACCGGTTCGCAACGGACAGGACGTGACATAAGGTCGCGAGTATGAGGCATACAGCGAGGCATAGTACTGTCTGGTATCCAACGTACAAGTAAATAAATATACACATTAAATATCACCGGTTCTTGCTTTTTGTGCAAAAATTATGAAAATTTAATTTATATTCTGGTATGTCTGATCTCTGGAGCTTCCAATTTCTGGTCGATACCTTCACCTTGCAGGAGGTCCGCATGTCAGTGCTGCTTAGAATACACCGATTGCATATCCTGTAGAGAGGTAAGACCCCAACCCCCTTAAGTGGTGTCTTGGGTATGACACTAAACTCTACCTGATGGTAAGGATACACTTTGAGAGATCTCATTGCCGTTATTTCAAGGTCCACTCTGACCCGGAGTGGTAGCACCTGTTAGGGGTCTCATCTATGCGTCAAATAGATCTTCTTCTTTTTTTAATTATTCGTTTCGATAGGACGGTGAGCAAAAAAGAAAACTCTTTAGAAACAACTACACAAATATTTAAGTATGAACACGATTCTCTAACCTCTAGATAAAAAATAACCCTAAATGAGTTGAAATGCCGCTTTTATATACTCGTCTGTTAACGATTAACCTCAGTTTGGGTAAAGGAGAAACCTCAACCCTTGTACCACCCTGTTGGCTGGGGCTGTAGAATACAACTGCTGAGCCTTAGCACCTGTTAGCCGCGAGTGTCGACCCGTGATGTTTAAGGATAGAAAAATCTAAATAATACAAATTATCAAGCCTCATCTAGAAAAAATTCAGATAAAAGATTTGAATACCCAACAAGAATAAATAAATCATGTCTTCGGCATAAAATAACCCAAGGGTTGACATGCCGTAAAATCCAACCAACCAACCAACCAACCAACCAACCAACCAACTAATCCACAATCATCTAATCATCATTTGTTTGAGAAAAAAATGTGTTTAAAAAATATGAATACATAAGAATTAATTAATTAAAAACGTCTTTGGTATAAGATATCCGGACCATATGACATTTAGGCACCCCTTTTGCGATCTCGATTCTTAAGGACATTTTTTCATTTACACCGTCAAAATCCGGTTGTTTGTTAGGGGTTAGGGTTAGGGGTTAGTTTTATAATTAAAAAAAAACTCTAAAAGTCGTCTGTTAACAAACAACCGGATTTTGACGGTGTAAATGAAAAATGTCCTTATGAATCGAGATCGCAAAAGGGGTGCCTAAAGGTCATATGGTCCAAATATCCCAAGAGTTGACATGCCGTAAAATCCAAGCAGCCAGCCAGCCAACGAAACATTGTATGAGGAAAATCTTTTTTATTTTTCCAATGCGTGTCACTTTTTTTGACGATATATCAAGTTTGTCCACCAATGACATTTCCGTCCACGAGCTTCAAATTTGCACTCTATTGACCTCGCTTCACCTGTGGTGAAGGTCGGTCCTCTGGTCCAAATTTCGCTGGTGTCTCTCGTTCAGAGTTTGGCTCAAGGCTATTCGCCCCGAATGCTTTTCTCAGTTCACACGCTATACATATATTTACTAACCCATTCGCACGAGCAGGATGTGACACAAGGTCATTTTTTTA
>CM042164.1:38474884-38482384 GCA_023376005.1 Doryteuthis pealeii
TCTGATCGTAAAAATCGACAAGAAATTAATGTCACATATATTGCCTATAAATAAGGAAGTGCGTGGTGTAATGGTTAAAGTGATGGGAAATGGACTCATCGCCCCGAGTTCAAATGCTGGTCGTGGTAATTGCATTTCACTTAGCGCTAATACCCTTGGGAAAGGTATGAATCCTACTCTCCCTCCAGCTATGGGTAAATAGTAGACCAAGTACAGATATGAACTCAATATGTGAACCAATCATTAAAAAGGCCAAATCAAATTATTTTGAAGTAAATTACTTTAAATATATATATATATATATATATATATATATATATATATATATACTCGAGGCGTAAAATCCAATGACTTGGATTTTACGCCTCGAGTTGTACAGGAAATACCAATAAACATTGATTTATTCATTTTCTTTGTTTGTTTTTTTGTTTGTTTTTTTTTTTCTTTTTCTAAATGATTGTGATACTTCTCGTGACACATCTCTGAATGATAGGCGAGCAAAAACAATGATTTCATTATTTGAATGAGATCTTTAAAAGTTCTTCGACGCCTGTCAAACTATTAAAAATCATTTCCCAGGTATGATCATTACTATACTCGGATACATAGGAAACACCTGAGGAATGCCGGGGGATACAGTGGCCGAAACGTTGTGTTTTATAGATGAGGACAACAGTCCGAAATATCAAAATTATTAACAGTAATCTGACAGACAGACAGAATCTTTCTTTTATACATATAGATAATTGAGATTTTGTACCGTTCTGTTTGAGATCTAAACTAAGTCACCAATGACGTCATGATTTCCTTATTTTACTTAGAATCTCAATTATCAAGATTTTTGGACCATATGTCCTTTAGGCACCCCTTTTGCGATCTCGATTCATAGGGACATGTTTTTCATTTACACCGTTAAAATCCGGTTGTTTGTTAACGGGCGATTTTTAGAGTTTTTAAAAAAAAAACTAACACACAACCAGATTTTGACGGTGTAAATGAAAAACATATCCCTATGAATCGAGATCGCAAAAGGGGTGCCTAAAGGTAATATGGTCCAGATTTTTTAAAAATGTATTATTAATGCTGTTAACATGCAATTGTATACAACCAAATAGATAATTTGCATATTAATCTAAAAAAAATGATTTTAATAAATATTTGCTTGGTATTATTAATTTGGTTTTATTTTAATGAATATGAACAAAAATCCAGTCGATAAATCTTAAAAGAAATCCATTAACAAAAAGAAATAACTTTAATGTTATTCTTTACTGTCTATTTTAGTTAAATAGGTAATTTATTAAAATTTAGCAATGAAAGCCTGATGGGAAGAGCTGGCATATGAGCTGTTCTATTCCACAATTATTCCTACTCTGTTTCAGATAAATTTGACGTTATAGATTAATTTTGAATAATAATAAATGGTTTTTGTACTTTATTCTATTTTTAAAATTTTATCTTTATCTTTATTTTATTTTGTAAAATATTGATATTTTTTCAAATACTTACACACACATAAACAAAAAAATAACAAAGTATTTAAATTTTAATGCAATAAAGTATTATGTTGAATTAGAAAGACTATCAAAAGAGTTACCGTTATTATTTTATTTGAACGACTTACGATTTTCAAATACTTACACACACATAAACAAAAAAAATAACAAGTAAGTCGTTCAAATAAAATAATAACGGTAACTCTTTTGATAGTCTTTCTAATTCAACATAATACTTTATTGCATTAAAATTTAAATACTTGTACCCGGCGGTGGGCGCGTATTTTTGCTAGTATATATATTTACCAACCCCTCCGCACGAGCAGAATACGACACAAGGTCAATTTCTTAAGCGGAGTTTTTAACAGGTCTGAATTCAGAGTTTTCCTTCTCCTAGACTGGTTACCTAGCCATGGTTAAAGAACCCAGTCTGCCCTGCTATTTACCAATAGCTGGAAGGAGAGTAGGATTCATACCTTTCCCAAGGGTATTAGCGCTAAGTGAAATGCAATTACCACGTCCAGGATTTGAACTCGGGGCGACGAGTCCATTTCCCATGACTTTAACCATTACACCACGCGCTTCCTACTTTTGCTAGTATATATAATGATGAGTGTTAATTTTTTGCTTATTAGTTCATCTGTCCCAAAATTCTGCTGGGATCAGAGTGTAGTATCTGTGCAGCCTGTTCCGCGGCACTTCTGCCAAGGATCAGAGTTTCTGTACCTGTGGAAATCAAATTAAATAGGTTACAACCATAATATTAAATTAGAATTTTAAAAAAAATTCAAACATTCGATATATATATATATATATATATATATATATATATATATATATATGTATGTGTGTGTGTGTGTGTGTGTGTGTGTGTGTAAAAATAGAAATTGGAAATGAATCCGACAATATAAGGAAGAATGAATAAAGAAAAGAAAGAACAGAATGGACAATAAATTAACTAAATTAAATTGATTAAATTCATCTTTTTATTGTCCATTCTGTTCTTTCTCTTCATTATTCATTCTTCCTCATATATATATATATTATATATATATATATATATATATTATATATATATATATATATGTGTGTGTGTGTGTGTGTGTGTGTGTGTGTGTGTGTGTGTCTTTTTTTTCGTATTTCATTTTGAAGAAATATGAATTATATACTCTTTGAAATAACTGTTTTATCAGTATATTTTGTATCTCATAGTTCTTGAAATAACTTTTAAATAAATAATTTTTACGGGTGCAGATACTACACTGATCTTAAGCAGGGCACAGAGGCGGTACATTCTGATCTTAGGCAGAAATATATGTGTAAAATACCTATATTTTAAACAAGAACTATCGTAATATATATATATATATATATATATATATATATATATATATATTATGCAAATAATATATGGATATATATTATTTATGCACCACTGCATGAAACCCAGGGTCACAGAAATTACTACATATATATATATATATATATATATATATATATATATATATATATAAAAGTATTGGAAAAGTGAATAACGAAGAATTAAATTCAATTAATATTTTGCCTCTGTTGGTTTCAGAAGCTTGGGCGAAATATCAATTGAATTTAATTGTTTGTGTTCGTTATTCACTTTTTCAATACCTTCCCTCACGTTTTGTTGGATTTTTCCTCATCTTTTATTTTCTTTATATATATATATATATATATATATATATATATATATATATATATATATATAGAGAGAGAGAGAGAGAGAGAGAGAGAGAGAGAGAGGCAATCTTCAAATTAGCATTTCATAATCATCTTCATTATATAGACTAGCAAAATAAAAAAAAACACCCTCCGGGTGATGTAAAAATTAATTTTTGAAACATATTGCCTGGAGGGTGGGAATTAAAAATTCAATGTCAGCGAGTTTGTACCCTAAGTAAGTAAAATCATCAAATTCATTAAAGGATTAAAAAATAAAACAATTTGAAATGTAAACTTTAAATATATATTAAAATAAAACAAACTATATATAGATATGTAATACCAGTCATGTATTTATTAAAACTTGTTTTAAAAAACAATGAGGACTGTCTAATGTTGCATGTTCAAATTTTGAGTGTATTTATTCTGTTATGATGATTTTGGGTAATGTGACTTAAGCAGAGACGTAGTTTTAGTTACAGACAAAAACCGGAAGCGAATCTCCATTATTAATAGATGATTTTAAAATGGCCTACAGAATTATGATTAGGTTGCAAATTGGACTGGAAATTGCTTTATTCATTAAAAGACTTATTGCTTTGATAAATATCTCGCCGTTTTTTTTTTGTTTTTGTTTTTTTCTAATTTTTAATTTTTACATCTACATACAATTTGGGTAATGATATCTTAGAATGTGTTTATATTTCCTAACCTCGTGTGTGTGTGTGCGTGCGTGTGCGTACGCGCGCGTGTGTGTGATGATATGTGTGTGTGTATGTGTACGCACCATTGTGTGTATGTGTTTTTGTTTGTGTATGTATATGTGTTATGTATGTATGTTTTCTGTGTATGTTTGTGTGCGCGTTTTATTCTGTGTATGTATGTGTGTGTACGTATATGTGTGTATGTGTCTCCATGTATGTATGTATGTATGTATTTGTGTGTGAGCGTATGTGCGTATGTGAATGTATGTCTGTGTCTTGTGTGCGTGTGTGTGTGTGTGCGTGTGTGTGTGTGTGCGTGTGTGTGTGTGTTAGCGCGTATGTGTGTGTGTGTGTGTGTGTGTGTATACTTAAGATATGAGGAAATTGGGTATTTTCCACTGGCGTCGGTCACTGAACCTAGGATTTCGAAGAACGCTTTTTAAGGCAGGCCCATCCCAATTTGGAACACTCAGTACCAGACTCTGCTATCCTTTATATATATATATATATATATATATATATATATATATATATATATATATATATATTGGAAGCAAGTTATTATTTAAGCAGGTATAGATAGTTAAAGTCCTACGGAATATTTCTTCTTTATGATCTTCAGTTGTAGACGTTCAAGTCTTCTAGTAGTTTTTCGTAGATCGGAATCCAGATCGTGAAGAAATAGTCCCATATTTTATACCCAAGCGCTTTCAGCCATTTCTCTGGTCGTCCTTGGTGGATTGTTAGTTGTAGTGTTTGTTTGGTTTTATTCATTTGGATATATTTATTTAGTTAGTTTGTTTGTTTATTCAATTAGTAGAGTCTATTTTAAGCTTAGTGTATTAGTTATTAAAGATGTTTAGCATGTTGTTGCCGGTGTTAAATGCTATTTTATTTATGTTAAACCTAACATAAATAAAATAGTATTTAACACTGGCAGTGATATACTAAACTAGGTATACCCAATTTTTCGTCTGCTAAAAATTTTAAAAACGAATTAGAATTAATTAAATCTATTATTTAAATTCAAACTTTTGTCTAAAACGATAAATAGTAACATAATGACCATCATTAAAAAAAAGAAAAATATCATTACATATGCAGTTTATTTTAAATACTTTTAAAACGATTTGTTTTGGTCAATTTCGTTCGTGTTCACCATTTTGGCTCTTTTTAAATGGTATAAAGGGCTTGTTTACAAATTTAATGCAACATTCGCGATTGCAAAAAAAAAAAATTACCAAAAATCAGGGAATTTATCCGATTTTAATGAAATTTTCAGTATTGATTTATCAATTAATGAATTTTATAATGCATCAGTTATTTTATTTCAAAACTTTAATTAGATATTTTTGCTATGAAAAATTAATGTATAAAATTCATTTAAAATGAAAATATTCTGATGTTAAGTTTAAAATGTTATATTTTTAGATTCTAGAAATAAATATCTATTTAATGCAAAACTTATTTTAGTCAATCAAAGTATACGTTTTGAAGAAAAACTCTATTGAAAATATAGGCATGTTGTTGCCGGTGTTAAATGCTATTTTATTTATGTTAACAGACCTCACATAAATAAAATAGTATTTAACACCGGCAATAATATACTAAACATCTTTAATAACTAACACACTAACCTGGGCAACCCTCCTATAATAAACTCTCCTAACTGAATAGACAGACAATAAATAAATAAATCTTTAGAAGAGACCTGGAGACCTGAGGAGACTTGCTGTCATTCAACCCCCAGTGAAAGACCATCAGCTTACGATGGTATGAAAAACTCACTCACTCACTCACTCAATAGTCTGAGCCTTTGGGGCAGTCCCCAAAGGTTTGGAAAAGGGACTGGAGGAATTGGAAACCAGAGGAAGAATCGAGACCATCCAAACAACAGCGCTGTTAAGATCGGCTAGAGTACTCAGAAGAGTCCTGGAGACCTGAGGGGACTTGCTGTCACTTAAACTCCAGTGAAAGTCCATCAGCTTACGCTGGTGTGAGAAACTCGAATAATAATAATAATAATAATAATAATAATAATAATAATAATAATAATGGATTTTGCAGTTCCAGCAGATCACAGGGTAAAGCTAAAGGAAAATGAAAAAATGGACAAATATCTGGACCTTGCCAAAGAACTGAAAAAGTTATGGAATATGAAAGTCAAAGTTATACCAATTGTAGTTGGTGCACTTGGAACGGTCCCAAAAAGATTGGAAAAGGGTTTGGAAAGTTTGGAAAGTTTGGAAATCAGAGGAAGAATTAAAACCATTCAGAACACTACACTGCTGCAATCTGCCAGAATACTCAGAAGAGTCCTGGAAACCTGAGGAGACTTGCTGTCACTCAGACTCCAGTGAAAGACCCTCAGCTAACAGTGATGTGAAAACTCAATAATAATGATAATAATAATAATAATAATAATAATAATAATAAATCGGCTAGAATAATAATAATCGGCTAGAATACTCAGAAGAGTCCTGGAGATCTGAGGAGACTTGCTGTCTCTCAGCGTCCTGTAAACCACAAGCTTAAACGGGTGTGAAAAACTCTTAAAGAGAGAATAATAATTATCAGAAGAAGAATCCAGGCTATCCAAACTACACCATTGTTAAGATCGGCTAGAATACCCAGAAGTGTCCTGGATACCTGAGGATACCTGCTGTCGTTCAGCCACTAGTGAACCCCCGGCTACGGCAGGTTTGAAAAACTTAATAATAATAATAATAATAATAATAATAATAATAATGACCTGGAAATCAGAGGAAGTATTGAGACCACCCAGACTACTGCATTGTTGCAATCGGCTAGAATGCTCAGAAGAGTCCTGGAAACCTGTGGAGACTTGTTGTCACTCAGACACAAGTGAAATACAATCAGCTAACGCTGGTGTGAAAAACTCAAAAGGAAAATTATAATAATAATAATAATAATAATAATAATAATAATAATAATAATAATAATAATAGACGGCTTGTTGTCACCTGACCGTCATAATTCTCGCTTATTAAAATGTATTACTACTAAGTGTTAAGCAAAAGAAAGTGAATAAAAAGAAAAGACTACTTACTTGTTAAATAAATACGATTACTTCTGTCTAGTTACTCTTTTTAATAATACTTGTTCCGAGATACTCAGTTGTGGCCGATCAGCCGGAGAGTAAAATGTAATATAATAATCGAAACTGTTGTGGTCTATTTTATAAACTTTTTAGGAGTGCTAAAAAAAGACAGTTTTTTTTTCTTGTTCGTCACACGTGTCGACGATTTTGTGCTATTCGATTGTCTATTCGTTGACAACTTTTGACGTCATAGTCATCGACCTACCTTTCAAGTCGCGGTCGAATTCATTTGACAAGGTGAGGTTGGTTATCACCAGCAAACAAATCCTGTACGCCAACTTTTAAAAGACAAAAAAAAAACTTACTAAATAATATTTATTTATTTTATGATAATTAAAGCGAATTTAATTGCTTAAAATGTATTAAAAATAAATTACATATGTAATATTATTTTTATTTTTTTTTTTTTTTTACTGATGCTCATTATGTTACTACTTTTTGACTTAAAACAAAATTTGACCTTAAATAATCGATTTAATTAATTCTA
>CM042164.1:38487384-38514884 GCA_023376005.1 Doryteuthis pealeii
GAGATAAGCGAAAAAGGAGTTAGCAAAGCGAATACATTTTTTTTTTAAATAAATACGGCCGGACGAAACTTTAAAATCATTTTGTTAGCTTTCTAAGAAAGGAAATGTTTGACTTCATTTAAACTACGGATTGCTGGTTGTGAAATTTAACATAGAAATACATTTCAAATTCTCTCTCTCTCTCTCTCTCTCTCTCTCTCTCTCTCTCTCTCTCTCTCTCTCTCTCTCTCTCTCCCCAGAGAAATTAACATTATATAACGAGGAGGTAGTCAAGAGATACATAGAGGGAAAGATAGACAGAGAGTAAAGTAAGTTTTTGACTTAATTGCAAATTACGACTAATTAGAACCAATTAAAGCAGATTTTTTTCAAACATAATTCAATCCTAAAGTAAGGAATAATTTAGTATAATTTTTGTGTCAATAAATTAAACAGTAAAATTTCATTCGTTCATAAACTTAACCCTTTCTTTTAAGAGACAGATGGCCTTGTGCCGTACATGTGTGGCCCGATGCATATATATATATATATATATATATTTATTTACCAACCCCTCCGCACGAGCAGGATGTGACACAAGGTCAATTTCTTAAGCAGAGTTCAACAGGTTTGAATTCAGAGTTTTCCTTCTCCTAGACTGGTTACCTAACCAAGGTTAAAGAGCCCAGTCTGCCCTGCTATTTACCCATAGCTGGAATGAGAGTAGGATTCATACCTTTCCCAAGAGTATTTGCGCTAAGTGAAATGTAATTACCACGTCCAGGATTTGAACTCGGGGCGACGAGTCCATTTCCCATGACTTTAACACGACTTTCCCATTCACGATGCATATATATATATATATATATATATATATATATATATATATATATATATATATATATATATATAGTAAGTTTTTGGTACGTACGTGTCGACCTATAACTCAGAAAAGAGGAGTCACTCAGATTTGAAATCTTGCATATAGACTAATATCCTTCTAACTAAGAAACACACCAAATTTGGTTATTGATTTTTACTAATTAAGTGTGACACCAATTTCTTAAGCGGATTTAACAGGTTTGAATTCAGAGTTTCCTTCTGCTAGACTGGTTGCCTAACCAAGGTTAAAGAGCCAGTACTATTTATCCATAGCCATACCTTTCCCAAGGGTATTAGCGCTAAGTGAAATGCAATTACCACATCTAATTAAGGGATATAATTAATTAATTAAGCCAAAATCACCCAATTTGCAGAGCAGCACCTGCTGACAATAAAATATTGTCCGCTGGCTGACTTTTTGTAACAGCGATTTATAGCGATTTACAGCAGTGAAATGTAATTTTAGTGAATAAATTTCACAGTCTAAGCCGTTCCGCTAGGAATTTATCACCTATTCTTGGTCCAATCTTTAAAATATTTATATCGTTGGAAAGAAAATAATATAATCTTTCTGAATATGTCATTTTTAAGCGTTTTTATCAATTTAATTATTTTTTACAGCTAGTTAAAAAAAAAATGGCTTCGGCAAGCTGATAAGTATGATTTTTTTTTCAGTCTAAATTTTAAGAAAAAAAAAATTCTCGCCTATTTACGGTTCAGTCTTCTTTAAGATATCTATATGGTTCGAAAGAGAATGAAATAAGCTCTCTAATATGTAATTTGATTGAGTTTTTTTTATCAATGGAATTATTTTTTACAGCGAGTTAAAAAAATTATATTTTGCTTCAGTCAGCCTAGAATTCGTAGTATAGTTTTTTCATACTAAAATTTTAACATAAAATCAAATTTATTTATCGCATATTTCTGTTTCTATCTTAAAAATATTTATTTGGTTAGAAAAAAATCTTTCTAAATATGTAATTAATATGTCTTTTCATACATTTAATTTTTTTACAGCGAATTAAATAACAAATCAAACGAAAACATTTAATGACAACTCAACTTTGTTTTATAAATTCCGTCGTTCGTCAATTGTAAACAAAACCTTTTTTTATTTTTCCTAATCGCGTTAATTTATTTATTTTAATATTAGAAAATACAAATAAAATCATGATACTAATGTAGAATAGTGCACAAGAGATAATACCATTAGATTACCTAATACATTTAAAGGAAATACCCGAAAACTCAAATTGTTATCAAACTTATGATATAGTATACTTTATTATAGTAAAGTATACTATATTCGATCGGCTACGTTTTGAATTAATAATGTTATTTTTTTAAAGATTATTTATCGTTTTACATAAATTTGATTACTTTATTTAATTCTTTTTTTCTTTTTCAAATATTAATTTGAAGTTTAGCAAATCGTGTCATTTATATTTTATTTAAAAAATATAGTTAATCATTGAATTAAAATTTCTTACTATATGTGATGGGCTAAACTTGCAAATCGGTCGCAAATGACCTAGAAAAAACAGAACCCATAAATTTTGTAATAAAACTGTTTTAACTTGGGGGTTTAGGGTTTAGGGTTCTGGGTCACCCTGTATGCAGGGTGACCCAGAAAAAAAACAGAACCCACAATTTTTAATAAAACTGTTAATTTTAACTAGGGGGTTTTAGGGGTTGGGGTGAGGGTTAGGGGTGGGGTTTAGGCTAGTTTAATGGGAAATAAATAAATAATTTGGATTCTGTTTTTTCTAGGTCACCTGTAATATGTTTTAATTTTCCGACCGATTCGCAAGTTTAGCCATATGTGTCATCCCCTCAAATCTGACGAAAAGAAAATCCCCTGACCTTCCACCAGGCAGGATTAAATTAAGATCATTTTTACATGATTATCGAGGACCGAACTCAGTATTCAGTAGTAATAGATCTGCAAACGATTATTAAACCATGTTTTTATCTCCTCTACCCGGGTTTAGCCGGGTAGCCGCTGCTAGTATATATATATATATATATATATATATATATATATATATATATATATTTATAAAGAAAAAGGCTAAAAATATATATATAACTCTGTGCAAAAAAAAAAACCCTTTATGAAACAACTACACTAAAAATATAAGTATAAATGTAATGAACCCACCCCAAAGGTATAAAATAACCCAGACAGGTTGATGTCGTTAGAAATCAATCCATTTGTGCTTTTTGGTATGTAGCAAAGAAATTATTGTTACTTGGGTAGAAATGCACAATAGAGCACAAGAGATAATATTAGAATCGCATTTTACGTATAAATAGCATTAGATATCGGAAACTGTCGAAGTAGCCTAACCCTAAACCTAACCCTTAACTCTAACACTAAGTCTAGCATCTCAAAGGTTTCGCGTATTTCCATGAAATTAATGCTTTTTATACTTAAGTTTTCGGGGTGGCCTAAAATCGGTATCAGCCAGACAGCTAGACAGTCTATCCCCTTTTCACTAGCACTAGACCAAGGTGATTGTTTTGGCGTCCGAGGTGGAGTGCGCCACCTACCACCAGCTCCTCACTTTACTGCACAGATCCCTGTGCTACTCATACGCTGAGTTGGCGAGGGCCGGTATCGAACCCAGAACCTCTACCGACTGAGCTAAACCGGAAATCTAATGATATTATTTCTTGCGTGCTATTCTGCATTAGCACCGTTACTTGAACCGTAACTCCTCTGTTCTCCATGTGTCACTCCAAGTGACTTGCAACTCTCACTCCTATTTACGACGACTTCGACCTTTACTTCCAGAACGAGGCTCTCAAATAAACAACAAAAAAAAAGATGTAAGAGATTACGTCACCGTAAATTATAAAGAGTACACACCATTAGTTCTGGTGATTGTCGCTACTTCAGACTGACAACCACTTGCTGAAAAAAACTTATGCGGCCATTATTGATAACGCGTGGAGATAATGGCATATTTTTATCAACTCTCAAGTGTGAGCGAAGATGTATCCATCCCCTCCACCCTGTGGATAAATATATTCCGGGAGATAAAAAAATCTCTGTCTCTGTCCTCTCTTCGCTCAGCCTTTATCTCTCAAAATAGACAATGGCTGATTTGCATCCAACTTCTGTGTTTGTATATTAAGTCTTTACCGCTCTAAATTGACCATGTTTGATTTACGTTTTAGTTCTGTCTTCATATGTAAAAAATTGTTCAAACAAAATTAACCATGAGTTCTAGTACTCAGAACTAGAGCTTCACCAACAGATGCAGTTTATATATCTGTCTTACATAGAATCCAGGGCAGAAAAGCAAAGTTTGAAGGGAATAATGGCCATTTTTTAATACTTTTACTACATAAGCAATTAAGAAATAACACATACTATCCAGGAATAATGTTAGTCTCGTAGATCCATTACTACCGTAATAGCGAATTCGAACTTCGCTGCTGGTCCCATACTTGCGACCCTATGTCCCATCTTACTCGTGGTAAATACTTACTAACCAGCAACAAAATGTGTTACAGAGTGTTATATTAGGCAGAAAAGCACAGTCTGAAGGGAATAATGGCAATTTTCTATACTTTTACAACATAAGCAATTAAGAAATAACACATACAACCAGCAACAAAATTGTCTTACATAGTGTTATCCAGGGTAGAAAAGCAAAGTTTAAAGGGAATAATGGCCGTTTTCTACACTTTTACAACGTTAGCAATTAAAAAATAATAGAGTAACCAGGCACAAAATTTGGGTTACAAATCTGGAACACAATTACGTATAAGTTTGTGATAATTTGTGAGCAAGAATTTTGTTTATTTGTTTGTTTGTTTGTCATGTTATCCATGGAAGAAAATTAAAGTCTGAAGTGAATAATGGCCATTTTCTATACTTTTACAACATAAGCAAAAAATAACACATACTATCAAGCAACAAAAATTGTATTACATAGTGTTATCCAGGTGTTACATAATCTATGCGGTGGCATAAGATTATTGTCAATCCCCTGTAATTCTGAGGGGATGACCCTTTTCATACTTATGTAAGGTAGTATAGAGATATGGTGGCGATTAGTGCAGTTGATGGCCTGAAAGTGAGTGACGGCGTTTGACCTCACTCTCACCTTGCCTTCCGGGGATAAATCGTGGGAACCGGAAGGCATAGAAGAACCTGTTCCGGTTTAAGAATAGTAAGGAGTTTTTTTTTTTAGTTTGCAGTTAAACGTCTATTTTATGCTCTGCCTAAAACTGGAACTCACGCCGCTATGTTAGTCAGATATTTATTTACGTGAAATGTATAGTTAAGGAAATAAAAGTTTATATAAGTAAAATGTTCTTGTGGTTGATGAATGCCTTGGTAACAAGACTAAGAAATGAATCCAGGATGACCAGCCAGCAGGAACATAGCAACAGAAGACCTTAGAAGATTCCAGACCAAAGACGATCAGAATAGCAAAGCCGACCAGAAGAAAATACGACCAGAAGTAAGAAGTAAGAAGTAAGAAAGGGTATACAACATATATCGATTTGGTACTGTGAAAACCTCAGTATGCAATACAGGGCACAAAAGCAAAGTTTGAAGGGAATAATGGCCATTTTCTATACTTTTACAGCATAAGCAAAAAATAACACATACTATCAAGCAACAAAAATTGTATTACATAGTGTTATCCAGGCCCCAAAAGCAAAGTTTGAAGAGAATAATGGCCATTTTCTATACTTTTACAACATAAGCAATTAAGAAATAACATACTATCCAGGCACAAAATTTGGGTTACATAATGTTATCTAGAACACAATTATATAATAGTTTGTGATAATTTGTCAGCAGAATTTTATATGTAGTTGGGAAAATGTATTATAACAATCGTATGATGAAACCACCAAAAGGCAGAGGTATAGTTAAAATATAAAAATAGATTTATTCACAAAATGAACAACTAGATACCATGTTACTTGAGAATGTACATGCAAGTTTACAGGTTTACAACATATATGTAAGAGTGAAAAGAAAAAAAGAAAGAATAAAACTACCTATCAGTAAGAAGACGTATGTCTCGAGACACATGATATATACAGAGGGGTTACACCCTGTCACGGTCAATTTATTTGTTTGTCATGTCTTCTTGGGCATCTTCTCTTTTTACATTTTTTTGTTCTTCTCAAACCAATCTTAAAACTAAATGAATAAATAAAATGTAGCACCTACGGCGGGCCGGGGGCTATTGCACATTTTTTCTGCATCTCTCAGCATTCGCTGCACTGCTTTCTCTGGCCGTTATCTCGTGTCGTCTGCTAGCTACTTTTAGGACCTCTACACGTTGTGATTGTGATAAAGCACCCCATCGGGGACCCCCTACCGTAAGGTATACAATCAATAACAAGAGAGAACAGAGAACAAAGACGAAGACAAGACAAAGTTAGGTGAACACATCAAAAATGGCAGAGAGGTACATGGTGCTTGCATTGCTTCTTCCAGTCATTCAATCTCCAATTATTTCATTCTACCGTGTTTGCCGAGATGAGAGGGGGCAAAATGCCTCCTCTTGTTCCTTTAAGGTTGGCCTGTCTCCGTCCACTGCCCGGTCCTCACTGGCCTCCAACCACTAACTGACTGACTTTCAAATCTCCTAGAATTCTCCATTCTCGCTATCAACTCCCGTCCACACGAGATTTCCACCCACCCTGCGTGATTTCAGTTTTCTTTGTGTTTAACTGGGTCGAACTTTATTGCTCATCTGAACTCTAGATGGCTTTCAATTTGGTCAAAAACTTTCTCTAACTAACTTTAATGGCTCCTTTGACTTATTGACACCTACACACAATACACCTACTTACACATACAATATATGTATACACACATACACATGTATGTATGTATACACACACACACACACACACACACATGCTCTTCTATATAAGGAATGGAGCACTTTGTGACGGTCTTTACACACAAAGCGATGTGTGTATTAAAAGAGTTAAAATCCCCTTCCCATTCTGTAAGTGAAGACAGCCTAATGGTTAAGGTGCCGGACTAACACCCAACCGATCGGATTTCAATTCCGGCTGTAGGTAGCTTACAAAATGTCTAGCCACACTGAAGAGACTTGATAAGTCGAAACACGTGTCTGTGGATGACCTTATATATATATATATATATATATATATATATATATACAAACACACACATAATCCACACTGAATACAAATACATATACCCATACGTGAGCAGTCTTACTACTATATATCTATATAACTAACTGTACAGCCACATATACACACCTGCATCGGCACCCATGCACCAATGCATATTGTTATAAAAAGGAATCGTTGCACAGAACATATACAATATTAATACATTATCTATATACAACTTTTGGGAAATTCACAGCGAGAGTGTGGGACAACGACAGGCTCACTATCCGTACAAAGATACAAGTGTATAGGGCGTGTGTTATCAGTACTGTCTTGTATGGAAGTTAAACTTGCACCCTGTACTCCCACCAAGAGCGGCGGCTAAATAGCTTCTACCTTCGCTGCCTTAGAAGTATACTGGGCATCACCTGGAGGGACAGGATCACTAACCTAACAGCAGTTCTAGAGAGAACTCAACTTCCCAGCTTGTGTTCTCTACTGAGACAGCGTCGTCACCGCTGGCTGGGCCATGTCTGCCGGATGGATGATGGACGAGGGACATCCTCTATGCAGAGCTTTCGTCTGGTAAGAGACAGATTGGTCACCTCCAGCTGCAATTTAAGGATGTTTACAAGAATGATCTCAGGTGATTTGGCATTACCCCTTCCAGCTTGGAAAAGTTGGCTCAGTACCGCCCTCGTTGACGGACGACTCTCTGTAGCGGACTATTTTATGCCTTAGGTCACCCTGGCACAGCACCATGAAGCCAGGATGTCCAGAAGAAAGCGACAACAACAAAGCCACGGCACATCAACATCTTCAGGGATAGCCTTCATATGCGACAGGGGTCAGGGCTGTTTTTCGAACATTAGACTTTACAGTCACAGAATGCACTGTAACTTCACGGGTATAAGAATTTCATAGTCTTCCGAGATTGCTGTTTTTGATCTGATTAGACAATTTTTCTAATATATATATATATATATATATATATATATATATGTGTGTGTGTGTGTGTGTGTGTGTGTGAGAATGGGAAATGAATCCGACAATATGAGGAAAAAATGAGTAAAGAAAAGAAATGTAGATGGATAAAAATGAATTTTATCGATTAAAAGTGATATCGATAAAATTCATTTTTATTCATCTACATTTCTTTCTTTACTCATTTTTTCCTCATATATATATATATATATATATATATATATATATATATATATATATATATATCTGCCTTGAATGTAGATTTCTACGAAAATCCAAAGGGTGTCTTCATCATCGTCAGAAATTAACGGCTTTTCACGTACTTGTCATTGCGTTGGTGGATAATCTGCAGCAAACAAGAGCATCTCCTTCCCCTGACCGGGATATGCATGCGGGGTTTGGGGACCGATTGTTAATGTCATATTCCCTTTGTTATCTATTTCCATGAATTCGCCACAGGTGAATTCGTTGGTTGGAGCCGGCTCAACAGACCTAGGGTGAATGTCGTAACAGAACAGAACAGCACCGACACATCAACATCTTCAGGAACAGCCTCTCTCTCTCTCTCTCTCTCTCTCTCTCTCTCTCTCTCTCTCTCTCTCTCTCTCACACACACACACACACACACACAAACCGTCTCTATCACACACACATACACATACACATACACACATATATATATAAATATATATAAATTATTTTTTAAAAACCTATAACTTTGACGAATCCGTAAAAAGCATGAAACCCGAGTTCACACACACACACACACAAACACACACACATATATATATATATATATTAGATAATATGGGTGCTATATTTGTTGGTAGACAGTGCTCAATATCATTGATAGAGCATTTATATTTAAGTTACTGTAGCGTGGACATAAAGTCAACATCTGGTTACTGACAGTTTATCGCCTGCGATCTTCAGTTTTGGTCTGAAGATTGCACAGGTGAGAAACTGTCAGTTACCAGCTGTTGACTCCGTGTTCATGCTACCATAACTTACACACACACACACACACACACACACACACATACACACACACGTATATATATATATATATATATATATATATATATATATATATATATATATATATAAAGGAAAGTTGAATAACAAACTTGAACAAATAATATTTAATCTCTATTAACTTCTTCTAGTCTAATAGAGACCAAATATTAATTGAATCGCTTGTTATTCACTTTTCCTTTATATTCGTCACATTTTGTCGGATTTTTCTTAATCTGTTATTTTCTTCATATATATATATATATATATATATATATATATATATATAAATATATATTGAGGGTTATCATAATGATCACCACAGTATAAATGGATGGAAGACTAAGGAGGAATGAAAGGAATAGAGAAAAAAATTGTTTATTGATAAGACAAAACAAGGGCCCTTTCGTCCGGTGCTTTTCAAGTTTTACACTCGGAATCGATATAAAAGTCAAAGTTGTAAAATATTTACGACATGAATGAACATGGAATGAAAACTAAGGACATAGGAATAGGTTTGACAAGAGGGGGAGCGAAAACAAAACTAAGGAAACCCCCATCAAGTCGCACCAGGCCCAAGCCGCTCACCCAATAAAATAAGTGAGTGCTTGGGTCTAATTTGTCTGCACAGGGTATATATATATATATATATATATATATATATATATATATATATGATCGTATTTCGGATGAGTTACGTCACACAATTTCGAAATCCGTTCACTTGATTTAATTACTTTTTTGCCCTCATATACAACATTTCATCTTTTTTTCTCCAGACCGTCTGATATACCTTGAAAAAGGGTGAACGTTCATCCGAAATATCGTAATAGATCAAACCAGGAACAAAGCAACGGTTGAATATATAAAAATTCTGATTTTTGTTGTTTTTCTGGTTTTTGTTCTTTTTTCCAATGCTTCAAAAGACCAAACAAACAACGTTCACAAGAACATAACATACATAATTATATATATATATATATATTGGGGGGAGAATATGTGCTTAATTGAAGTCATACCTAATTTTTGAAAATTAATTAATTGCCAGGGCCAGCTGGTGTAATGGTTAGACCCCCCCCCCCCCTGTCAGCTTGACAGTCAGGGTTCGAATCACACACAAAGTAGTCTTCCTGTCTATAGCTCTGCTGATAAGGCCTAATGGAGATTGACTTTTTCTCGATTTGTTTAGCCTTACATTTGAACGGGTATGCCCGCCTAATTAATCAATTATCAATTAATTAATTTTCAAAAATTAGGTATGACTTCAATTAAGCACATATTCTCCCAAAAAATCAAACACGTTGTTTGTTTGTTTACTTCTCATATATATATATATATATATATATATATATATATATGTGTATGTGTGTGTGTGTGTGTGTGTGTGTGTGTGTGTGTGTGTCTTCAGGTAACAGGTAAGCTATAAATCAAGTAGCAGAAAAAGAAGAGAATTATATAACAGATTGGAATGAAGAAGGATTGGATTGGGAACAGAGAAGAAAAGACAATCCTTAATTTAAGATAAAAAAAAAGACATTATACAATAAAAATATCGTTGGGTTTTCACGTGATCCCCAATCCAGTCATGGATAACAAGTGATCCGTAACATCGACTCACTAAACTCGTGACTGAAATTTAATTCAGTAAAATCTATCAAGCGTTTTGTCTTTTTTTTATTTAGTATTATCTGTGTTATTCGGATTATTGTCCCCATCTTCATTGTTATTTGTACAACGTTTCGGCCGATATGCCCTCCGGCCTTCTTCAGGTATTTCTTGTCGGACTCGGGAACCTTCTCGGACTCGAGAACATTCTTTTCGAACTCGGGAACTTTCTTGTCGTAATCGGGAGCCATCACGGAACTTTGAACCCAATCCTTTATTCAATCCACGGGGGTATCCTGTTCTCATTCCTGGGGTAGGAGTTGTGTTAATTATTTTTCTATGTTTACTGCCTCTACTCAGGATTGAACCCGGAATCCAGAGATAACTGGCGCTTAGAACTGTCTTAACCTAACTACCTTATCCACTAGGCCATGTGTCCAATTGGACAGAAACATTTTTTTTTAATAATCTCATTAAAAAAATAATCTCATGTAAGAATGACGTCATGTTCCGATATTAGCGAATGACATCGTGAATACAGTGAAATAATTGGAAGATTTGATGTTCATGCCTGAATTCATATATGAGAATCCTAGTAATATTCAAACTCAGAATTATATATGGTATTTGGTTGGTTGGTCGGTTGGTTGGTTGGATTTTACGGCATGTCAACCCTTGCTGGGTTATTTTATGCCGAAGACGTTTTGTTTTATTCATTCTTTATGAGTATTCAAACTTTATGGAATTTTCAACTCACTTTTTTTCTATTCAACCCATTGATGGGACCCTAACAGGTACTACCTCTCCGGGTCAGAGTGAACCTGGGTGCTGAAGGGGTACTCCAAACTCCCCAGAGCTCCAGATGTGGAACATCCGTGATATTTTGAGGCACGTGGTATAATGGCTACCGTCGTAGGAAAATGGACACGGCGAGACGAGTTCAAATCCTGGACGCGGCTATTTGCATTTCATATTAGCGCTAATACCATTGGGAAAGGTACAAACCAAACTATTCTCCTTCCAGTTATGAGTAAATAGTAGGGCAGATAAGGTTCTTTAACCATGGTGTGGCAACCAGTCTAGGAGAGAAAAAATCAAACCAGAGACACTCTTCTCCTTTATGATTCTAAAGTCTCCACCTGTTTACCGTCCCTGCCAACACATTTTTGGAATCTTCCGCAGTGGATCCCCGTAATACCAGTTCTGCTTTTCTAATAAAGATATACCCAAATATAAACAATTTGCTTCAATGACCTGTAAGGGATTCCAATAATTCATTGCCTGGTGGAGACTGTTTGAAATTATATCCTAAATGTGCTCCCATAAGAATGTTAACATTTTTAACCATCCTATACCAGCCGATCAGTCGTGGATAATTTGAAATGTAACAAACATAATTAAAAACTTATTAGCCAGGTCCCCTCCCTATATATATATATATATATATATAATATATATATATATATATATATATATATATATGACTTATTAATATATATATAAGTTAAGAGAAAGGAAATGAATCCGACGGTATAAGTATAGATAAAAAGATATGAAAACACACAATATGCTGTTAAAGTGAAAACATTTTATATCATATTCATAGCTAATATTGAACAATATTTCGATTTATAAAAATCATCTACAGGGCTTGTTTTTAACTCCGGACTCATCGAGAGAGGGGCTGTAAATGATCTGAATTCAAAACGAAAATATTGATGTCCCCAAAAAGTTATGCGGTAGTTATAATATATATGTATATATACATATATATTAATAAGTCATCCTCAGACACGTGTTTCGGCGTTTCACACCTCTTCAGTGTGGCTAGACACAGCTATCCTAAGCTAGGGTCGAACTCAGACTGACCGTTTGGCAGCCTGATATCTTATCCCCTCGGCCACTGACAGTTGTAGCGGTACTATTTCTTTTTTTAAAACTATTAAGTACATAGGTTTGTTTATGTATTTTACGGTCACAGAGAGATCAAATTTATATTCACACACACACACATATACATATACATATACATATATATATATGGGGGAGGATGTCCACTCAATAAATTATTATTTAGAGAGATCGGCCACCTTGCTCCTCCGTCTCTTGATTTTTTAAATTTTTTTATCTAGGTGTCATGAACCATTTCTTTCCAGGTGTTTTCCACGCCCCCCCTCATAAATCTCAATATTTTAACATTCCAAATCTCACATTATTGCAATACAATGGAAGATAGTTTTAAAACAAACGAAGAACCATACATATGATTACACAGGATAACAAATTTTTGGAAATTCTCAGTTGCATGATTTTTTTACCATTTTTGATCTGCTAATTTCAAATATGGATAAAAGATTGGACCATATGACCTTTATGCACCCCTTTTTGATCTCGATTAAGAAAGGACATGTTTTTCATTTACACCGTCAATATCCAGTTGTTTGTTAGGGGTTAGGGTTAGGGGTTAGTTTTATAATTTTAAAAAGTCTAAAAATCGTCTGTTAAAACAACCGAATATTGACGGTGTAAATGAAAAACATGTCCTTTCTTAATCGAGATCAAAAAGGGGTGCCTAAAGGTCATATGGCCCAAAAGATTTGTCCTGTATACTCTATTTTTCATGCAATTTGAGGAATTACATTTTATCCTTTTGCGGCTAAATAAATTGGTTACGCGTTTCTGGTGTCAATAGGGATATCTAATTTTGCTTGTTTTTCCTGTCAAAACCCAAGTGCTTTCTGCTATATTTGTGGATATTTCACGTCAGAGGCGCAATAGAACATTGTGGCTGAACTTGCAAGTCGGTCGGAAAATTAAAACATATTACTGGGTGACCCAGAAAAAACAGAACCCAAATTATTTATTTATTTTCCCATTAAGCTAACCCTAAACTCCAACCCTAATTCTAAACCTAACCGTAAACCGTCCTAGTTAAAATTAACAGTTTTATTACAAAATTTGTGGGTTCTGTTTTTTCTGGGTTACACTGTATACATAATGACCCAGAAAAACAGAACCCAATTTATTTATTTTCCCATTAAACTAACGCTAAACCCAACCCCAACCCTAACCCTAAATCGTAACCCTAACCCTAAACCCCCTAGTTAAAATTAACAGTTTTATTACAAAATTTGTGGGTACTGTTTTTTCTGGGTCACCCTAATTTTCCGACCGATTTGCAAGTTTAGCCAACATTGTTTGAGAAGTAAGTCTATAAAACGGACTTCAGACTTACTCTTGGTGACCAAGACAAGGAATGGGCCCCTCATAGTGTATGTCATAAGTGTGAAGTAAGTGACTGGGTGAAAGGGAAACGTAAGGGCTTATCTTTCTGAATTCCCATAACCTGGCGGGAACCGAAGGACCACACAACTAACTTCTATTTTTGTCTGGCCAATACAAAAGATGTTGGTAAGAAAACAGACATAAAATCACTTATCCTAGTATACCATCATCAATTCGACCTACTCTGCACTCTGATGAGCTACCAACTCCAGTTTTTACAGAGGTCTCCATCTGAAGAAGAGAGTAAAGTGAGGAGTTGATGGTAGGCATGGTGCTCCATCTCAGGCGTCAAAAATAATTTCCTTGGTTTAGCGCTAGTGAAAAGGGGATAGACTCCTTCACTGTCTGGCTGATACCGACTATAGGTTACCCCGACGACTTTCCTTACTTACTTACATATATATATACATACATATATATATATATATATATACATACTCACACACACACACACACACACACACACACACACACACACACACACACACACATACACACTTGGTATGAGCTCTCTAATTGGTAATTTAAATTAACTCTCACTACTAGCATATAAGCAATGATCATTTCCCCGGACACTTGATCTCTCAGTGACCGTAAAATACCTAAACAAACCTATGTATTCAATAGTTTAAAAAACACCAGTCTCGCTACAGCTGTCAGTGGACGAGGGGATAAGATATCAGCCAGGCAAACAGCCAATCTGATTTCGACCCTAGCCAAGGAGAGCTGTGGTGGCTAGCCACAATGAAGAGGCGTGAAACGCCGAAACACGTGCATGTGGATGACTTATTAATATATATATATATATATATATATATATATATATATGTGTGTGTGTGTGTGTCAGTGGCATGTCTTGAATAATATGCTCGGGTAATCAAACATCTAGACGACATTATTTTATTCTATTTCTTTATTTTTATAGATGCAAATTCTTAATGCTTCCTGAATAGAAACATCAACATCATTATATTGTCTTTATTGTAACGGAATCGAACAGGTTCCCGAGTTGTTTCGTTCATTTTACTTCTTTGTAAATCTATCATATATATATATATATATATATATATATATAATATATATATATATATGTGTGTGTTTGTGTGTGTGTGTGTGAGGAAACTTGGTAGGAATAAATCCGACAATGTAGTAGAGATATGAGGAACACAAGGACAGAACTCAGACAAAAGTGTGTTAGATATATTTTTCTAGAGCTTTGAGCTCGGCATCATCAGCCATTTTATTGATTATCAAAGGTATCATACAAGTGTTTTATAGAGGGGGAAATGGACAGGAGGGGGTGGATGGGAGAAGAGGTCAAGTGGGTGGGTTAGTGTTTGTGAGGAAATAGTTTGATATATATATATATATATATATATATAACTATAGTGAGGGATTGGCACTGTTTCAGCTTTTACTGGACTTAAAACCCCAACGTCACCTGACGAATGTTTGCGGTTATGCATGCATGAAACTAATGGTCGTGACTGTTCCTATGTCATTAAATATATAAAACCTTTATATATTTATTTTTATTATATCATATATATATATATATATATATATATATATATATATATATATACCAACAATAACAATCTCCACTATTGACCATCTACTAGCCAGACAGGAAGTATGAACCAGATCAGAAAATGGGATAGGAACTATGACGAGCTTATCATTAAGAGTTTGCCCATAGTAAGTGCTCGTAAATATATTTAAATAAATTAGGACCCCACTCCCCCCCCCCAAAAAAAAAAAACAACCCAGGAAGATATGAGTGGAGAAACATCCTTTTTCCTCAGCATAAATTTCTAAATCTGTAATTAAACACATTTTTCTCTCGCTAAACAAATCCACAAAAGTTTTAGCGAAATATATATGAGGGTGTGTCAAAAAGTAATGCCACTTTGTTTAGGACAGGTATAATTACCAACACAGGAACATGTATCATACATCAAAATGAAGCTGGTCCTCTGTGGATCACATCCCTACTTCTCCACGTAGTTGAGTCAAAACGTAATGCCATTTTGTTTAGGACAGGTATAATTACCAACACAGGAACATGTATCATACATCAAAATAAAGCTGGTCCTCTGTGGATCACATCCCTACTTCTCCACATAGGTGAATCAAAAAGTAATGCCACTTTGTTTAGGACAGGTATAATTACCAACACAGGAACATGTATCATACATCAAAATGAAGCTGGTCATCTGTGGATCACATCCCTACTTCTCCACATAGGTGAATCAATAAGTTATGCCATTTTGTTTAGGACAGGTATAATTACCAACACAGGATCATGTATCATACATCAAAATAAGGCTGGTCCTCTGTGGATCACATACCTACTTCTTCACATAGTCACTGTTTCTCTCAATAGCAATATTCCACCTTCGAATGAGAACATGTATCCCTGCCCCGTAAAATTCTGTTGACTTTTAGCCACTTCTTTACTACAGATTTCTCTTCAGCTTTTCTTTATTTCATGTGAAGACTTCAAATGAAATATTTAAAAAATAACAATCTTCCAAGATGCCTCTCATGGGAAGAACACTCTGGGCATGCACAAAAATCCCCTTACTACCGTCAAAAAGAACCCTCGGCCATTCCAACGCAGACCTTGACCTGGTACTGAAGCTATTGACTGGCTCAGGAGAAAATATCCTCTCTAAGAAATAGCTATGAACCTATAAATAAAGTCTGAACATTAGAAGTATCTTTTGTCTTTGTCTTTTCTTTTCTCTTCCTTAATTCCGTTTCAGCCCAACGACCAACAGAAGGAAGATCCACATATAATGTGTATTATTTGGATTATTCGAACTACTGTCCTCACCTTTATTGTTATGCTAGAAGCGGCCACTCGGCATCGCCAGGGTATAGGGGAGATTTTTTAAAGTTAGTCCCGCGGATCCATTATTACTAAATCGTGAGTTGGATCCTCGTCGAATGTCCGATTAAAATCCCCATGTAAAAAAAGACCTTGCATTGATCCAGCCACTCTGAAAATAAACGTTAATAATAATGTCTACTATTCAAAATATTAAATGCAAAAAAAAAATTCCATTCTGTGATCATTTAAATTTTATTTTTTAACCCTTTTCACAAATATAAATCAAGTCTTTATTATTTTTGCTCAAAAACCAAGCCCTGGTGATATTTAATGTGTATATATATTTATTTTGTCGTTGTTTTATTTTCGAAGTTTCCTCCGGACATACAGATTAACACAACTGCCCTTTATATATGTATAGATAGATATACAACGTTTTGGCCGATGTCCCTCCGGCCTCCTTCAGGTGTTTTTTTTTGTTTGTTTTTTTTTTTTTTTTGTAGAACTTGAGAAATCTTTCGAAATCGAGAACCTTCTTGTCGAACTCTGCAGCCTTCAAGGAACTTCGAACCGAACCCTCTATTCATTTCACGGGAGTAGACAGTTCTCGTTCATTAACCATAACCGGTTGCAAGTGTTAAGTATTCTACGCCCTTGACCAGGATTGAACTTGCAATCTAGAAATGACACATGGTGCAACGGATTTAAGAGTCATGTTAATACAGATCTAAGTGACAATCTCTAGGCTGCTGGTTCAATCCTGGTCAAAAGGAGAAATGTTGTGTATATAATAATGATAAAGATGACAATAGTCCCAATAAGGACCATATGACATTTAGGCACCCCTTTTGCGATCTCGTTTCATAAGGACATTTTTTCATTTACACCGCTAAAATCGGGTTGTTTGTTAGGGGTTAGGGTTAGTAGTTAGGGTTAGGGTTAGGGGTTAGTTTTATAATTAAAAAAAACTCTAAAAATCATCTGTTAACAAACAACCGGATTTTGGCGGTGTAAATGAAAAAATGTCCTTATGAAACGAGATCGCAAAAGAGGTGCCTAAAGGTCATATGGTCCCCGAATAATCCTAATAATACAAATTATCAAGCCTCAAAAATTCAGAGAAATAACATATAATGGGGTTTAACAGAAGAAACCAGCGAATACGCTACAAACTAACCAGAGCCTTATCCCACATAATACCTCCAACCCTATAGACTTACATTAAGCAAGTTTGGCCATCCCACCTGATTACGTATTTTACAATCACATGATACATAAGCGAAACGAGATTTTTTTATCGATTAATTATCGATAATCGATTGCGTTTTTTTTTTACAATGGTATTTCTTTTCTCATTGGCAAAATAATTCGTTCATCTCTTCTAAACATGTTATTGACAATAAAGATAATTCATTTCACTGACTGATATGGGAAGTGTATTTTTAGCATAATCATTCTCTCTCTCTCTCTCTCTCTCTCTCTCTCTCTCTATATATATATATATATATATATATATATATATATATATATATATATATATATATATATTCGGAGAAAACTTCGAAAATAAAACAATTAACAACAAAGTAAATATATATACACATTAAATTTCACCAGGGCTTGGTTTTTTAGCAAAAATAATAAAGAGTTGATCTTGATATATCCGGGTTATAGGATATATTCTGAAGTTCGTATTTGGTATATTTTCGCAGTATTAATTGGTACATCCGTCGGTTGAGGTGTCGTCTAGCGAGTAAGTTAGCTTGTAAGGCATAAGGTCGTCGGCTATCGAGTAAGTGTAGGTCGCAGGTCTAGAACCAACACAGTGTCGACTATTTATACTTGACACTGTCCAATGAGATTATAGTGAGGGTGTACCAAGGTATTTACATATTCATTATATCAGATCTATATTCGTGAAGATAATTAAAAAATAAAATTTAAATGATAACAGCATGGAATTTTTTTTTTCATTTAATATTTTAGATAGTAGACATTAACATTTCTTTCCAGAGTAGCTGGATCAATGCCAGGTCTTTTTTTTTCTTTTTTTTCTTTTTTACATAGGGATTTAAATGGGGCATCCCACGAGGATCCAACTCACAATTCAGTAATAATGGATCTGCGGGACTAACTTTAAAAAATACCTCTCTACCCAGACGATGCCGGGTAGCCGCTGCTAGTATATATATATATATACTAGAAAATACGTGACCCGTTGGGTCACCCATTGTGCTCGGTTTAGATTGTTGGAAAAAATCACATGATAATATTATTTCACTAATTTAAAGTTTTCCCAAACTGTCCAAATAAGTTATTTAAACTGGAGTAAACATTTTCAAATGACCAAAGGAAGAACAAGAGAAGGGTCACTTGGTTAGTTAATTTGTAATTAAAGGTAAGTAGGATTTTAATCATGGATATCCATGACAATCTCTAGCCAACCCTACCCTATCAATCATTGTTCTCAAGAGGTCCTCTTCACAGCATCCAATATCTGCACAGAGTTGGTCAATGTACATCTTTGCTCAACGGTCCACACTGGCGTGCCTGTCTGCTGGTTTCCATACAAAAACATCATGAGTTTGTCCTTGATTCTCCAGCAGTGTCCAGCATTTTACTCAGATTGTTTGTGTGATAAGTGGTAAGTGGCCATACAGCTGCTTTCTCATGGGGTGTTGCTTCCACAACTTTTTTGAAATTACATACTGCATTCTTGTGCAGTTCCTATGTAGCTTATTCTCTAGGTGCTATGTTAGTGTCCAAGTGGTGCAGTTGTACAGTAGCAATGATACAGCTATGGTTGTGAAGAATTGTTGCTTTAACTTGTCAATGAGATCAGATTTCTATATGACTGATAGTCCATGGAAGACCATGCCTTTCACTATGCATTGATTAACATGGCTTTCTTTAGATAAGATATTACTACCTAGCTACGTTAATTGTAACACCAATTTCCAGGGTTTATCATCGAACGTGGAGATGCCTCCTTAATTTTAAAAACACATGAACTTGGTTTTATCGGAGTTCACATAGAGGGTGATGTTTCATGCTGCATTCGGTGCAGAATATTGCCTGCTTCTTGCCTTTTAAAAAATAATTATTTATAACATCTAATGATGTTTACTTATGTAGTCTAGGCATATTATAAATATATATGGCGCTAACATATCTCCAAGAAAATATATTTAGTATTGTAAAATAATGGGTGCAAGAAAAATAAAACATTTATTGCAAAAACACAGACATACAATGAGGGTTCAATTTATTTTATTGTAGGAATTTATGAGGAAATTGTTCTTCTTTACCCAGGTAGGAAGTTCATAAATAGCACGGTTCGAATTTTCAGAAGGCATCATGTAGCGTTTTTTAGGGCAAGGGGCCAGAACGCATTAATGCGATATGCACCAATATGTTTCGCGTGTTGATCCCCCGTACCAAGATTTTTTTTTTTTGTACACAAATAAATTTTACATTTTTCGAAAGACAATTTAATGATGGAACATATGTAAAAAAAGATAATTCACTAATAAATCGGTTTTGGAAATAGGGCATCTTAAACATTGAAACTTAAATCTCTAGGTACCACCAAACCGTTTAGGCCATCTTGAATAAAACGAAAATAGATATTTCCGAACTTTGTTTATCAAAAAAATCTCGTAAAAAAAAGAACGTACAGGGTTGTTACAAAGAAAAATAGTTAATTCAAAGATCAAATTATCCGATTGGGAAAAATTACATCGTTATCTTAAAAAATAAACAAACCTATCCATATTACGTGCGAAAGGGTAATTTTCAGGCTGCGATTTAGAGAGAAAGAAATACATATTATTACCCTCTTACGGTTATGCATATAAGTACGGATGGGTGTAACGGACAAACTTTTTTAGCCAAATTTTTTCTATTAAAATGAATAAAATCTTTAAAAACTTTAATATTACAATTTAAAATGAATAAAATCTTTATAAACTTTAATATTACAATTTACTATGAATAAAAACTTGAAAAACTTTAATCTTAAAATTTCGCAGTGAAATTGACGTTAAAAATGTCTTCGGTTTTAGAATTAATTCTTAAAATCGAAAATAAAATGAAAATTTGAATATTTTTTCTAAGAGAAAAACTGATAAAACAATCATTCAATATATTATTTTTATTCTAATTGGTCGTAAAAGTTAAATAAAATATTTTTTTCCGCACAGAAAAACAAACTTTAGTTACCGAGAAGCGTCTCGTCATATGTCAGTTTTGCTCTTCCGTATATTCTAAGAATCACACATTATTATTCAACAATAAAAATAACAAATTCTTTTTAAAATATTAATCGAGCACGGATCGGACCAACTTTTAATTCACCTGAATTCTAAAATTCATATTTTTAAATATCCGTGAAAAATTCGATTTTTTTCCGCAGAAAAAAAAAATTTATTTATTTCACGCAGAAAATAAAAATATTTAATCACACAAAAGATTGAAAATCTCGTAAAAATGCATTTCTTATAAAAAAATTTTTTTTTTTTGAGAATTTAATAGAATATAGTACATACCAATTACATGCAAAAAAAAGTTTTCAAATATTAATATAATGACATTTTTTTGCACTTTTTATTTCCGATTTCATTAATTTTTCCTAAAAAAAACTATAGTTCGGTACGTTATACAATTTCATTGATATAGTTATTCAGCCTCTTATCTTTATAGAAAAAAAAGTACCAAATTTTTTTTCCACGTCATTTTTTTATCTCATAAAATAAAATAGGGGGGGGGATAGACCTCGTAAAAAAATATTTCCCCTAATATATTTTAGAAAAAAAACTATTTCAGATGTATTTACATCCAATGGTAAACATTTATGGAAATTTCCGTGAATAAGGACATTAATTGATTTTTCATAGAATTTTTTTAAAATCCTCTTATCGTAACTTGTTTTAGCTACGTTAATTTCAGTTGATTTAACAGTGCAAAAATGAAAACATTGTTTTTCAATCATAATTTTCATTATTTTCGTAAGCTGATAAAAAATTTAAAAATCATCAGGAGTTTGTTTAATGTTTTTTCTTTCGAAGGAAAAAAAATTTTCTAGAAAATATTAATTTTTCTGCAAGTTTCATTGTCTTAAATGTAGGGTGGGGTAAATTGCACAGGGTCAAATGGGTGGTACCTATAAATCTCGTAAATAAGAAAAAATATGTATCTTTTTCTTTTTTGTTGTTGTTTTTTAATTGTTAGATATTTTTCAAAAGAATTTTATATTAAAAGTTCCTATTGTCACATTTTTATTTTATTTTTCAGGGATTTTTAAAAATTTATAAAATGTAAAATAATAACTTTTCTTTAATGTACAGCAAACATCGTATTTATTTAATCAAAGAAAAGGTCCATGAGTTAATAGGTTCGAATCCGTGACGCTGTATATTTATACTCTGTAAAGAAAACTCAAACAAACATGTTTTTGAAGAAATTTATTATTTTTATTTGGAAACAAATAATTTCTCCGTTTATATCCAGAAAGCAGATATTACCGTTCAGTTAAAATTTTATTATAAATATTTCTAACATGGTAATTCTGATTTTCCCAACTTTTTTTTTTTCAATAATATTAAGAGTTAAATCGTGAGGCATTTACCTATTCTTTTAGTAAATAAATTATGTCGTAGCTGACAATTTAATTCTAAAAACTTATTTCTAATAAACTCTTGATTTGTTTTCTATTAAAAACTGTAGAAACATAATAAATTTGTATAAGTATATATTAACATTACCGACAAAAATTAGTTACAATAAAAGGCATTGGTTTGTTTATGTGTGTGTATTATTTATCTCGTACATTTTTTATCTCAAAACAATCTTAAATCGGTTAAACTTGCAAATCGTCGTTAAACGGAACTTATTAAGTTTTTTTGCAAATTCTGTTACGGTTTTAGGGGTTAAGGTAATTAAGTTTTTGTCGGTAATGTTAATATATACTTCTTATAAATTTGCCAACTTTAACCCACAAATCTTGATTTAAACAAAATAAGCTGAAACAAAGACAATTTATCTACTACAAATAAGTTGATTGATTCACTAATTTAAGATAGATAAATTACCAAAAATCAAGGAGTTAGTCAGCCATGTATTCTTTTAGTTTGTTTTTTAGTTAAACGATGGGGGAGTCAACGTTTGCTCATTTGAATAAGTCCCATCACATTTAAATATATAACTACTTTTTTTTTTACCCAATGAAATATTTTAAAGTAAGTTTAATCATGTTAAATTTGACTCTATAATATTAATAATTAAAGTAATTTAAAAAATATATTTTAGCCTGATTTACGCCCTTTTATAAAAAAAAAAATTCTCTTTAGCCTGGAGAAATGAAAGGGGGGGGGTGAATCTACGGAGGTGCTAGGGTAGGGCTCACTGCTGATTTTTCAGTTGTGACAGACACTAACTGACAATACAGGGTGGGAGGAGAGTTATTTAACTGACATAGCGGATGGGAAGAACAACAGGTAATCCCAAGACAGGGATTGGTCGGTCGTTGACTTAATTGCTAATTACGCCTAATTAAAGCCAATTAAACTGAATTTTTTCTACACTTTGTAGTGCTAACACCAAGGAATATCTAAGTATAAAATATTGTGTCCATAACATAAATAGAAAAATCCTTTAGCTGGAGAAGGTTGAATAAACTCAGCTTTAGTAATAATAATAGAAGATAATAGATAATATATAGTTATTTACTAAGCATAATTAGATGCGCACAAGGTCAGAAGTATGGGTGGCCCAGTGGAATCATCACTAACAATGGTCTGCAAAGCTAGCTTGCTAACCATTACACATCGTAATATATATTATATATATATATATAGTATTATGTGTGTTGTGTGTGGTTGTGTGTGGTGCGTGTCTATATAATCCCTCCCCCTATCTATATCCTCTATTAACTACATCTTTCACCCGTAACACCCCTCTCTCTCTCTCTCTCTCTCTTCTCTCTTCTCTCTCTCTCTCTCTCTCTCTCTCTCTCCGTGTGTTAAATGATTTTACAATAAATGCATTACAAATGGTTTTACTAATTAAGATACATAAATAAACGATTTTAGTTAAAATAACATTGGAATGATTTTTGGTTAAAATGGATTAGTAATGACTTAACTATAAAAATGCATTAGAAATGATTTTTTATAATAATCCGTTGAAAATGGCTTTAACTATAGAAGTGTTTGGAAAATATTTTATTATAAAGATAATTGGAAATTGCTTACTATAAAATGCTGTAATGATTTTGACTTCCTATTCACAATAACATACGTAAAGATGATTCCTGAATTTGTCTAACATATGACCGAAAGCTAATCCTGTATACCGGAAGCGACATTAATTTTTCTCATAATAAAAATAAAACTTATTGTTTTCAATGACAAATTAGTATACAAACAAACTTCTGCCTCCCTACTTAACTTTCCACACAGATCCGCATCAGAAGCTGGAAAACTTGAATCGGGGCGATTTTGATTCGGTTTTGTTTGCGTAAGTTTGGTGCAGTATGGTTAATTTCTGAATGACTGGTTGTTTGTGTTTGGTTGTTGGTTGGTGGGATTTTACAGTATATGAGCTATCCGGCAGATACAAACAATAGGCCACTTTATATAAACGGTGGGTGCAAGAATGTGGTGTGTGCATATAAATGCACACTTAGTTATATAGATACGTAGTAGTAGTTATATTGAATAATAAGTAGCAAGTCAAACCACATATATGTATAAATATGTGTGTGTTCTAGTGTAGATAATGTGTGAATATACATATGTATAGATAGATATATATGTGCGTGTGTATACATACATGTGTATGTGTGTGCATACATATATTGTATGTGTAGGTAGGGTTAACGGCTAAGTCAACTAAACTCTAAAAATAAAAGAAGAATTTAGGCTAGATAAAAAGAAGTGATAGTGAGCATTTAATGTTAGAAAGCAGACAATGTCTGGTCTTTGGCAATTAACAGTTGACCAGTTGGTCAGATGGGTCATAAACACCAATCGGGTGGTCTGTTAGAACAAAGGATTTTCAAATCTCGGAGGATGAGATTTGGACGAGATTGATAGTGAGAATGGGAATTCTGGGAAATTCAAAAAGTTTAGTCAGTTAGTCTTGGACAGCGGAGAGAGCAGTTAGTTTCTGGACAGCAAAGAGGGCAGAGTGAGCCTTGAACACTGAAGAGATAAGATGTTAGAATGCCACTAGAGCTAGCCTTAGCAGAGGTCTACAAAGAAAAGGGGAGACCCCATCTCTGACAACCAGGGGAGATAGCAGCAGATAGATGCAAGTTATATACTCCCTGCCTTTTCTAATGTCACCTGACTGATTTTGTCTTCGTTGTTTTCTTCTCCTTTCTCTTGTAACACTTGTTTTGTTTGTACACCCCTTTGGCGGGGGGCCCCTGCGAGATGTTTTGAGCACATATGCGCAACGTGACAGGTCCTAGGGAACTGGGGCGACACGGAATCATTGCTAGACGAGACAAGATGAACGGCCAGAAGAAGAAGTGCAGAAAGATGCAGTGAACGCAGGAGAGTTGCAGAAGTGTGCAAAAGAGCTTCGCAGCCCGCCCGGTGTGTTACACACTCCAACGACTTTATTTTTACTATTATTCATAACTAGCAAGAATATTCCCCGCTCCAGGTGTATTATTTAAGTTTTAATGTAATAAGATATATCAGATTAGAAAACTAACGAAAGTAATAAAAACACATATAAAAAGAACACTTATTTTAATTATATTTAATTGGTTTCCATAAAATCATTCATAAGATTGATTTTAATTCGTTGGAGAATAAAACAATAATACTAGAGATCAATAACACTTAGTAATTTTTATAAATCTGGTTTTGTTAAGACCAGTATGCAAATTAACCACCCACATATTATGTAACCTTTATTTTTAGTGATATAAAGACACATTGCAGGATTCTAAACGCAATAATACATGGGCTGTTTTGAGGCAAAACTAACTCAGATTTGGTAGCGATTACGTTAATTATAGATTTATTATGATGAATCTGATTTTGATTATAAATCAAATACTCATTGATAAACTTAAGCAATTTATGAGGGTATTGTGACGTAAGCAGTGACGTAGTTTCGGTTACAGACACCGAATGTCCATTATAAAAATAAGAGATGCTAGATGTCTTTGAAGGGATTCAACTTATCTTATACAATTGACAACGGTAACTTAAGTTATTGTGATTGAGGACAACAAAAAAAAAGATGAACAGTTTGTTGGTAATGAAAGAATGAGAGAGAGAGAGAGAGAGAGAGAGAGAGAGAGGAGAGAGATAGAGAGGAGAGAGAGAGGAAAGGAGAGAATTGCAGATTCAAGTGTTTAACTTCATCTAAATTTATCTATTTATATATTAATACGGTTGTTCCTAAATTCTTCCGTCCGTTATCATCTGCAACCCCTGGTTAAAAATGAGACCGTCTAAATTGTCAAGATGCAATGCAAAAATGTAAATCCAGATTATATCTGTGTCGCTTAATCGCAGATTTCTTATTGTTCATTTTATTTCACCCAATTTTAAAAATGAACAATTCCAAATGGTCTTGCGTCGCTTAATGCCCAACGTAAAATTAAAATGAATTGAAAAAAAAATAACGTGTTTGTTTTATTTGTACAATTTCTGGTTTGTACTGCTGCCTTTCTTAGATCCATGAATAGTGTTAAAGTAGCCTTAAAATAGGAATAAACACAAACGAGGCAAATAATTTGCACAAAACATATCAGACACTCGTTCAAGATAGCGTGGACTGATGCTACTTGATGCTACTTGGGTAGATTCGACAGGCCATTCAACGTTCCGATTTTTGGCAAAGTTTTTTTATCGCGCCGGACTTCTGGGTTTTTATCGGCTCGACTCGTTGTGCTCGAAGTCCGAAAATTTTTGTTCGACAACTGGGCCATTTTTTTTTTTTTTTTACTCAAATTTTTTGTTCGAATTCTGAATTAATCAACTTCATAGATTAATCTATTTCTTTTTTTTCTCTCTCTTTTCTTTTCTTTTCTTTCTTTCTTTCTTTCTTTCTTTCTTTCTTTCTTTATTCATTTTTTAGAGACAGTTTGCCAGATCGATCTTGATATTCATTTACATGTTTTTAAAAACGTTCATGAATGTGTGAAATTATCTAAGTCCGTTCCCTCGATTCTGTCAATACCAACGAAATGTGTCTATTTTAATGTGTGAATCGATGAGGTTTGTTAGCAACCCAATGAATATAAAAATAAACCCTAATGATAAGATCTAATAATAAGTATTAAAATAAGATCTAATAATAAGATCTAAGATAAAAGAAAGAGACCTAAAAATATAATATTAAGTATAAAGATAGACCTAAAATGAGATTTAATAAGCATAAAAGTAAGACCGAATAATTAGATCTAATAATAATTAAGAATAAGACCTAATAACAAGATCTAATAGATTTAAAGATAAACCCAAATGATAAGACCTAATAAGTATAAAAATAGACTTAAAATGAGATTTAATAAGCATAAAAGTAAGACCGAATAATTAGATCTAATAATAATTAAGAATAAGACCTAATAACAAGATCTAATAGATTTAAAGATAAACCCAAATAATAAGACCTAATAAGTATAAAAATAGACCTAAAATGAGATTTAATAAGCATAAAAGTAAGACTGAATAATTAGATCTAATAATAATTAAGAATAAGACCTAATAACAAGATCTAATAGATTTAAAGATAAACCCAAATAATAAGACCTAATAAGTAT
>CM042164.1:38517384-38529884 GCA_023376005.1 Doryteuthis pealeii
TTTGGTTGCTACGATTATCTTGGTCTTTTCTTTTTTTCAAAATTTTTTTCCCCAGGTTTATGTTTGGTAGTATATTTTTACAATCAAACTATTTGCCGTTTTTTTTTCTCACCGCGAGGATTTACCAACAAGTTTGGTATAATATATATATAATAGGTATACCCAAAATTGACCTAAAATGCGTTTTTGACAATGAATTGAGCCCCCCACCTTATATTTTAAATGAATTTTATATATAAACTTTTCATAGCAAAAATACCCAATTAAAGTTTTGACATAAAATAACTAATGCATTATAAAATTCATTAATTGATAAATCAATACTGAAAATTTCATTAAAATCGGATAATTCCCTGATTTTTGGTAATTTTTCTTTTTTTTTTTTTTTTTTTTGCAATCGCGAATGTTACATTAAATTTGTAAACAAGGCATTTATACCATTTATAAAGAGCGTTAATGGCTGAACGCGATCGAAATTGACCAAAAATCGTTTTAAATGTATTAAAGATAAATTGCATATGTAAGAATATTTTTCTTTTTTTAATGATGATCATTATGTTACTACTTATCGTTTTAGACAAAAGTTTGACCTTAAATAATAGATTTAATTAATTTTAATTCGTTTTCTTTTTAAATGTAGCAGACCAATTTTTGGGTATACCTAATATATCAACTGTTTTAGGTTCTTTCTGAAAAACAGGTTGGTTGTAAAAGTTTTTATCGGGTGATCCGGGTGAAATTTTCCACTTAAAACTTAGTAAATTTCTGTTCTCCCCTCTTCCAACTTTAGTCGCTATCTACTGTTTGTTTTGTTTTTAGGGGTTGGGGTGAGGATTAGGTTTGGGTTGGGGTTTTTTTTTTGGGGGGGGGTATTTTTTTTTTGGTTTTTTTGTTTGATTTGCACCCTGGCAACGGAGTCGATTGACATATCGAATAACACCAAGGATATATACTAAACAAAAGTTGACAGTTTAGCAATGGAAAAATTTAAGTCCTCAGGCGAGATACAAACACAAGTACAAAAGACGAACTAGTATAATTCCAACATCAGGTTGTGTGTCTGTGTGTCTGTGTGTCTTTGTTGTCGCCTAGCAAAGAAATCATTGGGAAATTCCCCCGTGTATATACTTAACCAATCCCTCCGCGATCGGCACGGTGTGACGAAAGGTCAAGTTTTAAATTGAGTAAAGCCGGTTTAAATTCAGGGTTTTCCTTCTCCTAGACTGGTTGCCCAAACAAGACTAAAGAACCCAGTTTGGTTCGTTGGATGTTTGTATTTTACGGCATGCCAACTCTAATTGGGTTATTTTATGTCGAAGATGTTCATTCTTGATGGGTATTTAACATTTTTTTCAATTATTTTTAAAACTCAATTATTTTTCTATTCAACCCATAGACGAGACTCTAACGGATCAGGGTGGACCTGGGAATAGTAATGATGAAAGAGTACTCCACACTCCCCAGAGCTCCAGAATTGGAACTTCACCATCAGATAGAGTTAAACGTCATACCCGGGACATTATAACCCTTAGCCACCGCCTTCTAGCACATATGATAAAAAGGGTTGGGGCTTGCAATAAGGTTGGGTCAATCATATATGTGCTAGGGCTTGACGTGACCAGCCGATTGACCGTCTAGCCTAAGTAAGGGCCAAAGTGGATTACCGCATGCCATGGACTGCTCAACCATCAGGGTTCCACCTTTAAGCATCACGAGTTGCCACCCAGGGCCAACAGGTGACCCCATTGGGGAGGGGGTCTTACCACTCAACAAAGATGCAGTCGGTGTATTCTACAGCCCTACCGACAGGACGCCCGTGTGATAGTCGGGAATCGCTGGTGGTAATGGGTGGGGAAGAACCATGGAAAGATTGTCACTAATAGCAACCAGTTGAAAAATTATCACCCAAACTACATGGTTGGATGCATTTTTCTACTTGCATGGAAAAAACCCTAGGAGGCGGCCTTGTGTAATGGTTATCGTCGTAAAAAATGGACACAGTGACACGAGTTCAAATCCTCAACGAGGCTGTTTGCATTTTCACATAATGATAATAAACTTGGGAAAGGTATGATTCCAAATGTTCTCTTTCCATCTATGAGTAATTAGTAGGATTGACTGGGCTCTTTAACCATGGTATGGCAACCAGTCTAGGAAAAGGAAAACCCTGGATTCAAGCCTGTTTAACTCTATCTAAAAACAAATGACCTTGTGCCGTTAGATCTAATAAATAAAAATATTTTTTTTCATTTTATAGAGTATAGATATTTAGCCAGCCCGCTCTCCACGGGTAAGATGTGACACAAAGCTGCAAGTACCAGTCACCCGGTGAGTATTGTATTTTAAAGGAATTTAATTGAAATTCGAATTTTAAAATGTCGGACTCACAGATCTACAAAAGTAAAAAAAAGAAGAAAAGATGTCTACAAGAGCAATACTGTGCCGAATTTTTTTTTTTTTTTTTTTAAGTTTAAAAAATAAGGTATTTGTAATATAAATAAATAAATGAATAAATAGATAAATAAAGTAAAATAAACGAACCGTTATAAAAATGTAAACAAAATGTAACACACCCTTTTTAGGTGTCCCCCCCCCCCCCTCTGCAGGAGATACAGTTAGCATGTTCTCAATATCACTAACAGTGCCAATGTCAGTCATGTTGATTTTTAAAGGAAATTCATTAAAATTTGAATTTAACAATGTCGGACGCTCAGCGCCGGATTATGAATATTCATGAGTTGCTGCTTGGATGAATATTATGCCAGGTATCTAATTTAGGATTTTAATTGGTTTATTTTTTCCCTTTTTCTCATCGTCAGTCAATGGCTTTCGTTCGTGTGAGAAACATTGCACAACATTCCGCCATGATGATCTCAGGGAAAGACGTGCGAATAGAATTGGATATAAATAAGATTTCTTCTCTATAAATAGAAACGGCTATTTATTTTTATATCCAAAAATGTTATCATAAATTTGAATAATAATCATAGTGAAGCATTCTAAAGTGTTTAATAAATGTATCTGTAATTAGTAAATGTTGGAGGCGCGGGGGTCTAATGGTTAGAGTCGACGGAAATGGACTCGTCGACCCGAGTTCAAATCCTGGACGAAGCTACAGTTCACATAGCGCTAATACCCTTGGGAAAGGCATGAATCCAATTACTCTCCCTCCATAAATAGCAGGACAGACTGGGCTCTTTAACCTTGGTTAGGCAACCAATCTAGAAGAAGGAAAACTCCGAATTCAAACCTGTTAAACTCCGCTTGGGGTGGTCAGTACTAGAATAGGCTCAGTCCTAATTAGTGATTTATTTCACTAATTATTTAATTATTTATCTTAGTAGCACGCTTGGCTGGAGGTGTAGAATACGTCAACTGCACCTCTACAGAGGGGCAAGACCCTCCCCCGATTCTAACAGGTTGGGTAAATATCTATACGTATTAAAATTCAAAATATTTTTATTCCTTAAATTCAACTTATTCAGTGCTGGACTTAACTGTAAGCTAAATAATAGGGATGTACAAAAAAGACACTCACTTCTCTATCAGTAATTCAAGACAAGCGACGCGTACTTTTCACTCACTATTCACTATTTTCCCCTTCTTAATTAATCTTTGTTTGTTTCTTTCTTTCTTTCAAATCTTTTTTACAGAATTTCTCATTTTTATGATAATCTAAGTTTTCATTTTTCAATCCTCCCTTCTTTCCTTTCTTTCTTCTTCAATTCCAACTTCTTTCTTTTTTCCTCTGAATCTTTTTCTCTCTTTTCTCTTTCTTCCTAATTCCTTCTTTTTTTTTTTTTCTTTTTCTCAGATTAACTCTTCTTTCCTTTGTTTTCTTTCTGTCACTTTTTATCTTTCTTTTTTCCCCAACATTATCTTCCTCATATTATAAAAGCACAATAATCCGAGTTTTTTTTTAATTATTTTTTTATTTTATTGATGGATTCTCTTTGACACTCTTAAACTTTCTCGAGCGTAGCAGCGGTGTTTAGTAAATTCGTATACCTTAAAAATATAAGACCATTATGGTTTGAACAATGCTTTATAGTGAGGCAACTATATCATGAAGTTTTTCTGGGCCATATGACCTTTAGGCACCCCTTTTTGATTTCTATCAAGAAAGGACATGTTTTTCATTTACACCGTCAATATCCGGTTGTTTTAACAGACGATTTTAGGGGTTTTTTTTAAATTATAAAACTAACCCCTAACCCTAACCCTAACCCCTAACAAACAACCGGATATTGACAAATGTAAAATGAAAAACATGTCCTTTCTTAATCGAGATCAAAAAGGGGGGCCTAAAGGTAATATGGTCCGTTTTTATTTTTATTTTGCCAACGTAAGTAAGAAAATTTCAGAACACTCCGCTGGACACTGGTTAGGGTTAGGGTTAGCGTTAGGGTTAGTGTTAGGAGTTAGCGTTAGGGGTTAATTCATTCAAGCAAATATGCTAGATTTATACATTTATGAATTATTGTGGCGAGAGAACAAAGAAAATAACACTTTCAATCAAACCCTTAATGAATTTATTGATTCACAATAAAGCCTATTTCAAACACATCTATCGCTTAATGGTCTTATTTTTTAAGGTATAAGAATATGCTGAAAGCTCAAGAGTGCATTCTCTTTTTATATTAGTTCTTTTTGTATATTTGTTCTTTTTTGGGCCTCCGTTGAATAAAAAGCCACACGCATAAACACACGCACACAAAAAAAAAGACAACAACAAAAAAAAAAACAGAGACTAAAAACGTATTATTAAGGAGAAAGATAGAGTGAAGGGGTGAGCGCGTGGAAGCGATTAGGCTAATCTGTTTCAATCGAACATAATGAAAAGATGAAAAGAAGGAAAGAAAGAAAAAAAAGAGTGAGAGAGAGTTGAATCAAGATTATTATACATTTTACATATTGAAGTATTTTGCAATAGCTAACTAAACGTATCAAACGTTGTTATAATTAAATGTTCATACTGTGGTATATCGACAGGTCCTGCTCGTTCAGCAGTAATAGATCTGCGAAACTAGCTTGTTAGCGATTATACTACGGTGGAACACCCAATTTTATTGAGTATATGAGCTAGGCGTACCTTGCTACTTAGAAATACACAACAAACTTAGATACGTTTACTAAACACTTTAGGGTTAAATCCTACTTAATGAACATAAATTCCCCCATCGTATGTCACCCCGCCGAAAGGAAAAAAATATACTAAAAATCAAGGAATTAACTGAATTTAATGAAATTTTCAGTGTTGATACATTAATGAATAAAATATATAATGCACTAGTTATTTTAATTAAAAACTTTTACATTTTCTCAGGTCAATTAACTTTTAACCACGTATGTTTGTGAATCTGTGTTACGCCTCAAAGATACGTGGTTCAAAGTTAACTGACCTGAAAAAATGTAAAAGTTTTCAAATAAAATAACTGGTGCATTATATTGTTTATTCATTAATATATCAACACTGAACATTCCATTAAATTCCTTGATTTTTAGTATTTTTTTTCTTTTGGCGGGGTGACATACGATGGTAGAATCTATGTCCGTTAAGTAGGATTTAACGCAGTTTAGAATGCTTCACTATGATTATTATTCAAATTCATGCTAACAATTTTTGGATATAAAAATAAATAGCCGTTTCTATTTATAGAGAAGAAATCTTATTTATATCCAATTCTATTCGCACGTCTTTCCCTGAGATCATCATGGCGGAATGTTGTGCAATGTTTCTCACATGAAGGAAAACCATTGACTGACGATGGGAAAAGGGGAAAAAATAAACCAATTAAAATCCTAAATTAGATGCCTGGCATATTATTCATCCAAGCAGCAACTCATGAATATTCATAATCCGGCGCTGAGCGTCCGACATTATTAAATTCAAATTTTAATGAATTTCCTTTCAAAATCAACATGACCGACATTGGCCCTGGTGGCGGAGCTGAGAATATGCTAACTGTATCCCCTGCAGAGGGGTGAACACTCCATCTAAAAAGGGGGTGTTACATTTTATTTACATTTTTATAACGGTTGTGCTGATTTAAACCGCATGTGGAATTAACAAAAGTTAGAAACAGGAAATACTAAGAGTATTTACGGGTTTCGAAGGCGCTATTATTTCTCCGTAGTTGTAGGCAAATTGTCGGACAAAGAAGGAACAAACACGAAAGTAAATGCAGACACTTGTATTAACAAAGATTACATAAATGTTTTTGCAAATTTTATTGGTATTTACTACAAGACTTATCCATGAGTTAAGCAGAGTTCTTGGAGTAGTGGTGATAACAGGGATATTCTGGTCGTTGGTAGGAAATGTTGATAAGACGCTTCGTCTCGGTAGTTTCTCGTCTTTCAGTCAACATGCTATTGCACCCGCCTTTTAACGTTGCTGATACAATGCCTTAGAAGTGAGCTGGTTGTAGAGTTCTGTGATAAGTGTGCCCTGTTTTGGGCTTTTACTTTTACGTCTCTCCTCCAGTAACTGCTATGCGATAAGTGAAGTTTAGGGACCGCTATTTACGCTACTACCCTCAGTGAGTGCTCTGTGATAAGTGAAGTTTTTGGTTTTTGCGCCAACATACGATGTTGGCGATTCTCCCCCTAGCGGCAGGGGGAGATAATTAACTATGGAATTTCCAATAATACACGAGCACAACTTGGAATTTCAACTAACATTATATCACTACACACTAGAAAATACGCTTATAATAATTGTTGTTGCAAATGATAGTTTTGTCTGTGGAAAATATCAATCATATAAATATAAGGAATACAAATCCACTTAAGTGAGTCCTTGGAATGTTTATGGTAAGTCTCGTACTTACGATGGTCATTTTTTTCTTTCTCTGCTGAATTATAGGAAGCGACGATTTTTACGTCCGACCCCATGAGATACTGGTACAAAAAGAGGAATAATTCTTATCTTCAATTTTTGGCCCCGAAAATTGCGGGCCTGTGATTGGTCGGTTTAAAAAGGAGTACGTCGACTAAGGGAGATAACCCACCTACCTTAGATATGTTTTTATATGGTTCGTCTTTTTTTTTCTTTTTTTTCTTTTGTATGGATGCCTTGTTTTTTAACTTCAATAAAATTTAGAATAAGGCAAAATATTGCTCTTGTAGACATATTTTTTTTTTTACTTTATTCGTTTTTGTAGCTTAATTTTCTAAAGATGTGGTTAATAAAAGAGGGGAAAATGCAGGTTAAATTTTTAGAGGTTTAAAATTGACATCTGTATATTAAACTCTTCCACTCATTGCAAGTGACTGGGATTTTGTTAATTAATGGAAAAAAATAATGAATAAATAAATTTTACTATTTAGATAGAAAAGTATTTCATTTAAATAATACTTTTTAGTCTCTATTTTTTATGGGAGTTTTCATTTATATTTTTTTTCAACGGACACCCAAAAGCGAACAAATATAAAAAAGCGAGGACACCCTTGAACTTCCTCGACCGCAGTAGCGGTATTGAGTAAATTCTTATACCTTAAAAAAAAAAATAAGACCATTAAGCGATAGATGGATTTGGAAAAGGCTTTATTGTGAATCAACTAAATCATTAAGAATTTGAGTGAAAGTTTTACTTAGTTCTCTCGACACAGGAATTGTTTGTAGATGTGCAATTAGCATATTCTACAGCCTCAGCCGACAGGGGTACTAAGATACATTTACTAAACACTTTAGAATGCTTCACTATGATTATTATTCAAATTTATGATAACATTTTTGGATATAAAAATAAATAGCCGTTTCTATTTATAGAGAAGAAATCTTATTTATATCCAATTCTATTCGCACGTCTTTCCCTGAGATCATCATGGTGGAATGTTGTGCAATGTTTCTCACATGAAGGAAAACCATTGACTGACGATGAGAAAAAAGGAAAAAATAAAACAATTAAAATCCTAAATTAGATGGCCTGGCGTATTATTCATCCAAGCAGCAACTTATAAATTATGATGCGGAAAACACTTATAGCCCTGGGCTTTACCTAGTTTGTTAACTGAATCAAAAAGATAGCGATATTCAAAAAATAAGATACAGGGGCTATTTCTATTCTAATACTAGAAGCCGATACCCAGCGTCGCCTGGGTAGAGGGGTAATCCCTGGTGTATTGATTTGTTTACTTTTGAGATTTACAAATACTGGACATTTTTAAGTAGAATTTCAATGCTATTTCTATGTATATTTTGATTTATAAATGCTGGACATTTTTAAGTAGAATTTCAATGCTATTTCTATGTATATTTTGATTTTTACATCACTTAGAATATAGATCAGATCTCCATAATTTTTGCATAAAAAGCGAAAACCGGACCACTTCCTTGGTGCGTATTGCTAGTTAAGCTACTATGTTTACACTGTAAAAACAGCAAGCAAAATGGCACGATCGTGGTCAAATTTCGATCACGTGATCACAACAGTGCCAACTATTAGCACGCTTCCGCATAACGCAGTGTGACAATAATAAATATATGTTATGGTGAACATGCGGACCAGATGTTGATCAAATATCATGTATACATATATAAAGAGCAGTTGTATGTATGTATGTATGTATGTATGTAACTCCGGCTGAAACTACGAAATAAAACGATTAACATTAAAGTATATATATATATATATATTCACTATCATCTTGCTTTCTGTGGAAAAATAATGAAGATTTGATTTATATTCGTGAAGATGATTTTTTTTTAAATTAAATAGTAATAGCGTGGATTTTTAAAAAAATTTTGCATTTAATATTTTAATAGGAGACACTAATTTTTATTTTCAGAATGTCTGTGCACTTTTTTCTGACACTCCACTAGACCGGATCAACACATGGTCTTTTTTGAGTACGTTTTTGGTATGTACGTGTCGACGTATAAGTTCAAAACAGGAGGTCACTCTGGTTCGAAATCTTGCATACATATTAATATCCCTCTAACAAAGAAACACGCCAAATTTGGTTATTGATTTTTACTGATTAAGGGATATAATTAATTAATTAATTAATTAAGCCAAAATCACCCAATTTGCGAAACTGTCCGTATACCAACTCCTGCTGATGATAAAATATTGTTCTCTGCCTGATTTTTTGTTATAGCGAATATCAGCAGTGAAAATTCAATTTTAGTGAATAAATTTCGCAGTCTTGAGCCGTTCAGCTCGGAATTTATCGCCTATTTATAGTCCAATCTTAAAAATATCCATATGGTTGAAAAGAAGAGAAGATAATATTTCTCAATATATAATTTGTATGAGTCTTTATCCATTGAATTATTTTTTATAGCGAGTTAGAAAAAAAATTATTTTGCTTCGGACAGCAAAAGTATGTTTTGACGAAAAATCAAATCTTATTCATATCACAATCTTTTTATTCCTATCTTTAAAATATTAATTTAGTTAGAAATGAAATTAAATAATCTATCTTACAAATATTTATTTGGTAAGAAAGATGTGGTTTTATCGATTAAATTATTTTTACAGTAAATAACAATAATAAGCGAAAACATTTAATAACTCAAGTTTATTTATAATCAGTATTTAATTTTTTCGTATATACAAAGGAGCTTTAGAGAAAAAAAAAAGTCTTATACAAAAATAGGTTATTAAATTATATAACTACTTATTTCGTAAATAAGTAAACATATAGTTAATAACAATAACAAAATTTAAAAAATAAAAATACGATGTAGTTGAAGAAATTATATGAAGAAATTTAAATTAACATTTCGTATATAAACTGTTTGAAATGTTAAGTTAAGCTTTGTTGTTTCTTTCGTATTTATTAAACAAACATAAAATAAAAATGATTCTAATGTACGTAACTTGAATAATAAAATTTGTTATTTAATTTATCTTAATTCTAATGATAAATAAATAGGCAGATTTTTTTTTAATTAAGTCACCACTTCTTTTTTTTCTCTTTCTTTTTTACTAAAAACCGTCAAAAATGGTTTCGAATTTATCTCGGCTGAACTTGCAAATCGGTCGGAAAAATAGGGTAACCCAGAAAAAAACAGCCCCCACAAATTTTGTAATAAAACTGTTAATTTTAACTAGGGGTGGGGAGGGTTAGTGTTAGGGTTAGGTTTGGGGTTTAGAGTTAGTTTAATGGGAAAATAAATAAATAATTAGGATTCTGTTTTTTCTGGATCACCTGTATACAGGATGTTTGTTTTGGGTCACCCTAAGTTTCCGACCGTTTTTCAAGTTCAGCCGTTATCTCGAGATTTCTTTTAATCATTTATTAACATATTTTTTAGAAGTTACTTTAATTCATTCATATTAGTGTCGTCTCGAATATAACATTTATTAGACAATTCTCGGCGATTTTTAAAAAAATTTGATAAATAATCATCTCTTATTAGTTACCACCAATTTTCCCTGCGAAATTTACCCAGCCCCCTTTATTTAACACAATGAAACTTGCATAAATATTAATATCAAACTGGATTTGAATTGTTGTAATGTACAAAAAAATTGAAATAAATAAATTACAATGTTACATTGTATTTCTAACTCATCGAGCAATTAAAAACTGAATTTAAAATTGTATTATGTACGAAAACATTTTAGAAAAAATCATTCAAAACATTCGCAAATTCTTGGCGATTAAAAAATGGGGATATAAAAAAGCCCCAAATACTATTATTATTTTGAAATTGCTAACTGGATTGAAAAGCGAACCATTCGCTTTTCAGTGAAACTTTTGGTAGACAACAATATTCTATTTACAACATAACACTTGCTGAGCATTATGTGCCACCAAAATAGGTCACGTGATCAGTTTAGGCCATATTGAAGGAAGAAACGTAAATATTTTTGAACTTTCTTTTTTAAATCTCGCAAAAAAGAAATAACGAACATAAAGAGTTGTTACAAAGAAAAACTGTTAATTCAAAGATCAAATTATCCGATTGGGGGAAATAACATCGTTATCGTGAAAAATAAGTAAAACAGTCCGTTTATTTACAACACGGTCAGTTTCTTTATTGATGTTTTTAGCAGAATTCTGTATACATGTTGTTTTGTTTTTTTACTAAAAAGTTCTCGCATTGAGACTTGTAAAAATCTTCCGATATAATTATTCAGACTCTTATCTTTATGTTAAAAAAGTAAATTTCATATATATATATATATATATATATATATATATATATATATATATATATATATATATATATAAGCTGCTCGAGCGCCACCTAGTGACAGACATTTTGTTGTTATTAATGTGACAGCTGGATTAATGTTTGTCCTTGAAATGTCTTTCGAGCTAAGTTGTGTTTTCTTTTATGTGAGAAAAGTTTGTATGATTTTATTTTCTTTTGTGTTTGGAGACATTCGGGATTATCGCAGAGATAAGATAATTCAGGTGAGTGAGAGTTTGAAATCAATATATATATATATATATATATATATATATATATATATATATATATAATTTAATATACCAAGCGTGTTGGTAGTTCCTTGCGGAGAGAAAAAAACCAGCAGAAAGTTTGATTGTAAAAATATACTATCAAACATCAACCAGGAAGAAAAAAATTTTTGAAAAAAAGAAAGGACCAAAATATTCGTACCAACAAAAATTAATCTATTGGTACAGTATTTGGCCAAAAGAAAAAACAATTTATATGTATATATATGTATATAAGATATATATATAATCATATAACGGCTAGGAGAAAGCTAATATGTAAAAAGTGCTCGATACCTAAGTAGAGCCAATAATAAAGATAATCTAGAGTCGGATTTTAGCCCTGAAGAGCTTTATGCAAAACTAATAGTAGGTTCGTCCGACTCATTAGATTATCTTTATATATATATATATATATATCGATTTGTTTACGCCTTACATTTGAATAGACATGCTCGCCTAATTCATTAATTATCAACTAATTAATTTTCAAATTAGGTATGACTTCAATTAAGCACATATATCTCCTCCAAATTGTCGGCTATCGCCATCTTAAAAAGAATATTTGTTTACTTTCATATATATATATATATATATATATATATATATATATATATATATATATATATAGTGAATGAAGGAAAAAACTCGAAACTTGCTTCATTACAATAATTTATTTCAACCGTATTACTACGACATCTTCAGGTAATCACGGAGTAATACGGTTGAAATAAATTATTGTAATGAAGCAAATTTAGAGTTTTTTTCTTCATTTACTGAATATCTTGCTCTGTCCTTCCATTCACTGGTATTAGACACATTGAGCTCTCCTCATGGTCTACCTGCATCAGCTTGGTTAAACCACACACGGAAAGATCCTAACTACTGGAAATATATATATATATATATATATATATATATATATATATATATATATATAATCCAAATATCACGTGTAGAAATCTTCCTTGCGACGTAGTAGTTTTTCGAAATGTCGTAGTTTGCAGAGCTCAATGTGTGCTTTTATTGTCAGAGTCACAGAGCAAAATTATATTAGTAAAAAAAAAAAAAAAAAATAA
>CM042164.1:38534884-38552384 GCA_023376005.1 Doryteuthis pealeii
AACTTGGAAATCGTTCGGAAAGTTAAAACATATTACAGGGTAACCCAGAAAAAACAGAACCCAAATTATTTATTTATTTTCCCATTAAACTAACCCTAAACCCCAACCATAAACTCCAACCCTAACCATAATCCCTAACCCTAAACCCCCTAATTAAAATTAACAGTTTTATTACAAAATTTTTGGGTTCTGTTTTTTCTGGGACACCCTAATTTTCCGACAGATTTGCACCTTTAGCCTAAATTTTAATAAAGTTTTTCAATTTTTTTTTTTTCCTTAGCTGAAATTTTTTTTTTTAGATCATCAGGATTTTTAAAAATGTTTCTTTCGAATGCACAAAACAATTTCAAGATAATATTTCAAGATAAAAAAAAAAAAAGAATATTTTAAAAATCGTTGAAAACAAATAATTGGTTATTGAATATGCACAAGAAAAAAATGTCAATTAGAGCTAGCCATACTTTTAGTGGTATAATCGTAAAAGGGAAATAAAATGTAACTTTTCTGTCTAAATTGCGGCCTGAAAATTACCCTTTCACATGTAATACAGATAGGTTTGTTTATTTTTTAAGATAACGATGTAATTTTTCGCAATCGGATAATTTGATCTTTGAATTAACTGTTTTTCTTTGTAACAGTCCTGTAGGATCTTTAATTGTTTTTTTACGAGATTTTTGATAAACAAAGTTCGGAAATATTTATTTCCGTTTTATTCAAGATGGCCTAAACTGATCATGTGAGCCAACTGGAGATACCTAATATATATATATATTAGATATAATAGATATATAGATATAAGCCAAACAAGGAACTGCATAACTTACATAATACCTGGTATTTAATTTATTTTTACGCACACGTGAGAGAGTAATTCTATTAGTGTTGTTATTGTTGTTGTTGTTGCTGCTGCTGGTGATGGTGATGGTGGTGGTGTTTTTGTTTTATTTTGTTGTTTTTTTTTGTTTTGTTTTTTGTATTTCGAAGTTGGAAACTGTTGTTTACGATATTCTCGCTTCGTTGGCAAGAATGCTTGTTCTTAATATTCTCTCTTATTCTTTTTTTTTCTTCTTCTTTTTTCACAGGTGCCAACAGTGAATAATTTTGAAGAGGGCAAAAACTGATGGTAGATTGAAAAACACGTCTATGTTTATTTACGTCTGACAGGATCCGCCAAAACAACACTCCCCCACCCACCCACACACACACACACACATAGACACAAGCGTAACGGTTATCGCGACAAGAAATGGAATCGGGGTTCAAATCCTGGACTAGGCTGTTTGCGTTTTACTTCGAGCTAATGCCACTGGGGAAATCATGAATCCACTTCTTCTCCCCGCCTCCAGTTATTTCGTAAATAGTAGGCCAACCTAGAATTGATTGATTGATTGATTGATTTAAACATGTAATATAGGTACCACCAAAATAAGTCACGTGATCAGTTTAGGCCATATTGAAGGAAGAAACGTAAATATTTTTTAACTTTCTTTTTTAAATCTATAAAAAAAATAACATAAAGAGTTATTACAAAGAAAAACAGTTAATTCAAAGATCAAATTATCCGATTGGGGAAAAATTACTCACCGTTATCCCGAAAAATAAGTAAAATAGTCCGTTTTTTTACAACAGAGTCAGTTTCTTTATTGATATTTTTAGCAGAATTCTGTATTCATGGTTCTTTTACTAAAAACTCCCGTATAGAAACTTATAAAAATATGTTGATATAATTATTCAGACTCTTATCTTTATAGAAAAAAGTAAAAATCTTTTCTTTTTTTTTTTGTTTTGTGTGTGGATTCATTTTTGCATATTTCATGAAATAGAATAGGAGGGGGTAGATCTCGTAAAAATATTCTCCTAATATATTTTAGGAAAAACCTATTTCAAACCTATTTTTATGAAAAGGTAAGTAAATATGGTAATTTTCGTGAAAAGCCTCCAGTTTTTACGACTACACCAGTCCTAATATTTGGCCTCCGAACTCCTTAACCTTATGGATTATTATGCATGTGGTGCTGTTGAGAAAGACACCAATCGCCGTGTCAGTACTACAAAAGCCCAGTTAATCGACAGGATTAAGGTAGTTTTTGAGACCCTTCCCAGGAAAACTGTAACATCAGCTTGCTCCAGGTCCGGAGCATGATTGAGGCTGTGATCGACGCTAATGGTGGTTATTTTGAGTGAAACTGTTGAATTTCTTTACAATCCATTAAATTTTGTAGTTACTAAGCACTTTTTCTTTTTCCTTATAAAACTGTCAAATTTCTCCCACACCCTATATATATATATAATATATATATATATATATATATATATATATATAATATTATTTTTTTGATAATTTGTTTTTATTTATAATTTGCTTGAAGCATTGTGTTTATATTGGTTTGGTGGTTGGTTTTGAAGGCTATCACAATGCAAGTCTAAAGAAAAATAAGGTAACTATGGTGTTGTTAACCTTTGGTTTATTCTTAATATTTCGAGATAAAGATCTCTTCGTCAGAAGATTTCTGAAAGTCTGAAGTTGTTGCTAGTAATCGTTCATTCTGCTTTGTTTCTTATATCTTACAAATTCTCTCTCTCTCTCTCTCTCTCTCTCTCTCTCTCTCTCTCTCTCTCTCTCTCTCTCTCTGTGTGTGTGTGTGTGTGTTCAACAATGTCTGATTATCATTCCAGGTTTTGCCTAGGTTTTATTATGAAGCAGTAGTTTGTTTATTTGTGTGTGTGTGTGTGTGTGTGTGTGTGTGTGTGTGTGTGTGTGTACTTTCTAGGCCCATCTGATATATATATATATATATATATATATATATATATATATATATATATATATATATACTAGCAGCGGCTACCCGGCGTCGCCTGGTAGAGGGGGATTTTTTTTAAGTGAGTCCTGCAGATCCATTATTACTGAATCGTAAGTTGAATCCTCGTTGGATGCCCCATTTAAATCCCAATGTAAAAAAATAGACATTGCATTGATCCAGTTACTCTGAAAAGAAATCTTAATGTCTACTATCTAAAATATTAAATGAAAAAAAAATCCATGCTGTTATCATTTAAATTCTATTTTTTAATTATCTTCACGAATATAAATCAAATCTCCATTATTTTTGCTCAAAATTCAAGCCCTGGTGTATATATATTTACTTTGTCGTTAATTGTTTTATTTTCGAAGTTTCCTCCGGACATACATACACACACAACAGCCCTTTATATATATATATATATATATATATATATATATATATATATATATATATATATATATCAGGGTGATTGAAAAGTAACTCCTATCTTAAACTATTTATAATATCTTTTATATACAGTTACATTTTTCTCAATTCTTTAATGTTCCTTAATATATATATTTACCAACCCCTCCGCACGAGCAGGATGCGACACAAGGTCAATTTCTTAAGCGGAGTTTAACAGGTTTGAATTCAGAGTTTTCCTTCTCCTAGACTGGTTACCTAGCCATGGTTAAAGAGGCCAGTCTACCCTACTATTTACCCATAGCTGGAGGGAGAATTGGATTCATACTATTAGCGCCATGTGAAAAGCCAACAGCTTCTTCCAGGAATTGAACTCGGGCCGACGAGTCCATTTCCCAAGACTCTAACCATTAGACCACGCGCCTCCATAATGTTCCTTAATATATGGCAATGAAACCTGTGTTGTTTTTCTTTTCAAATTGATTATTTTGTTTCAAAATTTGAAGCCCTATGAATATGTCTGGACGTTTAACTCTAATTTAATTCTAATTCCTGAGCGGTTTGAGAGGCTGGAGGCGAATGCTGGTGCGCATATGGAATTTAAAATAAAACTCCATGTTATGTGTATTCTTCTCATATTCATTTTTTTGTAAAATTAATGATTTAGAAATATATTGTAAGATTTTTAAAATAGGTAAGGGAGTTACTATACAATAGGATAGGTCGGTTTGGGAACTGTAACGTTCCCATTTTGGTGAAAGCTGCAAATTAACATGAAGAATTACCACACAAAATATTATTTTTTAAAACTTCGTTCGTTTGAGGAAATAGATTTCAATCTTTTAAAATGTTATCACTGTTATAGCTTGATTATTAGGCAAAACGCTGGATATCGGAGATGTCGGTGGTGATGGGGGCATATTTCTCATTTGAATTCTAGTTATAATATTTTATTCGTTTCATTTAAAATGACAATCTTCTCTTTTAAATATTGAAATTGCTAAATTTTCTAACCAATCTCTAGGCTAAATGTTGCGACAACCAGAATTTTTAAATGCATTTTAGCAGACGATCTTTGATGCTATTTCCTCAAACAATGGTGCAAGTAAGAGATTTAGTTTGTTGGTATCCATATTCATTATACCAATACACAACTTTCGCTGTTTAAGATAATTTGATATTTTTAAAAAGTTAAAAATCAACCTAACCTACAAAAGTTTATATATAAACACACACACACACACACACACACACACACACACACACACATATATATATATATATATATATATATATTGGTAAGTCTGAAGATCGCATAGGTGAGAAACTCTCAGAAACCAGGCGACGTTGACTCCATGTCAATGCTACCTAAACTTAAATATAAACGCTCTCTCAATGATATTGAGCACTGTTTACTTATAAATGTACCACCTATACCATTTATATCATATATATATATATATATATATATATATATATATATATATGTATATATATATATATATATATATATATATATATAAGCTAAGCGTGCTGTAGGACATCTACCCTTATGCTATAAAGATAAATTGAAGGATAATTTGAAACGCCTCAATATTAACCTGAGTGCTTTGGAAAATCTAGCATCAAATCGGAAAGAATGGCGTAAGGCATGTTTCGCTAGATTAAAGAGCTTTGAAAAAATAGAATGAAAAATCGAGATCAGCAACGTATGACTTTAAAACAAAAAAATCTGACTCCCGCTTTAAAAAAAATTAATTTGTCAGTGTGGGGCTTTATAGCTCGCAACAGGGCTGGACTGCTATCACACTTGAGGAAACACAAAATGTCTTCTTGATAGCATGTGCAGCGTGAGAATAAACAAATCACTCATTGCTGACCCTCATGTATCGTTCACGATAGGAGAGTCCACCATATATATATATATATATATATATATATATATATATATATATATATATATATATGTCTGTCTGTCTGTCTGTCTCTCTCTCTCTCTCTCTCTCTCTCTCTCTCTCTCTCTCTCTCTCTCTCTCTCTCTCTCTCTCTCTCTCTGTGTGTGTGTGTGTGTGTGTGTGTGTGTGTGTAATCACCCTGTATATTATAATTTATAGCTCTTACTTTAAGCAAGTTTAGCAACCCCTGCCTTATAGGTAGTTGATAGCAGAACAGTATTAAACATCCTTAAACAAAAGAAGGGATCTGTTTAAAAGAATTAGAGCAAATCCCAGCATGCCTCAGCTTGTTGTGACAATGATCTGAAAGTTGAATTTTCATCAGGTGATCATAACTTTCGATAAAACTTAAGTCGCTGTTGACCAATCCCAGGAAAGGTCGATATCTGTTCAGATAAATATTTTATGATATGCAATAAAAAAAATCTGTAGAGTTAGAGGGTAGCTAGAGTAAAGGGTGGTAGTGAGGGTGGTTGATGTCCTTCATGAGAACATTCTTCATTATATATATATATATATATATATATATATATATATATATATGAGGAGTAACAGATTGGGTAAAATCCAACGAAATGTGATTAAAATTTGAGGAAAAACGTATAAAACACAAACAACTACATTGAATTGATATTTCGTCTCGGTGTATTAACAAAGCTTCATGAGAATTTTAAAACACACACACACACAAATATATATGTATCATATATCAACAAAAGCCCTGAAGAAGATCTACTTAACAGATCGAAACACTGCAGCGTCGGCTAATAAACTTACCACTCATTTTATTTAAACCTGCATTTTTTTCAAATTTCTCACTATACTATATATATATATATATATATATATTTGTGTGTGTGTGTGTGTGTGTGTGTGAGTGAGAGACAGACAGACAGGCAGATAGACAGACAGACAGACAGACAGAGAGAGGGGGGGAAACCTATGGAAAAAAGTGAATAAAAATACACAAACAGTTACATTCAATTAATATTTCTCCTTTGTTGATTTTAAAGGCTTCATCGGAACGAAGCTTTGTTTTAAAACAGAATCATATATAGACGACTAAAAGATATGATTCTCTTTAAAACCAATAAAACTTTATTCTGATGAAGCCTTTAAAACCAACACAAGTTAGCGTGGACATGGAGTCAACGCCGCCCGGTCACTGATGCGATCTTCAGACAAAAAAAAACTTCTTTTTTTTTAAATTTTTGGTTAGGGTAGGAGTCTGAAGATCGCATAGGTGAGAAACTCTCAGAAACCAGGCGACGTTGACTCCATGTCAATGCTACCTAAACTTAAATATAAACGCTCTCTCAATGATATTGAGCACTGTTTACTTATAAATATACCACCTATATCATTTATATTATATATATATATATATATATATATATATATATATATATATATATATATATGAGATTTGATAATTTGCTTTAGAAGCATTGTTGAGTAAAGTATATTATTATTTATATTTTTTGCTTGAAAAAATCTGTATATCGTATAAAATTCGATAATTATTGATTTTCAATAATTATCGAATTTTATACGATATACGCATTGTAATTGCCTTCAAGCAAAAATATAAATAATATATATATATATATATGTGTGTGTGTGTGTGTGTGTGTGTGTGTGTGTGTGTGTAGTGAGAGACAGACAGACAGACGGACAAACAAACAGACCGACAGACAGACAGACAGATAGAAGTCGCATCTGTTTTGGTATGTACGTGTCGACTTATAACTCAGAAAAGAATTATCATTGAATATCAAAATCGCGCATACACTTTGATATGTTCATAATAAGGAAAAGTACAAAATTAAATTTTTGATTTTTGTTGATTTAAGCCACTCACAGCGGCTTTCCCACCACTGTGATCCTACCGTAAACGCTGTTAGTGGCCCTCGCACGTATCACTTTACGCTGAAAACGACTACGTGAAGACCCCTGCCATCTCTTGTTTTGTCTGCAAACCAACCCTGAGACTGATACTTGCTCCTTTTGAAATAGGGAACCACACAGTTTTTTCAAAAATTATACTAATAATATTTGATGCAGCAACGGGGGAAATTGGGTAGGCAAAGTTTTTTTGGAACTCTTCAAAGTTATTCATAAGTAAGTGCAAAAAAAAAAAGCATTTAGAAAATAAAATTATGTTTCAACCCACTCATAAGTTTAGGATTACATTTTGTAAATAGTATTGTAAGTGCAAACAAAATAAAAACAATTCCTATATGTATTGTCATGGTGTAATGGTAAACAAGTTAGATCCAATATCGAACTCAGCTTCTTTTATTGTTGAAATTAATTTCTTTTACTCCTCCCTTCCTCCTTTCTCTCTCACTCCCAGGTGTTCCTAAAATCCTTTTATGTCCGGTCATGGATCGGGTACTTCTGTTAGTACACACACACACACACACATATATATATATATATATATATATATATATATATATTAGAAAAAAACGTGACCCGTTGGGTCACCCATTGAGCTCTGGGTAGATAATTGGGATTAGTGAAAAGTGAGTTTGCAAAGCGGATTAATTCTTTTTTTAAATAAATACGACCTGAGAATTAAAAAAACAACAACATTAAAATCATTTTGTAAGATTTGTAAGAAAGGGAACGTTTGACCTAATTCAAATTTATTAAGAGCCAGGGTATTGGCCAGGCCGGCTGCTTACGAAGCTTAACATACAAATACATTCCATACTCTCCAATCTGTCTGTCTGTCTGTCTGTCTCTGTCTCTGTCTCTGTCTGTCTGTCTGTCTGTCTGTCTGTCTCTCTCTCTCTCTCTCTCTCTCTCTCTCTCTCTCTCTCTCTCTCTCTGAGAAACTAAGATATATAACGAGGAGGTAATCAAAATATACATAGAGAGGGGGAAAATTACAGGTAGAATGTGGAGTAAGAGACGGGTCGGTTTTTTACTTAATTGCAAATTACGACTAATTAGAACCAATTAAAATGGATTTTTTTCAAACATAACTCAATCCTAAAAGTAAGGAATAAATTAATATAACTTTCGTGTCATTAAACTAAACAGCAAACACCTTTTAGGAGACAAACATTGATTCGATCAGCTTGAGTATAGATATACATAGATCATCATCGCCGTCGTCGTCATCGTTGTGCTGACAGCACGGATTCCCATTACTGTCTCTCGCAACCCATCCTTATCAGTCATCGCTCCCGGCTGATCCTCTACTCGGCATCGATAGATAGAAAATGAACAGGCTGAAATAAATAGATAGATATATAGATAGATAGATAGATAGATATGAACATACTGAAATAGATAGATAGATAGATAGATAGATAGATAGATAGATATGAATATACTGAGATAGATAGATAGATAGATAGATAGATAGATATGAACACACTAGATAGATAGATAGATAGATATGAACATACTGAGATAGATAGATAGATAGATAGATAGATATGAACATACTGAGATTGATAGATAGATATATAGATATGAACATACTGAGATAGATAGATAGATAGATAGATAGATAGATAGATAGATATGAACATAGATAGATAGATAGATAGATAGATATGAACACGATAGATAGATAGATAGATAGATAGATAGATAGATATGAACACACTAGATAGATAGATAGATAGATAGATACGAACGCACTAGATAGATAGATAGATAGATAGATAGATAGATAGAAAATGGTTTTTGTGTGTGAGCCAGAGTCAAAATGGAGGAATTCATCTTATCAGCACGCCGTGATGATGCTTGTTGGCAAGACGATACCTGAATTAATTAATTTATCAGCAAAAGTTACTAATGGGAATTTTATGTCTGCGGATATTTACCACAGTCGATGGCCACGTGGAAGTACCGACAGAATTACCAGCTTCCATTGGATGCAACGATTGTTGTCTTTCTGTTTCTGTTTCTTTTTTCTTTTTCTTTTTCTTTTTTCTTTTTTAATTAAAGGGGAACGCGTTCCAACGTAACGCAATATGTTTAAGAATGATTGACTTGAAGAGCGTAAACATCCACGGGAAATCCTGAGGACCAAGACGAAGAGTAGCGGGGGGGGGGGGGGCAGTGGAATGGGAATAATTTTTCCAGTAAGGGGAAAAAAGAGTGCCAAAAAGAACAAGAAAGATTAGATAGAAGCAACACGTGTTCTTTTTCCCAGTATACCGAACACGTTTTCTACAAACACGTTTTTATTTTTTATTTTTTATTTATTACGTAGAAAGCATCGGTTCCCTGTAGATCACCAACGTTAAGTAACGTTGAGCCTGTTCAATACTTAGATGGGCGACCATTATTCGGAAAAATAGGGATTAATTATCTGCGCTTGGCAGTAAATGGCCAATCAAAGTACTCTTGTATTTCTTTATTTTAATACTAGCAGCGGCTACCCGGCGTCACCTGTGTAGAGGGGGATTTTTAAAGTTAGTCCCGCAGATCCATTATTATTGCATCGTGAGTTGAATGTAAAAAATAGACCTTGCATTGATCCAGCTACTCTGAAAAGAAATGTTAATGTCTACTATCTAAAATATTAAATGAAAGAAAAAATCCATGCTGTTATCATTTAAATTTTATTTTCTAATTATCTTCACAAATATAAATCAAATCTCTATTATTTTTGCTCAAAAACCAAACACTGGTGATATTTAATATATATATATATATATATATATATATACTAGCTAAAGTACCCGGTCTATGACCGGACTAAAATGAAATTTGGAACACCCGGGAGTGCGAGAGAAAGTGGAAGACAGTAGTTAGAGAGGGGGTAAGAGGAAAATAATTATTGAAACTAAAGTCATTGAGAATTTGTATATTTCAGGATTTGTATTATTTGTTTTATAGTTTACAATTATTACATATTACTATACAACAAATTGAAAGTATTCGTTTGTATATTTGTTCTTTTTTTTTTTTTTTTTGTAAATTTTGTAACATCACATGTACCTAATAGAATGGAAAAACTTAAAAATGTAATATATATTTAAATTACAACTGAATTAGACACATGTAAGGAAAGGAAAATAAGATAAACAAAAATATTGTTACTTAATGTAATACACGTTCTTGTAAGTATACCCAATTTGTTGAAAAATCCTTGTTTTTACAAAACATTTTACCCCCCCCCCTCCTTTTAAAAAAGAATTGCCAAAAATCTGCTCCGACCAATCTATGAATAAGTATTTGTCAATTTTATTTTATTTTTACTTTTAGCCCTTAAAAACTCTAATAATAACAGAAGCTCAGAATTAAAATTGTGTTCATATTAGTAGTTGAAAGATTTCACCATTTTATTCAAATGAAAAAGTAACCATAAACTTGTTTTGAAACAATTTTAATTTTTCCACAATTTTTTGTACATGACAACAATTCACATCTAGTTCTTAATTGCATGTTGAGTTTTAAAAGAAGCTGAGAATCGAAAATTTAAATTCTTCATATTGCAATATCTATTTTTGCTTAAACTTAAGATAGTATTTTAAAAACACATAGTTTAAAAACGTTTTGGTGGACCTGATCATCTGAAACCCCCCACCCATCTAATTTTTTTTCCTTCAGTGGATTATTATCGATTACACACCAATCTATCAGATTGTAAAAAAATTCTTAAAAGTTCTTTATTTTTTTAGTTTTCACGAGTGCTCATTTCATCGTATAAGTTTATAGTAAATCGAACCCCCATATCGGAACCGCTCGAACGGAACCCAAATTATTTATTTATTTTCCCATTAAACTAACCTTAAACTCCAACCCTAACCTTAACTCCAAACCCCTAACCCTTAACCCTAACCCCTAACCCCTAACCCTAACCCAACCCCTAACCTTTTTAACTAGTTAAAATTAACAGTTTTATTACAAAATTTGTGGGTTCTGTTTTTTCTGGGTCAACGGTATACAGAGTGACCCAGAAAAAACAGAACCCAAATTATTTATTCATTTTCCCCATTAAACTAACCCTAAACTCTAAACCCCAACCCTAACCCTAAACCCTAGATCCCCAGTTAAAATTAACAGTTTTATTACAAAATTTGTGGCTTCTGTTTTTCTGGGTCACCTTAATTTTGACACCTTTGTGCAAGTTCAGCCCAACTGTTAAGGTAGAGCGGTTCCGATATGGGGGTTCGATTTACTATAAACTTATACGGGGAAATGAGCACCCCTGAAAACTCAAAAAATAAAGAACTTTTAAGATTTTTTTACAATCTGATAGATTGGTGTGTAATCGATAATAATCCATTGAAGGAAAAAAATAGATGGAGGAGGTCCATATGGTCAGGTCCGCCAACGTTTTCAGTAGTTCTCTAAAAAATTAAGACTTTTTTAGCATTTGTATTAATTACAAAACAACCATTTTCATAAAAGTTCGAATGTCACCTATGAAATCTATGATATTTAAACATGCCAATTTTTAAGAACTGAAAAGTTGCACTATAAACTATAAGAGTTAACTTTCTCAGCGATGTTTATTGACTTATAAATTATTTATAAGTCAATAAATTTTAGTTTTATGATTTTACTCTTTATTGTAACAATAATCATCGAACAATGTTTTATATTTATAATAAATAGAAAACATTGTTCGATGATTATTGTTACAATAAAGAGTAAAATCATAAAACTTAAAATTTAATTTGTAAGACAAATTCTGAGGAATATTTTAAATTGTATTTTAAATAATAATTTAAATGTTGGTTGTTGCTTTGTTTTATGGGATATCAACTTTTCGGGTCATTTACTACCGAATCATGTCATTTTGATAAACAAAGCACTCAGGGTGTTTACAATTTTTCGTACTTACATATAAAAATTTTTTGAAATGTTCCAATAACTGGATATTGTCGGAAATACTTGAAATAAATTTCGTCTCACAACTAATTGTTGATACACAGACTATTTAAATCCAGTCGGGCCTTCGACTAAAAATTAAAACACCGGATTTTGTCCGTATTAGTCAACGTTGATTTTTTTTATCGTGGTGTTGCGGGGCCGATAAGGATGTCGACCCCACAGACTTTTGGATAAGTGAAACGACTGGAGGCAATGAAAGAGACAAAGGCAGAGGATTTAGATGGCAGGAAGTAACCAGGTGGTCAATTTATTCACGAGAATTGACAAAGGTAAATCGGCAAGTTGAGTTTTCGTCGCTCGAGGTTGGTCGCTCAACGTTCGGTCAGTCTTTCGTTAATCTGGGTAGATAGGTCGTCCGTTGTCGGATAGGCAGCTGGAATCCGGAATCGGGATACAGTGCGTCTACGGGTTTCGGTTGACGTCGTGGTCGGTCGGTAACGGTCTCGGCTTGCGGTTGTATCGGCTGCGAGCTCCGGTCGTAGTCCCGTCGAGGACTGTTCGGGTACGAGCGTGAAACGTAACAGCGACGGACCGTTCGCTTAGCACGTGCGTTGCTTGGGTCTGATTGGCCGCGGTTATGCGGGATTTCAGACCAGGCTGGTACGTGTGCGCAAATGCCTCGAGTAGCTAGGTGTTTGCTCGGCGGAAGATCGAGTCGGATCTACCAAGCTAGGACCTAGCGTACTGTCGGCGAGGGACGCCTATCTGGTCGTAAGATCCAGATCTTCTAGGGATTTCGCCCTAGGATCGCATTCGTGTTAAGGAAAGACTGAGGTGAAAAGGGCCGACTGGTTAGCTCTGAAAAGAGCTGGGTTTGTTTAGCCTTGAAAAAGGCTGATATTGCTGGACTGAAAATGTTTGTGTCATCACAGCGTCGTCTAGCGTCAAAGAAAGGCAGGTCGTTCCAGCAGCGTAGAGAGGCAGGGCGGTCAGGAATCAGGAAAGGCCATTTGTTCAGAATAGGAATCAGGATCGTTAACTGTCGGTGGCTGGCTGGAACTGTCCTCGTCATTGCAAACGACTTTCTTAAATACCCGAAATTTGCCGGAAATATCGAATGACGTCAGGGAAAAGTTCGTTAGAAATGATGATGACATAGTTTTGGCTACGTGACCCAATACACGTGAAAGGGGGTGGAGCTTAAAGGGTTAAAGCTGGGCAAAAACTGGATATATCTGGTCAGAAATGGAAAGGGGTTTGCTTACGTGCGAAAATGCACACGCGTGCTCTGATTACGTGCGTTCGTTCAGAGAAAGGGGTCAAGGCTGTTTTGGCCCCGACAGTGGTTTTAGAAAATAATTAGTTAACGAACCCCTCGCCTCCCCCACAAAGAAAAACAGTTTCTAAGGACATTCGTCAATTTTATTGTTATTTCTAACCCTTTAAAACTCTAACAATAAAAATTAATAAATAAATTAAAGAATCAAAAGTCATTTTATTCGAATGAAAATGTTAGTTTAATTTATACAAATATGTAACCGTAAACTGATTTTCATGATATTTTTATTTACAATTAAAATATTTTTTTGATAATGTAACCATAAAGCCTAAATTTTGATTTTCTAGAATTTTTATGAATTACAAAAATTAAAATTAAAATGAGTGTACTGTACAATTTAAGAATATGGACAAATTAAGTCTGGAAAAAAATCTTATTCGTATTATCGGCTATTTATCAGCTATACGTAGCAGGTTTTTTTTAACTCGCTGTAAAAAATAATTTAATCTATAAAAACACATACAAATTACATATTCAGAAAGACTATTTCATCTTATTTCTAAAGATATAAATATTTTAAAGATTGAACCATAAATAGGCGAGAGATTCCGAGCTGACTGGCATAGACTGCACTGCTTGAATCGCGATACTAAAAGGCAGCGTGACTATCCGAAGCCATTTTTTTAATTTTTTAACTCGCTGTAAAAAAATGATTCAATTGATAAAAACTCATACAAATTACACATTTAGAAAGATTAATTTCATTTCTTTCTAAGGATATAAAAATTGTTAAAGATTGGACCATAAATATGCGATAAATTCCGAGCTGAACGGCTTAGACTGCAAAATTGATTCATTAAAATCAAAACTTCGCTGCTGATATCGCTGTAACAATAAGCAGGCAGAGACAATATTTTATTATCAGCAGGGGCTGGTATACGGACAGTTCCGCAAATTGGGTTATTTTGTCTTAATTAATTAATTACACCCCTTAATCAGTAAAAATCAATAATCAAATTTGGCGTGTTTCTTAGTTAGAAGAATATTAATGTGTATGCAAGATTAAAAATTTGAGTGACCTCCCGTTTTGGAGTTATACGTCAACACGTACATACCAAAATCTCTCATATATATATATATATATATATATATATATATATATATATATATATATATATATACTTTGTCGTTAATTGTTTTATTTTCGAAGTTTCCTCCGGACATACATAAGCACACAATTGCCCTTTATATGTATAGGAATACTAGAAGCGGCTACCCGGCGTCGCCTGGGTAGAGGAGTATGGGTAAAAAATGTACCCCCACAGATCCATTATTGTTGAATTGCAAGATAGATCCTCACAAGATGCCCCATTAAAATCCATATGTAAAAAAGACAATGTTGAAAAGAAAGATTAATATCTCCTATTTAAAATACTAAATGCAAAAAATTCCATGCTGTTATTATTTAAATTTTTAAATATCTTCACGAATATAAATCAAATATTCATTATTGTTGCTCAAAACCCAAGCCCTGGTGATATTTAATGTGTATATATATTTACTTTGTTGTTAATTGTTTCGAATTTTCCTCCGGACATACATATACACACAACTGCCCTTTATATATGTATAGATAAATTACATTCGGACATACATACACCCAACTGCCCTTTATAATATGTATAGATAGATTACATTCGGACATACATACACCCAACTGCCCTTTATATATGTATAGATAGATTACATTCGGACATACATACATGACCTTTTATACGTATAGATAGATAGATACATTCGGACATACATACACACACAACTGACCTTTTATACGTATAGATAGATAGATAGATGGTTTCCCTTTTCTTTCCATATATGTTCAGCCATAAGCTACTTTACTGTTTTCCCTTGTACTACTGCTTTCCAATGTTCTAGTTTTACTTTCAGTAGACATATTTCGCCTTTGTAAATGTTGTGATTATACATACTACAATAAAGATGAGGACAACAGTCCGAAAAATAATGATTATACACATAAAGCTTCATCTATTTCTCGGACTGTTGTCCTCATCTTTATTGTGGTATGTAAAATCACAACATATATATATATATATATATATATATATATATATATATATAATGGACTCTCTCGTCGATTTTCGATGCATGAGTGTTCATCCAGTGAACAACCGACACAGTGATTTGTTTATAGTGGTGAAGGCTTGTGTAGGACCATTCCACACTTTTTGACACAATCGATAGGAAAGAATTGGTGCATCAAGGAATGCCACGAACCCAATTAATGACTGACCTCAGGAATTTTGAATTCAGAGTTATCCCTCTCCTAGACTGGTTACCTACCCAAGGTTAAAGAGGCATTCTGCCCTACTATTTAACCCATAGCTCCTCTCTCTCTCTCTCTCTCTCTCTCTCTCTCTCTCTCTCTCTTCTCTCTCTCTCTCTCTCTCTCTCTCTCTGGAGAAACTAACATATATAACGAGAAGGTAATTTAAGATATACATAGAGAGGGGAAGTGATAGGCAGAATATGGAGTAAGAGACGGGTCAGTTTTAGACTTGATTGCAAATTACACTAATTAGAACCAATTAAAATTGAATTTTTCTCAAACATAACTCAATCCTAGAAATAAGGAATATTTGATAAGAATTTTGTGTCATTAAACTAAAAAGGAAAAAAAAACCTTTAGAAGACAAACATTGATTCGCTAAGCTTTAGTATAATAATAATAATAATAATAATAATAATAATATATTCTTCTCTTTTTTTCCTCTTTTGCTCTTTTTCTCCACCTATTTCTTTTCTTTCTTTTCAATTTTTTCTCTCCCTCCCCACAATTTTTTTTACATCTCTCTCTCTCTCTCTCTCTCTCTCTCTCTCTCTCTCTCACTCTCTCTCTCTCTCTCTCTCTCTCTCTGTATCTTTTCTCTCACTCTCACTCTCTCTCACTCTCATTCTCTTACTCTCTCTCTCTTCCTCTATCTTTTCTTTTTCTATCCTCTCCTTTATCTTTTTTTTTTCTTTCCTTTCTCTCTCTCTCTCTTTCTTTCTCTCTCCCTTCTCTCTCTCTTCTCTTCTCTCTCTCTCTCTCTCTCTCTCTCTCCATCTTTTTTCTCTCACCATTCTTTCTTTTGATTTTGCAGTTTCTTTCTTTTTTCTTGATTGTTTCTTTCTTTTCATATATTCTTCTCTTCTTTCTTTCTTTCTTTCTTTTTTCTGTACAATTCTCTCGCAACTCTTTCTTCTTCTTCTTCTTCTTCTTCTTCTTCTTCTTCTTCTTCTTTTCTTCTTCTTCATCTCTATCTTTTTTACCCCAAACTTCTTCTTTCGCTTTTCCGTTTCTCTCTTTTTTCCTCGATTATTTCTTTCCTATCATATATCCTTTCTTTCTTTCTTTCTTTGTCTTTTCTTTCTTTCTTCTCCATAGCTCCTCTCTCTCTCTCTCTCTCTCTCTCTCTCTCTCTCTCTCTCTCTCTCTCTCTCTCTCTCTCTCTTTCTCTCTCTTCTCATTGTTTATATATCTCTTTTTTTCTTCTTCTCTTCACTCATTCAAAAATTATGATATATATATATATATATATATTATATATATATATATTAATATATAACACACACAATATTAATATATATAATATATATATATAGTATATATATATCTCTCAAATATATGGTATTATCGGTTTGCTGCAGCAGGATGTCCATGATTCTCTCTCTCTCTCTCATCTCTCTCTCCTCTCTCTCTTCTCTCTCTCTCTCTCTCTCTCTCTTTCTGGTTATTTCTACCCTTTAAAACTCTAAACAATAAAAAATTAATAAATAAATTAAAGAATCAAAAAGTCATTTATATTCGAATGAAAATGTTAGTTTAATTTATACAAATATGTAACCGTAAACTGATTTTCATGATATTTTTATTTACAATTAAAATATTTTTTTGATAATGTAACCATAAAGCCTAAATTTTTGATTTTCTAGAATTTTTATGAATTACAAAAATTAAAATTAAAATGAGTGTACTGTACATTTAAGAATATGGACAAATTAAGTCTGGAAAAAAATCTTATTTCGTATTATCGGCTATTTATCAGCTATACGTAGCAAGGTTTTTTTAAACTCGCTGTAAAAATAATTTAATCTATAAAAACACATACAAATTACATATTCAGAAAGACTATTTCATCTTATTTCTAAAGATATAAATATTTTAAAGATTGACCATAAATAGG